>JAGSMP010000028.1:2832500-3432500 GCA_029286625.1 Parnassius orleans
GGTCTTAACATCATGTAACTTATTTTATAATACGTTACTTATACCTAGTTTAGTCACTAAATTTACGTGTGTGATTGGAGAAGGAAATAAATGCTTTATCTATTTATCTACTTTTAAACGGTTAAACGAATTTGGATGCAATTTCGTACCGATGAATCATTGGACAGCTTCGTGGCGCAGTGGCTTAGTAATGAGTTGCAGCGCTAAGGGCCGCGGGTTCGAATCCCGCACGGAATAAGTATTTGTATGGCCTATAAATAATTGTTCCGGTCTGGATGTTTGTCGTTGTAAACGGCCTCCACGATACAGGAGAAAATCCTAGTGTGGGGTAACGTTTTCTATAAAATCCAAAAAAAATTCTTAGATTCTTCTTCTATAGCGCATGACACTCGTAGAATACTAAAAATTATCGCTAGTCAATGAGCAAGATGACGTTACTGTTACCACGCGCACAAGCTAGTAATTCATATGTACACGAATCCTATTTTGTACCCCTAAATAAATTCGTTTTTCTCAGGTAAGCTATAGTTATCTGATAAATTCAAATTTTTTAGTTTTGTTAGCTCTCACTGTTTGTAGTTTGCGCCTATTCAGTTCATAAATGCTCTAAAAGTTCATGTCAGTAAAATCCGACCCTTAGTAAAAACACAGGCCGTTATAACTCTTTTGATTGAAAGAAATTGAATGTATCTGTAGAAATCTATAGGTAATAACTATACCTAACTAATTCTTTCACACATGATTGTATGATTCAATGACACACTAAAATAAATCTTAAATACTTAATGTATATATATATATTATATTATGTATTGTTATGTAATGTAAATATATTAATGAATATTAATATTTATAATAGACTTTTTACAGTGTTTAAATTAAAACTGTGAAGTGGGTGTAAGAATATCCACTACTTCACTTATTATTTACTTAAGAAAGTACGCGAGCAACCCGGGTTCGATCCCCACCGGCACCAATGAAATTGTTAATTGCAATTTTAAGTGCTGATTTACCACGTGCTCGGCGGCGAAGGAAAACATCGTGAGGTGTCTGAGAAATAAGAAAAAAAAATTCAAAAACATGTGAAGTTCGCCAACACGCATTGGGGCAGCGTGGCGGACATTTCCTTGCCCTAAAACCCTCTCAGAAATGAGGGGAAACCTGTGCCCAGCAGTGGGACGTATATAGGCTGTAACTTTAAGAACATCCACTTCATCGTCCAGTGGGTGTTGTAAGAGGCGAGAGGGAAACAAACCAGGTGACGGGCAGCAGCGTCTTCCTAACATCTAGAAAAAAATGTGCTTGCTTACCCGGCAACTATGACAAGTAGGACCACTATGAGGCAACCTATGGGGAGGCCTACGTTCAACAGTGGACTTCTGATAGGCTGTAATGATGATTCTAAAATTAAATATTTAACGTTAACAGACTCACCTACTACGCCAACGACGCTGAAAATACAGGCGCAAATGGCGGCCATGATGGTTGCTTCACGAGGGTAAATAGTTTCCAACGTCGAGTTGTGCATTATCTCCTCCATGTTTGTTTTAACTGTGCTTTCACTTTGGGAGTAACTTTAACACTGTTTTGTTTCTAACCTTTTTTTTCCAATATGGCCCTTGATATTGTATAGTTCACTATAATTCTGCCAATGTCCGGTCTGTTTCTAAACTTAAGGACAGCAAATGTGCTCTTGTCATATTTTTTAAAAAGTTTTATTGAACTCTGATGAACTCTCCGGCGTGTGCCCATCCGTTGCAGATTTTTCAACTCAAATCCCTTTACAGGTAATCTGGATTCCTTCGTATTTAAGTACCGTACTGTTTCTGTAACAAAAGAACAAAAGTTTACGATGTTGTTGCAGAAATAAGCAAACAAACAAACAAGACGTAACGGGATCGCGTAAAAATGCGTTGTTTTGAAATTTGACGGTATTCCCTTCATTTGTTTTGAGTATAATGCTTTCGGCAAAAGGATTTGTTACTGAGAATAAATAGCTTCAGAGTTTATTCGCGTCGGGCTGTGTACATTCGCTATAAAACTTGAAAATTACGTGATGGGCTTTGAGAAGGTTTTTAACCTTAATTTAAAAAAAATCTTTAATAAGGTTTTTGTGTATGTTTGTGCATACATTACTGTGTTTCGTACGGTGAGTGACGAAAACCGGAGACCCTTTTTATAGATAATGAGGATGAAATGCCTCGTTAGTCTTCAGGGGTGGAAACGCATCTGCATTTTGATTCTTATCGTCTATCGTCTATCTTTGTACCCACTTACCATGAACTGTGCTCGTTTGTCACCCTTACTGCTAACACAAATAGCTTGCTATAGACGTGCTCTATCAGTCAACCCGTAGAGTTTTATATAATACTAACTGGTACCCGGCGCATTGCTGTCGCAGAAGAAATAATTGTGGAAATATATCGTTTAAATTTGGAAGAGTTATATGGCTTAATTAGGAATTATAACACAATCATTGAAATTGAATGATCTATAAATTTCAAAATTCATTAAAAAAAAACTATATCTTTTGTCGTTACGATACGCGCGCCACCTACTGTAAGTTAATTGTACTATGCCTATAACCATCGCGCAAGTGCAAACAATAAGTTGACAAAGTTTTACCGCAATCTGATGAACGGTAGATACGGCAGCGCATAAAATACGAACAAACAAATATTTAATAACCACATCCAAAGCCCCTGTCTTAGCTCTTATAACAATTTTCTATTAGAGCTAAGACAGGAATGATGAGTATTAATTAAAAGACCACCTAAAATGAAGATGGACTAGTCACATGTTACGAAGTACCGAAGAAAAGTTGAGCAAAATTCTAACAGACTGTTATCATAGAGGTGGCAAAAAGAAAAAGAAAAGACAAAGAACAAGATTGGGAAATGCACTTAAATTTAAAGCAGGTGTAATTGGAGAAGAATCGTAAGAGATAGAAATTGTTAGAGGAGGCCGTGGCACAATGAACACTAAAATAATGATTTCTTATATTTACGCGAACACTACACATTTAAATAAAACTAGTTTTACGGATTTTATCGCGTATATTAACTTATTTTATATTCCCGACGTTTCGAGTACTTTACAGCACCCATGGTCACGGGGGACTGAGGTATTGACGTCCCAATGTCATAGTTAACCACAGTTACCTCCAGATTAAAATTTTTTTTTTTAATTCTTGTGTTTTTTTTGAACAAAAATATATACGCGATAAAATCCGTAAAACTAGTTTTATTTAAACACTTAAAATAATTGCAGAAATGGAATTCAGGATAAAGGCTTATTAAAAACAAAACGTGTGTGTGTACTTACGTACGCACGTAGGAAGTTATACTTCTTTAGCGTAACAAAACAAAAATAACTAAAAATAACTACCTGAAATATAGTGATCAGTTACCACGAAAACTTGAGAGACAGTTACCCAATGAAGTCGTCGCTTTGAGGTGTACAGTGTGCGCGCGCATCGTAAAATTCACTCTCATCATTTTTCCCAAACGCCCCAAAAGAAGTATAACTTCAATAAGTCAGTTTAGATATGTATCACACTCTTAGCTATTTTGCTGTCAAACAGCAGTGCTCGCACTGCTGTGTCCTGGACTGAAAGGCATAGAGACTCAGTATAATAACAGGCAGTGAGGCATTCCATCTTAGTCATCAGAGGTTACAACGCATCCGTAGCACTATTTGTTTGAAGTAGGTTGATGTCCACCTAACTTTGTCACTTTAATTTCATTAAAAAGATTGTAGTTAAAAAAGTTAAAGTTACAGCCTACATACGTCCCACAGCTGGGCACAGGCCTCCTCTCATTTCTGAGAGGGTTTTTAGCGCAAGGAAGTGTCCGCCGCGCTGCCCCAGTGCGTGTTGGCGAACTTCACATGCCTTCGAAATGTTTTTTTTCTTATTTCTCAGACATGCAGGTTTCCTCGATGTTCTCCTTCACCGCCGAGCACGTGGTAAATCAGCACTTAAAATTGCAATTAACAATTTCATTGGTGCCGGCGGAGATCGAATCCGGGTTGCTCGCGTACTGTGAAACTTACAGCGAGCGCTAACCATCTGAGCTACCACGGCTTGTAAAAATTGTACAACTTTTAAAACGGCGTGCAAAGATTGAGAACTTCATAAGAATTAATATTTACACAAAGAAGCAATACAAAAAAATAGAGGTATGCGCTAGAATGGTCATGCGGTTCGCCATTTCTATTATGCTGCATAAACATTTGTATCTTACTTCGTGCGTGATGGAGCCGTACGGATCCTACTCCACATATTTACTGACACAGTTGCCCCTCGCACCATATCGATCGGCAATCAATCGTGGCTTAACGGTTTGCGTATTCGTAACGGTAACTATAGCGTAGATCTTGGGGTGGAATCCCATCTAAAGACCGAATACTCAAGAAGAGTATCGACCTTTTATCATTTATTCTTGTAACGACATTACGACTTTCTATTGTTTTACGAAGGCGTTTCACAATAAACTGCACATGGGAAAACAGCGAGACCTGGAAGAATTATTCGTAAGCCATACAAATAGTTGTTTCTTGCAGGATACAAACCCGTGGTCCGCCTTAGTCAAAGTGGTAAAATTAAAAAATTTGTACAACCGACTTCAATATAAATATAACTTATTGTTGATTTACCTGTGAAGTATACTTTTGTAGTTAACTTTTGAAACAAAAAAAAGAATTTTCCAAATCGGTTCAGGCGTCTACGAGTAATCGGTGTACAGAGATAAAAAAAGATTCCGACGAATTGTAAGCCTCCTCTTTTCAAGTCGGTTGAAAATATTACAGTACTCGAGCAAGCCAGGTTCAATCTACGCCGGCTCCAATGAGGTTGTTAATTTCAATTTTAAATACTGACTTACCACGTGCACAACGGTGAAGGAAAACATCGTAAGGAAACCAACCTCAGAAATTTAAAAAAAATCCCGACGGTATAACATTGATCCCTTGGGAGAGAGGTAAAGCCCTAGTGTGGGATGCTACTTGCGCAGACACTTTGGCGGCCTCTTATCTCAGGGGTACCTCGTTTAAAGCCGGGGCGGCACCAGAGGCAGCTGAACTGGGTAAGTGGCGCAAATATGAGTCTCTGAGACATGACATATTTGTGCCATTTGCTGTAGAGACTATCAGTCCGTGGGTTCCACGTGCGGTGAAGTTCCTATAGGAACTCTATCTGCGACTGGTCGTTGCTGCTGGTGATAAGAGGACTGGTTCTTTTCTCGCTCAAAGGCTAAGTATAGCCATTCAGCGAGGAAACGCAGCCTGCGTTCTTGGCACGATACCGCGGGGAGTAGGACTGTATGATAATTAAGTTATTAGTTTTAGTTTTTTTTTTATTATAGTTATAAAAAAATGCTATGTGATATCCGCCAAAAAGCATTGGGACAGCGCGACGGTCTTTTCCTTGCCCTCTCAGAAATAGAGCAGTGGAATATATATAGGCTTTAAGTAACTTTAGCTTATAATAAAATAGAACCTATTGTATGGAAAAATAAGTGCTATACTGCATCTGACGTTTGTTTTGTTTAGGTCACAATTTTTGATAGTTCACGTTCATGAAGTTTATGCTACCCCAAAACGTGGTAGAGCCATGCTGCTGCTATATTATAGTTGTAGCACGAATGGATCGGCTTGAACGGGGAAGGACCACGCTCTCACAGAATACCAGCGTAAAATAGCAGCGTAATACTGCTGTGTTTCGTATGGTGAGTGTAAAGAACCGGAGGGCCTTTTTACTGGAAACGAGGCATTCCATCTTAGTCCTCACGGGTGACAACGCATCTGCATTTTGATTCGTAATTGAGGATAGACGTATATGTCTATGGGCCATCCACCCACCACTCAGGTGGACTTTGTGCTTGTTTTTCGTTCTTTATTTCATAAAGAAAAACTAATTGATTGGGATATTATTAACTTAGTTTAGGAGTTACATAGAAACAGATATAATATGTACACACATCGGTAATATGTGTGTACATATTATGTACGTTTTGAGGTGGTTTTGTCATATAATCTGGCGCAAAGTAGTCGATGTTCTACACTGAAGAATTAGAAGCAAGCCTATTCTCTCTTGCTTTGAAGACACCCACTTTTGTTATCAGAAGGAAAGGGCGATGCTGACAACTTTTCGATTCCTTGCTGTACGCATGACGAATGACGAACCGTTTAGTTCGAATGCACGGTATGTTGACAACATAGGGATGGAGACTGACTGAATGTCTGGTTGTTCGATGGTGGTAGAGAATATACTGTAGTGACTTAATTTCTCCCTCTCTACCACCATCAGACACTCGGCCAGTCTCCACCCCTTTTTTGTCGAAATACCACGCATTCGAACTAAACAGTTTGCTTCTTCCTTTATCATGCCTTCAAGGTAAGAGTGAATAGGCTTTTGTTAAGCTAAGTCAGTGCGATTTACCATCTTTGGCTTCATCACCACTTACCATCAGGTGGGATAGTAGTCATCACAATAATAGTTGCAAAAAATACATACCAGTCAAAAATTATTACCCTCCTTTTGGCCACCACTGTAGTGGTGAGAAATCTTTTAAACTTTTCTTTTAAAATGATAGATGTGAAAATTAATTAATATTAACAATATTAACATAGACTTAGCAAAACAAAGTCATAGAGTACAGGAACGTAGCATAGAGTAAGTTAGCTAGTTTAATGTACATAATATTTAATAATAGCTCGTAGAACCGACAACCGATGGGGAAGAAAGGTTCTCGAGTGGCAGCCTCGTACCGGCAGGCGAAGTGTAAGGCGTCCCCCCACTAGATGGAGTGACGACCTGGTAAGACATTCAGAAAGTCAATGGATGCAGGTGGCTCGGGACCGTGCTTTGTGGCGTTCCTTGGGGAGGCCTATGTTCAGCAGTGGACTTGGGAAGCGCTGTAATGAATGAATGAAAAAAAATATTTAATACATATAACTATTAGATTTAATGTTAACTTTCATTAGGTAAGTTCTTAGTTATTATCATTGAGTTCTATGTACTACGTACTAGAGAAGCTATTCCAAACAAAAAATGTGCACTACTCTGTTTTCGCGCATGCGCGGGAGATAGTAGATTTTAGTCTACGATTGTAGATAGCGTGGCATATTTAAATGAAGAAATTTATTTTTCTATTGTAATATTATTACCTATTTATTCACTTGAACAACAAATAATTTTACTTATTTGACTACTGAATTATTAATTACGTTCAGGTTTAAACTTTAATTTGAAATCTCGTATTATTAGCGCAGCTCCACACTCTATGAATATTGAAGTCATACTAAATGACACTAAAGGTGTACGGATTGCAGTACAGTTCATTTGAACATAGTGAATGTTCGGAATGCCAAATCTAGTACGTAGTACATATATATCGATGGTTATTATAAGTTATAAAATAGGTACTAAATTATGTCCAGCGATGCTCGCGAGTTGACTTCTGTGACTCCCACAGAATAGCTCTGTTATAACTGTAGCATTATGCTGAGTCGGTGGCCTTTTTGTTGCTACAATCCATTTTTTTTTAAATATTTAATTAAGTATTTATTTTTTGTTTGTAAAATTGCTGCTCTACAAGTTGCAGCAAAAATAAATATGTTCTTCTTTTAAAATATTTGACTACAAAAACCGCCATTTTCTTTTACTATAAGCCACGAAATTGCGTAATGAAGGAACGGCAACGTACATTTTCATTGACTCATACCCTAAATAAGCGTCGATGGCCTCCGGTGGGTCGTACTGTTTACCCGGCTCTTGGTACGATGTCCAAAATTTACTGCCCACAAACGAGGGCGATTATAGACGAGCAGCAGCGTACGGGGAAGGACGATTTTCCCGAACGCGTATAAGTAGATACTTGCTAAGGCTGCCAAATATACTAAATGTGTTGTATAGTTTTATTATACCTCCTGTATTTGGAATTTACTTATAAAGTAAAATTTATGATTATCAAAATTATTAAGTGAGCCGACAACCGTAGAGGGAAGGTGGGGGAGAAAGGTTCCCGAATGACAGCTTCGTACCGGTAAGCGAAGAGGAGTTACAGGAAGTTGATGGATGCAGGTGGCTCAGGACCGTGCCTTGTGGCGTGCCTCTAGGAAGGCCTATCTATTTTCAGCAGTGGACTTGTGAAGGCCTGTAATGAGGATGATATGCCTCTTACACGGGTTGCCTTGTTGAGATACATTGTACTGTATGTATTTCGATGAGTATCTTTTCAAACAATGTTTTTTTTTATAGAATAAGGGTGACAAACGAGCACATAGTCCACCTGATGGAAAGTGGACACTGTGATCCATATACATTTATCCTCAATTAAGAATCAAAATGCAGATGCGTTGTCACCGCAGAGGACTAAGATGGAATGCCTCGTTTCCAGTAAAAAGGGGCTCCGGTTCTCTACACTCACCATACGAAATATTTTACGCTGGTATTCTGTGAGAGCGTGGTCCTACCCCGGTCGAGCCGATCCATTCGTGCTACAACCACAACATAGTTGCAGCGTGGCTCTACCACGTATAAACTGTTACTATTATACATATTTATCAACAGCGTCATTGCGTTACAGATTATCTCACACTTCAGTGCTGAACATAGCCTGTTGGTTCCCAACAAAACACAGTCCTGAGCCAACTGCATCCTTCGATACCCATGCCTTTATCTATACCGAAACGTCGTTGTCTATTGCTAATTTAGTTTATTATAAAAAAAATATTGTAGTACTCACAAGAAATAGTTAAATATTAAATCTACTGGGGATAGGTTAAAAGTTAGTAGGTACTAATATTTAGTGCGATTTCTTATTTCCTACTTGTCAGTAATTAGGGTTCCGTACCCAAAGCGTAACCAACAGGACCCTATTACTAAGCCTCCGATGTCCGTCCGTCTGTCTGTCAGCGGGCTGCATCTCATGATCCGTAATAGGTACAGTTGAAATTTTCACAGAATGTGTATTTCTGCTGCCGCTATAACAACAAATATTAAAAATCAAAATAAATTAAAAATTAAAAGGGGCTACCCCACTAGAAACGTGTTTTACGATGGTACGGAACCCTTCATGCGCGAGTCCGACTCGCACTTGGCCGGTTATTTAAACGTTTGTTTATTTATTGCCTGAAAACTTTTACCGATTTATAATAATGTATTTTCATTTATAGATTTTGACCGTGTAGTGACGTGTAAGTGTCCACTACCCCATATCATAGGGTGTGAATTGTAAGAGGCATCAGCATCTTCCTAAAATCATAATAAAAAAAATATAATAAAAAACTACGGTAGCCAACCTGCCTGCCAAACGTGGCAACTATGGAAAATATCCCTCTTATGCGGCAATCCATAGGGAGGCCTGTGTTCAACAGTGGACTTTGTATAAACTGTATTGGTAACTGTAAATGGTGGTAAATGGTCTTCGGTTCTCTACACCCACCATACGAAACACAGCAGCATTAAGATGATATTTTGTGAGAGTGTGCTTGCTCCTTTCCTGGTCGAGTTCATAATATACAATACAATACAAACAAATCTTTATTTTAGGCATATTTTTATTAATTATTAATTATTTTATTAATTATTGCCCATAGCAATATATACCTTAACCTAAAAATATAGCTGCAGCATGGCTCTACCACGTACAAAATATAAAACCAAGATTAACTTTTCGCTCAAAGCGAATTCAGTTACTAAATAAACAATACATAGGTTTTAGCATACAATATAACGAGTATAACAACAAAAGGTTGTGCTAAGTAATTAATCCGTCTGACATCGAATCATCAGGTCGGCAGCCCACAGTGACGGTTAGCATATCGATTTCGAGGCTGTTAGTAAATTAGTGTTGTCAAACACAATCCACTCGATTATATTAAATTCGCATCCATCGTTAACCGCGAAACGAATAGGGTCGCATCGGTTTACAATTTCGAGGATTAGTCCCAATTCGGAAACCTTGTGTCTGTTTTAGTGATATTTGTATCTTGTATAATATTCACTTAGAATTGTTTTGCAATATTAAGTTATAAATTTTTTATCTATAACATCCTTTTCTCCTTTAAAAAGTATTTTAAAAGGTACTGTTTAATGTGCACAAGCACTTGGGAAGATTCATAAGTAACACATATTTTAACTAGGTATGTGGAAAAGTGCTTGTAAGTAATCTGTGAATTTTTATTATGAATAGCCAAAAACTTAATAGTGTATAAAGCCCATACCTATATTATTATTTGGCATCCGTATATTCCTAATAATAATATAGCCGTGGTAGCTCAAGGCCTAAGCGATCGCTGTGAATTTCACAGTACGCGAGCAACCCGAGTTTGATCCCCGCTGGCATCAATGATTACGTTGCGTTGACGTTAATTGCAATTTTAAGTGCTGATTTACCACGTGCTCGGCGGTGAAGGACAACATCAGGAGAAACCTCCATGTCTGATAAATAAGAAAAAAAAAATATAATAAATCCCACCGCTGAACATAGGCCTCCCCTAGAATGCCTCATAAGTTGTAAGGGGATATTTGTCATAGTTGCCACGCATAGCAGGCGGTTTAGCAACCGCTGTTTATTTATTTTCTAGCTGTTAACAAAATGACGCTGTTGCCCAGGGGCGGCGCAAGGCGTGGGCGACGTGGGCGCCCGCCTACAGCATCGCACCCCGAAAATTCAAAGAATTTTTCTTCCAGAAATGAAAAGTAAAGACATCTTTAATACACTCTTATCTATGTTCTGTGCAACGAACACGCATCCAGCAATACGACCTTTTTTATTTATTTATTTTATAGTATAAGAGTGATACACGAGCACACAGTCTACCTGATGGTAAGTGGATGGTCCATAGACATCTACATCTGTCTTCGATTAAGAATCAAAATGCAGATACGTTATCATCCTGAGTATTCTGTGAGAGCGGGGTTCTTCCTCGGTCGAGGTGACCCATTAGTGCTACAACTGTAATATGGTTGGTATGGTAACATTTGCCGGTAATCAAAATCAACTTTCTACTATAAACTAAGTTCACGTGGTTTAAGTCTAAACGGTTGCTGAATCAATAAGATTGCCGCGGATTACTATGAAGTGTTCACCTTGTTTTTCTCCAATTCACAATTATTCGAAATTATTTCTGGTGTTATGCTGCAATTTATCTAAAAAGTTCGTGTGGTTGTCGTCATCAGGAAGATGCTGCTGATCATCTCCTGTTTCCCTCTGTCGCCTCCTTCGACACCCACGGGACGATATGGGAAAGTAGAATTTCATATAGTACTAATTTATTTAATCGGGTTCTTTGTTCTAAATAAAAATTCACTTGTGTATACACTGGTCGTTGTGTTGTTGTACAGTAGAGTCCTGTGAAACCTCACGTCATGGTTAATCTACAACTTACAAAAATACATTCGCCCAATAATATTGAGTACTGGTAAAGGCCGCCCACGTCACAGTCACCTATATTCGTTGGATTCAAATAAGGTTTATTTCCTCTGCTTAAATTTAGCTGCAACGACGTTCTTTATAACATTTTTTTTTGATTTATAAACAAACGTGTTGTTAAAACCATCGTGTGACTTTCTGAAGTCGTGGGGTCCTAACATCAAATCAAAACCAACGCTAAAACTTGCGTAAAAACATGAATAATCGATTTTCAAGTCTGGAATCTTACGCCACCACTACAAAGCAAATTTAAAAGTAAAGGAAGGTAGTTAAGAAAAAATGATTAGTATAAAAATGATAAATAGAGAGAAAAATAAGAAGATGAATAGAGAGAATAGAAAAATTTATTAGTTTAAAGGCCGATTTTTCAATCGTAAAAGTTAACGATCAAATGAGTGGATATAAAAGTGAAAAATTAAACTTTTTTATTCAATGCAACTATAATTTTTCATTGAAACAAACAGAAACAGAAACTTTTTTATTCAATGTAGATTATAAATAATACTTATTGAGAGTCACTCTTATGTTTAATTACCACGGGTTCGGAAAAAAACATGCGTAAGTGTCGTGGAACACTCGGTTGGAACGAAGTTCCTTTCGTAGTATTTTTTTAATACTAGTAATGCTATTAAACATTACTAATATTCTCTTAAACCACTTCTGGTAAGCTTAAAATGCTTGTGTTAGAAGTGGTTCACGACAGTAGTCGAATGGCGGATTCGAACCCACGACCTTTCGAGTTCGCGGTCCGCGCCCTGTCATTAGGCTACTGACGCTTCTAATATATTATTATTGATAAACGTATTATATTATTGATTAACAAATACAAAGTAGATGTATATTATTCCGTCTCGCTTCCTTATAGCCGCCAAGTCCGTCTACACTACGTAAGAGGTCGTGACGGAAAAATCTTTCACTTTTTCTCGCCTACCCCCATCCGCCAAATTCGTACCGTCCGATAAAGAACTTCGTTTCAAAAAAAAAACCTCTGGAAGAACCAGTAAGAAACCCAGAAGGACTTTAAAAAAAAAACAGCTTACAATGATGCATGTTACACAATTGACAACAAAACAAATTAGAAATAACCTGGTAGCGATCACCTCATTCTCAAATTTCTTTATGTGTTTAATTCTATTAAAACTTATCTGAGGATTCAAAAACCGTCCCTAAGGAAGATAAGAAACTACCCATATCAGTATAAAAATCAAAACAATACATAAGAAACAACAACGTGAAGATTTTCTAACAAGTGTAGATAGGGGATTTCTTGATGTCTAAGGTATTTTTCGGGTATAGATTTTTAGGGTATTTTATAGGGGGACATATTTTTAGGGTGTTAAAATTGTCAAGGAAATTGAAAGATAAAATAACTTTTTAATTGCATGCATGAACTTCGTCATGAAATTGAAAGATCACACGGAGCCGTAGGTATGTGACATAAAAATTTGTGACCAAATTTTTTTAAATTCAGTTACTTTAGGCTCAATGCTTTAAGGCTAAAGCCACAAGTTAGGGTAAACTGTGTGAATTTAGACGAAATTAAGGTATTTTCTACTGAGACTGGGGGAAAATCAACTTTCAGAGTTGGCAACACTGATTCTAACATTGTTCACGTCACGCCTTAGATAGTATGTCACATTCGTTAATAACCCTTGAATCTAATAGAAAATAGAATCAAATATTTACAAGGCAACTAAAAATCTCGATTTCTACTTCCGAGAACGCAGATCCACCAGCGCTATCAAGTTCGCCAGTCACGTCCGGCCACTTTAGCGGCATCTCTCATTATCGGGCAGATTAGGGGCAATTTGTATTCAAGGGGAACACAAATGAAGGGCGACAGACGGCCGGCCAGCGCATGTAAACAAAGGCGTCCTTGTCATCCGAGTCTAATAATAAGTATCGATAAATCGCAAGTGTAGTTATGGTATTTTTTATTTTATTTTTCTACATACATAAACACGACTGTCACCAAGAGGGGTAGGCAGAGACTACAGACTTCCATTTGGCACGATCCACACGATCCGACGAGACACATACATGCTCGTCGGTTAAGAGTACTCTTAAACTCTTATCTGGCCCATCTTCAATATATCGCCAACTTGGTCGATAAACTTTCATCTAGGGCGTCCCTTTCCGCCTCTGCCGTTCAATTCTGCAACATAAATTTGCTGTGTCGCTCTTTCTTTTCTTCTTTTCTTTCATTCTTTTTTCTTTAAAATACATTACCCCACACTAGGATTTTCTCCTGTGTTGTACAGGCAGTTTACATACTTAAATTTCACAAGGTCAAACATCGAGACCCGGAACAATTATTATTTGTAGGGCATACAAATACTTGTTCCGTGTGGGATTCAAGACCACGGCCCAATGCGCCAAAACTCTAAGCCACTGCGCCATTTATTTTTTAATGGTTCATCAACAAAATTACAATGCAATACTGATAATAATTACTCTAAGTATAGTTATGAGGTAATTTGACTTGTAATTTTAACAAAATATTGTTTGTACAATATTTATAGCACCGTCGTTGCACCGACTTCAGAATGTAAATGTATTATTTTGTTTTTTATTCTTTGTATTTGGCTTTTTCTTTTTATTAGTTTTTTTTTATGTCAGCCAGTGACAATATAAGACAAAAAACGTAATGAGATATTATGCTCAGGATTTAGTGGGCGTATTTGTTGGACACGAAGTTGGTGCACAATCAGTCATAGGTATGATTTAATGCAGGTATAAAAGTAAATTATAAGGTGATCTTAGTACGCGTAGGACGTCAAGGCTGCACTTTGTGGTCTTTCCTAATGAGGCCGCACCCCAAAAGTTGTTAATGGTTCAACTTTTAGGGCATTACTCGTCGTATAGTGGCGCGATGACTTATTTCATAGCTCAAGGCCTAAGCGTCCGCTGCTTTCAGGGCCGTCACACACGTATATGTCTCGCTATAATCTATACAAATAAATAAAATTGAAGTGTCTTTTGACGGAACTTTCACTGGAAGATAGCTGATGTTATAATGTGTAACTTAGGCTGTTTTTATTTTAGAAAAATAATTAGTGTTCCGCGCAAGAAAATTAAAACCCATTAAATCTAAGCGGAATAAATTCCACGCGGACGAAGTCGCGGGCAACAGCTAGTAGATAATATTATAGTAAGGCACCACAAACGGTAAAGATACTAAAATAATATTATTGCTCTCATAGCACCGGGGATCGTCCTGGCAAGAACACGTTTTTACTACACATTTATTATAAAGAATATTCCGGAGTTCTAAATAGGTACTGTTAGATGGATCTGTCAATCATAGTATCGTATTTAATTGGCAGTTCTTCAGAGGACGATTCCGATGCTGCATTTGATATGCGTGTTGCCAGGGATAAAATTTAGTTAATATTACGATCTATCTAGATATAAATAGGGCTAGTATTTTAGGAATTCGAGGTCGACATTAATGGCGCTTCTTGAATTGATCAAAGACGATGAAATAAAACATGATACAACCATGTGCAAAAAGTAAATTACCTACTCACGAAAACTACTCGAGAAACCTATGGACCTACTCGAGAAAGGATTTCGTACTTGACGGCTCCGTGGCGTAGTGGCTTATCAATTGAGTTGCTGCGCTAAGGGCCGCGGGTTCGAATCCCGCACGGAACAAGTATTTGTATGGCCTACAAATAATTGTTCCGGGTCTGGATGTTTGTCCTTGTGCAATTTATGTTTATAAATTGTCCCACGATACAGGAGAAAATCCTAGTGTGGAGGTAACGTTATTTAAAAAAAATATAATTTGCTAAATATTTCATATCTTTCAATATAGGTTAGTATCTTAACAATTATGTCCTAATATAAAAAATATAAGTAGATACTATGGCTTCTCAGCCAGCACTCTCGTGCGGTCAGAAAAATCCATAGAAATAGGTTATAATTATGTTATATGGTATTCTGTGAGAGCGTGGTCCCACCCCTGTCGAATCGACTCTTTCGTGCTGCAGCTATATATGTATAGCTGCAACGTGGTACCACGTAAAACACCACTTTGTCTGAAGTGTCTGTCTGTAATATTGAAATAACTGCCTTCTATTGAGTTTAGGGGGTTATTTACACGCTATTAAGACAAAACCACCAACCATAAATAACCATTTTTGAAAATTTCGTCTATATGTCTGTTTGTCTGTCCGGTGTAATCTTCGGAATGGCTGAACCGATTGTGCTGAAATTTCACAAACAGACATAGAACAATTACTGGTGTGATCTAGGTGATATTTTATCTGAAATATGGGGAGTATTTTTTGAGAAATCGAAAAATTTATAACATAATAGAATTATTTGATATCTGCAGGTTTTTGAAGTTATAGGCGGACTAAGTCGATGGTAAATGCTAGTTATAAATAATACTTATTAAAAACCACTTTTACACTGGTTTACAAAATCTATCTTAAGTGCCAGCAACTTACCAGAACTTTTAGTTTTTTGTCATCTAAAGTTCACTCTTCGCCGTTTGGTAGTCTTGATTTTTTATCACCTTCAAACAAGCCGCATTATTACCAAAAATACGTATATTACCAAAAATCGTCGCCCTCATACGGATAAAGTCGATTCCATTTTTGAAAAAGTGGAGCAAGATCGGTATATTAGAAGTTACGTAATAGCCGAAGAATTGAGGATTGACCACAAAACAGTTTGACCCATTTGAAAAAGTATGGCTATACAATAATTTCAAATTAAAAATTTTGTACCACCGACTTCAATATAAATTATTAAGAATAACTCAAAAACTATTGGTCAGACCTTGATCAAATTTATATGGGACCACATGAGAAGCACCAGCTTTCAAATAAAAATAAAATAATCATCGAAATCGGTTCACCCAGAAAAAAGTTATGAGGTAACACACATAAAAAAAACATACAGTCGAATTGAGTACCGTCTCCTTTTTGAAGACGGTAGAAAAAGGTCGACATTTGGGTACCACACGAGCTCACTGAAAGAAACCTAATGAATCGTGTACTCATTTGCGATTCTCTATTGAAACGTAATAAAATTATGAAACCGAACCATTTTTGAAAAGATTGATCACTGGTGATGAAAAATGGATCACCTACGACAAAAACGTGCGAAAAAGATCATGGTCAAGCTCGACAGACTGTAGCGAAACCCGGATTAACACGCAATAAGGTGATGATGTGTGTATGGTGGGATTGGAAGGGCATCGTTTGTTATGAGCTTTTACCGCCGGACAAAACCATCGATTCGGATCTCTACTGCCAACAACTAATAAGACTCAAGCAAGAAATTGAGAAAGAATGGCCGAATTGATCAACAGAAAAGGAGTAGTCATTCATGATGATAACGCCAGACCACACACATCTTTGGCCACTCAGCAAAAATTGAGAGAGCTTGGTTGGGAAGTGTTAATGCATCCACTATATAGTCCTGACCTTGCACCCTCAGATTTTCACCTGTTTCGGTCTATTCAGAATTCTTTGGGTAGTGTTAGGTTAACATCAAGAGAGGACTGTCAAAACTACCTGTCGCATTTTTTTGATCAAAAATCCCAAGATTTCTACAGCAACGGGATTATGTCACTATCTACAAGATGGCAACATAATATATTATATTACAATTTACAACTTTATAATTTCAAAACTGAAAAAAAAATGTTGTGAATTTGTATATAAAATTCGAAGAAACTTTTTCCCCGACCTTTTATATTTTATTTTTAAAGTTATGTATAATATCGGATTTGTGCCAGAATCGTGTGTGCTTATTTGTAACGGTATGGTTTGACCTAACATTCTTGATGCAGCTTTATGATTTACGTCGAATATGTGTTTGTGAGTAATCAGTACCGGGTTCAATCTCCTCTCTGTAAATAATATGTCAAGTGTATTACAATTAGAACTTGGCAAGAGTGACAGAAGAAAATCCTTGAAAGAGGGGTAACTTTTAAAAAAAGCAAAGCATCTGTAGCCTTCGTTGTTTGTAGTTGGTTGCAGGTCTCCATGGACAGCAGCAGAATTGCTAGTAATTCTATAAAATTTTAAGGCAATAATTATAAAGCTCGGCGTTTTAAATCAAGTTCCTAGTAACAGAGCAAAACGGTATTTTTCCACGTTTAATTCATTGACCTCTTTGTTGATTCACGAACGCACTTCATGCAATGTTAATTAATTTCAGTGAACATATTTCACACGTGATCGTGATCGGTTTCCAACACGACGACATAATTGAATACTACCATTAGCTATCCGTTAACCGTGTAGTGGCGGTGTAAGAATATCCACCACCCCATACCATCCCGTAGGTGTCGTAAGAGGTGACAGAGGGAAACTGGAACAGGAGATGGGCAGGAGCATTTTCCTGATAACAACTCTAAATAATAAAAAACTGCGGTTTCCAACCCGTTTGCCAACCGTGGCAACTATGGCAAAATCGTCCTTATGAAACAATGTATGGGGGAGGGCTATGTTCAGCAGTGGACTTTTACAGGCTGTAATGGATGGATTAGCTATCACCTTCGCGGAGGCATTATAGTGCCGCAACCTCTCGTTAAAGAGTAGTATAGTTTGTACTAGTATTTGTTTGTACAAGTATTTGTTTGTACAAGTATTTGTTTGTACTAGTATTTGTTTGTACTAGTATTTGTTTGTACAAGTATTTGTTTGTACTAGTATTTGTTTGTACTAGTATTTGTTTGTACTAGTATTTGTTTGTACTAGTATTTGTTTGTACTAGTATTTGTTTGTACTAGTATTTGTTTGTACTAGTATTTGTTTGTACTAGTATTTGTTTGTACTAGTATTTGTTTGTACTAGTATTTGTTTGTACTAGTATTTGTTTGTACTAGGTGGTAGGACTCGTTATCTGCCTCTCTTAACTATTTCTGCCACCAAATAGCAATGCTTGCACTACTGTGTTGCAGTCTGAAGGATATAGAGAACCAGTATAATTACAGTCTTAGTGTTTTAAGTATTTATTATTTAACTAGATGTAATTTAACTTGTATAGCAATTATTATGTCTTACGTGTCGGTACGTTTGATTTGTTAAGCTTAGTAATAGCACTAAGTTTCACCGTAATTTACGTTTAAGGTCCATATTATTTTCTTAAAAATGTATTTGTACTTCTACCAATAGCATATCGTTACGTTTACATACGTAGTAATCGCAATAGCAAACGACTGTGCAATTCAATTAATTAAAGTAACTTTACCTTCTCGACTCTTGATCTTTTAGCACGCCCTATTAAATATTTTAAGATAATTTGTGTACAAGAATTAAAATAGATTACTGATACTCCTTCGAAGTTTCATTTCTTTGTACCATATTGTACACTTAAATCCTCAGAGGTGATAACGCAACTGCACCATTCTTTGTTTCAAGTCGGCGTCGAAGGACTGCAGTGGCCACTTAATATCAGGTAGACTGTAAGTTCGATTTTCACTTCAGTTTTATTAAAAAAAAACTATATATACCTACTACATTACGCAATACCACAGAACACAATGCTCAATACTGTACGGGCAAATATAGAAAGTAGAAACACTCGTCATAACCTTGCCGTGAAGTCCGGTTTTCTTTACTCGCCACACGAAACATCAGCATTATACTGCTAACGCTGATATCTTGTGCGAATACTCATACTACCTACATAATATGTAAGGTATCCCCTCTATTAATTTTATGGTCTGAGGTTGCGGTTATTAAAAATTACGCGCCAAACGTCACCGCCATGTTGATTCATGCGCTGTAATTCCCGCGCACTTACTTTAATGGAATCGTAAACGCACATTTAATACCAATTTATTTACAAACAAACATGTAATGACGTATGTTGATTTCTTTATGAATTTTAAACACTCGTTTGTGGGTTATGCCAATCTTCAATGTTGACTAGATTTTAGTTTACTAGGTCTGAGTATCGACCGAGATTAACACTTGCCTAAATACAAGATTTCTATGTAGATTATTAGTAGGTACTGGTGAATTTCGTCGGAAATAATGTGTGGCGGGTGGAAGGAAAAGGGGAGATCTCCCGCCGGGCAAGGTGTTCTGCCCGGGGAGCGGCCAACGCTCCTAGTGGTAGTTCGGAGCTATTGTATATATACTGTTTTTAATCCGGAACTTTGATAGCGCGATTTAGGCTTCGATGTATTTTCGCTTGTGGCGCGACGACAGCGCCGCCACATCACCGCCCTGCTCAGACCGGAGGTCGATAGTGCAGTCTAGATGTCGACGAATGTGAAAGTGCCAGGGAATTGCCTTGTAGTCTGCGGTGAGTCGAGAAGAAGGCAAGTAATCTGCGAGAGTGCCGTGAAGCAGAGACGAGCAAGTAAGGCTCAGAGCCGTGCCGAACACTGTAGCGCAGAGAGTAGCTTGAAGGAACAGGAAGCATTATTATAGTGCTGCGATGAACCTTCGTAAAGCTAGATGGCTTGCAGGATGTGAAGACTGAAATATTTGCTCGGGAGCGAATGAATGGGGTACTTGAGAACGATGACGAGGATTTGAAGTTGTAGTTTCCGAAGGTTGTTGGTTGCGTGTTCATATCACGTCGGTTGGTCACCACTGTGGCCGTAGAAGGAAAAGGGGAGATCTCCCGCCGGGCAAGGTGTTCTGCCCGGGGAGCGGCCAACGCTCCTAGTGGTAGTTCGGAGCTATTGTATATATACTGTTTTTAATCCGGAACTTTGATAGCGCGATTTAGGCTTCGATGTATTTTCGCTTGTGGCGCGACGACAGCGCCGCCACAAATGCAACTATTTACCACAATAATAATATTTAACATCTCAGTTTTAAACTATCACCATAAATAATATTTGTGCAAGAAAAAAAGTATTTTGTTATCACATCTGAATGAATCCTACCATTGAAAGTTTTGCGTACTTACCTATCTCATTGATAAAACAATTTATATGTAAACTAATATACCTATTTACTGCATTTCAAAGTATACTCCATTACATTTTAAGCACTTTTCCAGTAAGCTGAATCGGAAATGGATCGGCCATATAGCTCGAAGAATGAACAACCGATGGGGAGATATCAAGTGGCAGCCTCATACTGGCATACTGGCAAGCGGTCGTCACGAAGCGGTCGTGACAAGCGTGATAGATGCAGTCCGGCTAGCAAGGGCGGGGGACAAAAATTTTATCCCCCGATTATATCCACTGACAAGAGATAAAATTACCTTGTTATGTCAAACGGGGAGAAGTATATCCCCATATTTGACACAACGAGTAGACATATATCCCCCGTCCGTAGCATGGAGCTAAATGAAAGATAAAAAATTATGCTTTTTTGACATTTGAAAGAGATAATTTTATCCTAGTTCAGTGGACGTGGGTTGAAGTTTATATTCATACAAAAAAATCTATCTAAGTCTAAGTCTATCTCCCATTTTATCTACTGCGGATTTTATATCCACCGGTGTGCCCATGCTCTAAGGGTGGATAAAACTAAGCGAGGGGATAAATATTTTCTCCTTTCCCCGGGGATAAAATTGTCTCCTGCCCATGCTAGCCCTGCAAGAAGTCGATTGATGTTGGTGGCGTTCCTTGGCAGCATATGTTCAGCAATGGACTTGCGATGAGCTGTAATGTTCGTATTATAGTGATAGTGCTTAGCCCATGGTTACAAGTATTTCACGTAGTCTAAATAAACTAGAAGGATCTTATCAAAAATCTAAATCACTATTTCTGAAGGCGAATTATTGTTAATAAAAGTACTTTTTAACAACTAGCGATCCGCCCCGGCTTTGCCTGGATAGGAATCATTAATGTCTTTTTTTTCGAATAAAATATCATTCTATCTGTTTGTAAAGTTTCATCACAATCGGTTCAACCATTCCGAAGATTAGCTCGGACAGATAGACAGACAAACATTTTTAAAATTATTTATGTCTTAATAGCATGCAAATAACCACCTAAGCTTAACAGAAGCCAGTTATTTCAGTATTACAGACATACACTTCCATTTAATTTCTATGTACATAGATATCTCGGAACAACGACTTGCCATTAAATGTTTGTGAAGACGCGATAGTGAAAAGTGAACCTGCGTGCATACAAAACCAGGCCCGCACTCGGTTTGTGAAACTATGACGCAATAGCAGACAGCCGGACGCTTGTGTGCTACAAGTGGCTATATTTTAGTGTTGAGATGAATCGACCTCTTCAATCGAGAACTGCCCGGTCGAGGTCTTTCGTAAACAGATGCATTCGGCCAATCCGGATTCGTACAGTATTGTCTGTAGACCGCTGATATCATTTCAAACAAATCTCTTTACCTTCTCAGATTCTAACTATGGCAATGTAAACATTAACTAACCAAATTCCTTTAACACTAAGCAATAAATGATTTTGCCGTTTAATTAGAAAAACAACATGTGCAATTAATTAATTATTTAAAGCTATATCGACTATTGAAGTTTTTGCAAACTTAAGTTTTAAAATAAAATATTTTTTTATTGTCTAATGTTAATTTAACCTGTGGTAAAAGTAAGAAATAACTTGTAATAATTATTATTTATAACTAGTGACCCGCACCGGCTTCGCCTAGGTAAGATCTCGTAATGTGTATTTTTACATTTAATTATCACCATTTATTTTATCAATTTTTCGATTTATAATAAATAATTTAATATAAAATAATTTGAGTTTTTCGGATAAAATCTAGCCTGAATCACTTCTGGCATTGCTCTCTATATGTTCGTGAAGTTTTATGACAATCGGTTTAGCCATTACGATTACGAAATTAGACAGACAGACAATTTTTTTAAAATGGTTATGGCATAATGGCAGATCAATATAAGGCACTTATTTTGATATTACTTATTTATTCTGTGATATTACAGACTAACACTTTAATTGTATTTATATGTATAGATTAACCTTGAATTAAAGAAAAATTTAAATAAAAAATATTCTACTGTAAGAAATTATTCCACTTCTGATGTTAGAAAATATTCTCAAAATTATTTAAATAAAAGAACACTACTCGGTAACAAGCCCGCCTGCGCGATACTTTATACTACTGCTAGAACAAGTGGGAGATTACCGTTCTACCACAGAATAAATAATTGTTTGTTCTACCTTCATTTGTTCGTATTTCCTTTTATTTTTTTACACTCATTCCCGACCATCGATATATATGTACTATGTACTAGATTTGGCATTCCGAACATTCACTATGTTCAAATGAACTGTACTGCAATCCGTACACCTTTAGTGTCATTTAGTGGCTTAAATATTGCATAGTGTGTGGAGCTGCGCTAATAATACGAGATTTCAAATTAAAGTTTAAACCTGAACGTAATTAATAATTCAGTAGTCAAATAAGTAAAATTATTTGTTGTTCATGAATAAATAGGTAATAATATTACTATAGAAAAATAAATTTCTTCATTTATATACCACGCTATCTACAATCATAGACTAAAATCTACTATCTCCGCGCATGCGCGAAAACAGAGTAGTGCACATTTTTGTTTGAATAGCTTCTCTAGTACGTAGTACATAGAACTCATTGTTCCTGACACTATTCTATTTTATTCTATTATAATAATTACCAAACAAAATACCTATGTCAATAAGTCAATTTGTAGTTCGATTATTTTTCTTATAAAAATATTTTGTACATTATTGTTGATAACCTAATTAAAGAGTAGCGTTTAATTTTGAATCTTAAGAATATTGGAAAGTACAGGAAAGTACCAACGGGCGAGATTTGAAAGAAAAAATTAATTGAATTAATAGTTGCTGCGTAGTTGTGATGTATGAAAATCCATTACCCGTTAATCTGTTGTAAGTGGCGAAGGAATGGTTAAGGAAATGCCAAAAGAATTTTATGGTCTTCAACAAATGGTGGACTATTAAAATATTTAGAACCGGCAATAGAAAATTAGAGATTCGAAAATTGGCAATACTCGCGCTACAAGTAAACTATGCTAGCCAAAGAGTATACTTACCTATAAATACATATCTGTAAAATGTACTACCTACTCTCTACCGAGAGATGCCAGCAGCATCTAAGTTTAATCTATTCTATACAAGTAAATAAAATTGAAGTGTCTGTTTGGAATGTCAAAATAACAGCTTTTTACTAAATGCATATGAAAGTATATACGGTACTTATAACAAAAAACATTTCTTTTAAATTTTTGTGTCTGTCTGTCTGTTTGTTCAGGCTAGTCTTCGAAACGGCTGGACCGATTTTGACGGGACTTTCACTGGCAGATAGCTAATGTTATAAAGAGTAACTTAGGCTACTTTTATTTCAGAAAAGAAATTAGGATTCCGCGCAAAAAATGAAAACCCAAAATATCAAATCGTAATAAATTCCACGCGGTCGAAAGTCGCGGGGAACAGCAGAGCTTACTTTTTAAACTAAAATGGAGTAATGGGTCGCCGACTACGTTTACCTACGAGTACCAATATCATGGAACCACGTAAATAAAATTAACAAACTGTATACGTAACTATAATAATTATACAGATGTTTTGTTGTCATCTATTTTCAAAATTCAACTTGGCTAAACAAACAACATTGTATTGTCGTTAGTCCATATATAAATAGTTGCTAGTCCATATTTACAATTGTGGACACGTGATGTCATTATAATCATCGTGGCATCTTTATTAACTCGCCTATAATGAACCAATAAATAAATTTGATTGAAAGTTCAACTGATTCTTTATACAGTAGCGATATTGATTTGTTTATGAAAATATACATTATATAGATTCGGCCGCCTTGAATTTACATCTCTCCCATTATGTAACTTTTTTATAAAAGCGAGGTATACCAGCTTACTGATTACCCAAAGGTAAATGATCGCCGCCATGATAAACTGCAACACTGGAATGACAATGGAAATAATGCGTTCCCGCCATTGAGTTCTATGTACTACGTACTAGAGAAGCTATTCAAACAAAAATGTGCACTACTTCTGTTTTCGCGCATGCGGGAGATAGTAGATTTTAGACTATGGTTGTAGATAGCGTGGCATATAAATGAAGAAATTTATTTTTCTATTGTAATATTATTACCTATTTATTCACTTGAACAACAAATAATTTTACTTATTTGACTACTGAATTATTAATTACGTTCAGGTTTAAACTTTAATTTGAAATCTGTATTATTAGCGCAGCTCCACACTCTATTAATATTGAAGCCACACTAAATGACACTAAAGGTGTACGGATTGCAGTACAGTTCATTTGAACATAGTGAATGTTCGAATGCCAAATCTAGTACGTAGTACATATATATCGATGGTTCCGCCTTTTAGGAAGAAGTAAGCTGGTTCCGCAAATCGGCGGAAAATATTATTTACATCAGTGCAAATTAGTATTTACCGTGTTCTCTCCTATATAGTAATTGATTCTGTTTCTTTTCAATAGATTTTTTAAGGTATTTCATTTACTCGTATAATTTCTGGTCGGATGATATTCCTCCAAAAATTATGTTTGCTTGACTCAATCTGAGAATGTTTGTACACTTGTAATTGATATGCATATCAGAGAGTATAGAAATGTGTATGTTTTTCTGACATAAATACATACATACATAAACACTCACGCCTGTCACCCAGAGGGGTAGGCAGAGACTACGGACTTCCATTTGGCACGATCTTGGCACACCTCTCTCGCCTCCTTTACATCCATATATCTACGCATACACGCTCGTCGGTTAAAGGTACTCCTAATCTGGCCCATTTTCAATATATCGCCAAATTGGTCGATAAACCTTCGTCTAGGGCGTCCCTTTCCGACTCTGCCGTTCACTTCTGCAGCATAAATTTGCTTTGCCACTCTTTCTTCGTTCATTCTTTCTACATGACCAAACCACCAGTTTTTGTGACAATGTCATAATATATATATATGTATTTTTAGTGTACTTGTTAATTAAATCTAATACATAAAAATTATTTCTTGTTTGTTTGTATTTTATGCGTTGCCATATCGTTCATCAGATAGCGGTAAAATTTTGTCAACCTATTGCTTGCAGTTGCGCGAAGGTTATCGGCATAGTACAATTAACTTGCAGTAGGTGGCGCGCGTATCGTACCGACGAATTTATTTGAAAGTTATAGTAATAATATATCATTCAACTTCAATGAATGTATTATCATTCCTAATTATTACAATACAACAATCATTTTTTATTTTGATTGAGTTCTATGTACTACGTACTAGAGAAGCTATTCCAAACAAAAATGTGCACTACTCTGTCTTCGCGCGTGCATGAGAGATAATGATTTTAGTCTATGATTGTAGATAGCGTGGCATATAAATGTAGAAATTTATTTTTCTATTGTAATATTATTACCTATTTATTCACTTGAACAACAAATAATTTTACTTATTTGACTACTGAATTATTAATTACGTTCAGGTTTAAACTTTAATTTGAAATCTCGTATTATTAGCGCAGCTCCGATCTATAAATATTGAATCCACACTAGCTTGCTACATATTTATTTATCTATGATCCACACTAAATGACACTAAAGGTGTACGGATTGCAGTACAGTTCATTTGAACATAGTGAATGTTCGGAATGTCAAATCGTAGTATATATATCGATGACTACAATAAACTCTTCAATATATAAAACGATATTTCCACAATTATTTCTTCTGCGGCGGCAAAGCGCCGGGTGTCAGCTAGTAAATAAATAAATCAGCCGTCCGTGGCAACAATATTCCTAAATAATAGTATGTATAGTATAATATAAATAAAGCTATATATGTAACTATAACGTAAAATTGTAAATACGATTTTAGCTAATAAATGTTACACAATAGTGCCAGTGTTGCATGTAGGTGTCTGTTAATTAAAGATATCTGGGCCACTTATCCCGCCAGTGTAATTAGTGCAGTGGCTACACAATGACGTAAGTCGTTTTGCATAATGGCGTTTAACGATTTCTCACCTATTTATCATGCGTTGACAAGGTGATTGGTTAAATAGGGTTGCCGATTCCCGCCATTACAGTGCCGTTTTTTTTTTATTGCATATTTTTCGAGATATGGTATAGTCTTATATCACCAGTATTTACTCTTCTATAATATACAGTATAAACGATTAAAAATACAAGATATAATATGTATGTAAATATTATTTAAATCCTATGATATTTTATATGGTATAAATTTAACAGGTTACATAATATTCTTACATTCTGTAATGTCTGTAAAATAATAAAAATGTTGATAATGGTATATTAAGTATTAACAACCAGAAGGGCACAGGGCCTGTCTTTTGATATTCAACAAAAATTGACCATCAGCTCTGTGGCGCAGTGATTTAGCAATGAGTTACGGCGCTAAGGCCCCGGGTTCGAATCCCACACGGAGCGAGTATTTGTATGGCCTACAAGTAATTTTTCCGGGTCTGGATGTTTGTCCTTGTGAAATTTTTATGTAATTAAACGGCCTCCACGTCACGCATTTAAAAAAAAAAGATTATAATAGTAGTAATAATAGATTAGGCCAGCCACGCAGTATCCTCGAATGCAAAATAAAATTTAATTTATAAAATTTGGATTTTAATTGATATTTTATTTTACAGTCGTGAAATATTTTTAATTTATGTACTATATACATACTTTCTAGCACTGCTTGCCTGCTTTAATAGTAATTGGATCTTGGTGGTACAAAACCTGGCATTTTACACTTTCTGCAGTTTTAAGCATAGTAAAGTTAAAAAAAATTAGATCGTTTTAGACATAAAAAGGGAATAATATTTGACTTCATTTTTATGTACTTGTGAAATAATTTATTCGATGTTAGTTAACAGATTATAACGTTTCTTTTTGATTTAGTTCCATATAAGTTAGAAAAAGTTACCTTTATAGCTTTAACTTAACCGTGCAGTGGCGGTGTAAGAATATCCACTACCCCATATCGTCCAGTGGGTGTTGTAAGAGGCGACAGAGGGAAACTGAAACTTTAGATTGCCAGCAGCATCTTCCTGATACAACTCAAAATAATTAAACTGCGGTTGCCAAGCGTTGCAACTATGGCAAAATCCCCTCTATTAGGCAATATATATAGGGAAGGCATATGTTCAGCAGTGGACTTTTATAGGTTATAATGGATAATGGAACATTTATACTTTTATAATAATTATTATATTATATTTGAAATACATTTATTTACATAAGATAATATATTGTTATATATTATGTTATGTATAATATATATATATATATATATATATATATATATATATATATATATATATATATATATAATATATAACATAACATTTGTTATATACAATATTAAAAACTATACTAAAAAACTAAAATTAGTAACTTAACACGTTAAACGCCATGGGGGCACCGGTGACCTCATGTATGTTGCTTTATTGCGCCATGGGGACACCGGTGACCACATGCGAGATCTAAATTAAAGTGCTTTTTGCGCCACCGGTCACGCGTGTCGTTTATTTCGCCTATGTGAGTGACCGGCGCGGCGCGAGAGCAATCCTTTGCAGTGGGACACACCTGCCTAGTAAAATTTAGAAAATAGGTACTAAATTATGAGAAGTAGGGAAAAATACGCAAAAAAAAAATTGGTTGCCTGTAAAGTCGGTATACGGGCGAAAGTTTTACGTGACAACGACTTTGAGTGGTAAAATAATTTTAATGTGAATATTCATTCGTATAGTAGGAAGAAGGATGAAATAATATCTCTCTCTCGCTCTGTCTCTCTCGCTCTTAGGCGGGCTAACTGTGCTCGAGTGGAAGGACGCGTGCCTTTCACTTTTTATGTCTGTCTCTCTCGCTCTTAGGCGGGCTAACCATGCCCAGTGGAAGGGACGCGTGCCTCTCCTCGCTCTCATTGTGAGCGCATAACGTGAGCGGAGCGTAACGCAGTTTCTTGAAGTGTCACCCGGCAAACCAATTTATAAGACGTTGTCACGTCAAAATGTTTCATATAAAATTTGGTTTTAAATATCGTAGTTTAAGATTCAAAAGATACAAAATCTTTTACAGTATTAATGTTTTAATAACATAATAATATATCAATCACAAAGAAATATCAATATTTTACACGTGGTCATAGAAAGGCTCACAAAACAATTTAGATAGTAATTTAAAAGTTATTATATTGAAAATATTACAAACAAAAATTATTGTCAAATTACGTTCGATGCTCTCTATTAAAACATGGCAGGCAATAATGTGGCTGACCATCACACTGCAAACAATAGGTAGGCACTTTCAGGGTCTTATTTTTTGCGTCTTTTCTCGACATCTTTTCTACATTGTTCTTGTAACAGCCGACACAAAATCGTCTCATTTTGCGTACAGGTCCCTCTTTTTTGACAAGTTCATGTTTTCGTCGTTTTGGACGTAATTCAAGTGCCAAGTTACCTGTTTCTGGACGTCCTGATTTAGTGAGATATTGAACGAGATTTTTTCTATAATCTACTACTGAAATATTTTTCTTAGTGGTTTCCTTATACATTATCAACGCATTTACCACAGCTGTATTCAAGAGCAATTCTATGGCCAATTTTCTATACCATTTGACAGTTTTCTCAGTGGAGTTGAATAAGCTGTCATCTGATCCTCATGTCGACTGAAGCTTTACATTTGTTATAATCAATAACCATTGCTGGTTTTTGCACCGCCTTGCCTCTGACATTTAATCGAGTAAATTTGTCCGTGTGCTTTGTAGACAGCATTAAAACATCTCTTTTATCTTTCCATTTTAATACTGTGATGCCACAATCGTTTTCTTGTGCTACGAATTCACCTCGTTTTAAATTAGTTTCTACTACTTTCCTAGGCAAGTACTTTCTGTTCTTTCTCACTGTCCCCAGGAAATGTGTATCGTTTTTTAGTAATTCGTACGCCAGTTCCAAGCTGGTGTACCAGTTATCAGTGGCAATGGTGTGGCCTTTATTCAAGAGTTCATCGCACAGGGATAATACTATTTTTGTAGGGGTATTATTCTCAATATCAATATTTTTTCCACTGTATACCTGTATTTTTAAAGTATAACCAGGATTTGTACAAACTTTAAACAATTTTATACCGTATTTGTGCCTTTTAGATTTGTTATATTGTCGAAAAGTGACTCGACCTCTAAAAGGAATCATACTTTCGTCGACACACAGTTCTTCTTTAGGGGCATAGTAGGCTTTAAATTTATCATTTAACAAATTCACAAGATACCTGATTTTTCCAATGCGATCGTTCGGATTCAAGTTGTAATGTCGGCAAAGTGTAGGTACTGTAAAGTAATTCAAATCTGTTCCTAGTCATCACTGTGCGAGAAACGGTTGTTGAAATATGTCATCTGTACTCCAGTAATCACTAATTGATGGCAATTTCACAAGGCCCATGAATAAAATTAGTCCAAAAAATCGTTTTATTTCATGCTTATCGGTTGGCTGCCATGTATGTGAGCGAGAACATGGCTTGAAATCTTTATCTCCAAAGCTTTGCGTAGCAAACAGGTTACTTTGTTCAGCAATTATTTCAAACAAGGAATCGTCAACTAACAAAGAATAAAAATCCTCTGGATCTCCTTGACTTAAGTCTCTTGAAAAAGGAAACTTCATACCTGTGGGCTCAGTGAAGGGTATCACTCGAGCAGTGCATCCAGTAGGGTTCTTCCATTTTGTGTACGTGTTTGAAGAAGTAGGTAAATTTGTAGGACAAAATCTTTTACTGAATCCTTTCACTGTCGAATTGATAACCATACGTCTTCTTTCTTCGGAACATGTAAATTTTCAGACTCATCGTCGCTACTGATGTCCCTGAACGATGTCTGAAGTGCGTTGAACTCAAAGTCTCAATCTCTTGCAAATCTTCTTGCGACAATTCAAAGTCCATAAATCCATTTGAAATTCGCAAAATCGCGTTCCTCATTATTAGGTACTATATTATTTTCTATCGCAATGAATTACTAAACATAACTAACATGAAATATGCTTTAGACGTATTCTAATTAGCCAAAACCAAACGAACATAACCTCTCCGCGCAAGCGCCGGCGATGAACTGGGCGCGGGGTGACCGGCAGGGTGGGCGGCGTGGCGCATGCAAACGAAAAATAACTTTTTGCTTTTGAGCGCCATGGGGTCTGGTGCCCGCGGCTAGTTTTCAGCAATAACTTGAAAACTGTATTTTTGATTTCGATAAAACTGATTTCTATACATATATCATGATTATTAACAAAATGACTACAAAAATTTTTGGAGTAAAATCACATTTCTTACATGGCGTTTAACGTGTTAATTATTGTTACGAGCTTGGGGTTCGAGACAATTAAAAACTGCCAGTGAATTACCAAAATTGACACTTTAATTACAGAACACTAATTACAACTAAAACCACACTAATAACAAAACACAATTTTACTACAGATCGCTTTAGATCGCAGTTGTATCGCTTCGAAGTATTCGCTTGTATCGCCAATTCAATACTGACTCGGTCGCGGTCTATACCGGCCTTATATAGGGCCTCAGATAGTTTCAGAACCTTCTACTGTAGAAACATCTAGAATGTTCAGTACATATCGGTCCCGAAATTTCTAGAAGGATCTTGACTCTCTAGTTCTGCTACTCGATACTAGAGGCGCTAGTGGTAACTAGTGTTGCCATGTATAAACCATTAATAGTGGCGCGCAACACTGCCCCCTCCTAAGACATGCTCGTCCCGAGCATTATTGGCCCCATAATAACGCGCCAGTCGATCCACATGGACGATCTTAGGAGTACCTCTTGCACCTTTCTGTATCCGGTAGGTTACGTCATTGATCCTTGTCACAATCCGGTACGGTCCGTCCCATTTAGCTTGAAGCTTAGGAGATTTCCCTTTGCTGCGAACTGGATTGTGTAACCACACTAGTGAACCTTCGTCAAACCCTTTGTTGTTCATTTTGCGGTCATACCGTGTTTTCATCTTCTCAGACGTTTGCTGTCCCGATTGTCTGACGTGCTCATAAATGTCATTCATTTTGTTCCGCAAGTCATTTGCATAATCGGTTATACTGCGTGGGGCATCAGGTGGTATTCCGGTGATCAGATCTGCAGGCAGCCGTAATTCTCTCCCAAAATTTGCTAAAGCTGGTGTCACTGATGTACTTTCGTGAACAGCGCTTCGATATGACAACAAAACGGTTGTATGTGCCTGTCCCAGTCTCGTTGCCGTTTTTCCACAACTTTGCTAGGTACCTCTCAATGTCTGATTAAATCTTTCTACCATTCCATCAGATTGTGGGTGGTAAGAAGTTGTTCTTGTTTTATGAGTACCCATAACTCAGCAAGTTTCCTGGAATATTTGAGACTCAAAATTCCTTCCTTGATCGCTGTGAATCTCTAAAGGTACTCCAAAACGACAGAAGACTTCATGTACTAGTTTATCTGCAACTGTTGAAGCTTCTTGATTTGGAATGGCGAAGACTTCTGGCCCTTAGTGAAGTAATCCATCACAACCATGAAATACTTGTTACCACTTTCACTTTCCGGAAACGGCCCCGCAACGTCAACGGCTATCCTTTCCCATGGTGCACCAACATTGTACAATTTCAATGCACCTCTACTACGAGTTTGTGGTCCTTTACAGCCGCACAACTTGTACATTTGCGACACCAGTCCTCGACATCGTCACGACAGTGGACCCAGTAAAACCGTTCTCGGATCTTCAGTAGAGTTCGTTTAACTCCCAGATGGCCTCCTGAACAACCATTATGGTACAGCTGTAGAACATCCGGTACTTTAGCTTTGGGGACAACCATTTGCAAATGACAACTGTCTCCCCGAACATTTTCCCATTTTCGGCACAGGACTCCATCCTGAATCAGCAAGCTGTCCTATTGGGTCCAATAGCTTTTCGTAGTCGAACTCATCGCTGAGACGTCACTCCACTTGGGCTTAGGAGCACTGGCCTTCATCCATACCAGAATCGGCTTGATGTCCGGATCTTCCTGCTGTGCATGTTGTAGGCTGTCCTTCCACTCATTGCTGAGCTGGTCTGTCCTGAGCATCCTCACAGACACCACTTCCTTACCCTCTTGCCTAGTACAATGCTTGCAATCTTCAGGATAAGGTCTTCTTGACAATGCATCTGCGTTGCCATGAGATTTCCCACTGTGCTGGGCGGTGCTGTTAGCCGCCCTACCCTCTCGAGATCGACCACCTCCCCTTTCTACAGTTCGCTTAGGGCAGCTGGATCGAAGATGGCCTCTTTCCCCACAGCCGTAGCACCTAGGGCTCTATCCTTTATTGCAGTCGCGAACTGTAGCTGCTGCAACCTCCCTGACGCGATGGGAACGATGATCCTGCCGCACGGCTTCCACCTCCAGTGCATGGGCTAACGCGTCCTTAAGCGTCTCATGGTGCCCGAGCCTCACAGCAGCTCTGACTTCAAGGTCGTTATTCCGTCGATGAATGTCTGCACCAGGTTCCTACAATGAGCGCAGGTACAGACTGGTATGCTTTTCGAACCAGCTTTTCCACCTCAAGGGCCCACTGCTGCAGGTTTTCGTTGCTGCGTTGCGCGATCTTTGAGCTGCGCACGAGACGTGTTCAGGTGAGCGTCGCCATATCTCGCCTCAATGCCTCAAGGAGCTGCTCGTAAGTCACTTCCTTACCGAGCTTCCAGAACAGTTAAGGCCTGGTCGCGCAGGCCTGGGGTGAGAGCAGTCATGGCCTGACTTTTATTCCAGCCGTTCGCCTTCGCGACAGCCTCGAACTGGATTTTGTAGGCCGACCAGGAAGAAGTCCCGTCGAACGGCGGCACTTTGAATCCACGTAGCGAAGGTGTTGTAGCTACCACGGGAGCTGTAATTCCATCCCCAATTTTTAGTTCGTCCAGCGTTTTCTTCACGTCAGCCATCACGTTGTCAACCCGATTGTTCACTTGGTTGATTCGGGTTTCAGCTTCCGACAGGCGGTTGTCATGTTGAGCAACCTATCCTTCACCTCCTTATCTCTTTCCCGAAGGTAGCGTGAAGGTCCTTCATGAGAAGCATCTGCTCCTCCTGTCCCCTGCAGCCGCTCTTCCAACCGACGGGCCTGTTCTTCCTGTCGGCGGGCCTGTTCCTCCTGTCGGCGGGCCTGCTCCTGCAGCATCATCATCAGAGCACCTAAGTCAGGTGCTGCAAATGCAGGAGCTGCTGACGGGCCGACCTCCGTGGTCGGCAGCTGGCCCTCCGACGCTTGCGATGTTGTACCACAAATCGTCTCTGGTCCGTCTCCTGTTGGCGTTGACTGGGTACGGATACCCTCCGTGTCATCTTTAGGTAAAATCGGCATGATTAAATCCACTTCTGACACCAATTGTTACGAGCTTGGGGTTCGAGACAATTAAAACTGCCGAGTGAATTACCAAAATTGACACTTTAATTACAGAACACTAATTACAACTAAAACCACACTAATAACAAAATACAATTGTACTACAGATCACTTTAATTCGCAGTTGTATCCTTCGAAGTATTCGCTTGTATCGCCAATTCAATACTGACTCGGTCGCGGTCTATACCGGCCTTATATAGGGCCTCAGATGGTTTCAGAACCTTCTACTGTAGAAACATCTAGAATGTTCAGTACATATCGGTCCCGAAATTTCTAGAAGGATCTTGACTCTCCTAGTTCTGCTACTCGATACTAGAGGCGCTAGTGGTAACTAGTGTTGCCATGTATAAACCATTAATAGTGGCGCGCAACATTATCATACAGTCCTACTCCCCGTGGTATCCCGTGCCAGAACGCTGGCTGCGTTTCCCGCTGAATGGCTATACTTAGCCTTTGAGCGAGAAAAGAACCAACACTCTTATCACCAGCAGCGACGACCAGTCGCGGATGAAATTCCTTCAGAACTTCACCGCACGTGGACAACACGGACCGATAGTCTCTACAGCAAATGGCACTAATATATAGTCATCTCTCAGAGACTCAAATTTGCGCCACTTACCCAGTTCAGCTGCCTCTGATGCCGCCCCGGCTCTAAACGAGGTACCCTGAGATGAGAGGCCACTATTAATTATATTATCATTATTAAATATATTACCACTAAATATTATATTATCCATTTAATAATAAACTTGCCTTGTGTGTAGCAACATATCAGAGAGCTTAAAAACTTAAAATCACTTCCTACGTTTTCAATACGCCATACTTTGCTATATTTACCAACGTCATGTTTGCATAGATAACAAATAATGTAATAATTACTGGTCGTTAATCTAAGCGATAGAACAATAATTTATACGGTCTTACGATAGCGGGGTCATCGACAATTATTTATAATACGGAGGCATTTCTATAATTGATTTTATTATCGTCTCGTCTATACCTTGGCGTCTATTTGCGAAACAAACTAACCTTTAGCTCACTTATTAGGACACTCGTTTTAATATTTTTAAGTACCATACTATTATGCTCGTAGTACGAATGGGTCGGCTCGACCGGGGTAGAACCACGCTCTCACAGAATACCGGCGTATAATAGCAGCTTGATGCTGCTGTTTCGTATGGTGAGTGTAGAGAATCGGAGACCCTTTTACTGGAAACGAGGCATTCCATCTTAGTCCTCAGGGGTGACTTCGCATCTGTATTTTGATTCTTAATTGAGGATAAATGTAAAAGTCTATGGGCCACAGCATCCGCTTACCATCAGGTGGATTGTGTGCTCGTTTGTTTCCCTCTTCTATAGAAAAAATATCATATTGAATATGGAGTATAGAAAAAATTAAAAAAAAAAAAATTGTTGGACATTAAGTAGGTACTGTCTAAGCACTGGGCTTAGTACGACACGTTAAAATGGCGCACTAAAATCGTCCTAAAATGGTCCTCTTTACATTGATGATGTCGATGGATTCTTTTTTTACAACATACGATTTTTTTTTCTAAAAACGTAGAAACGTGACCGCCGCATTAGTATTTTCTCCTGTATCGTGGACGCAGTTTACAAACATAAATTACAGAAGGAATAATATCCAGACCATGGAAAAATCTTAGAAGGCCATACAAATACTTGTTCCGTGCGGGATTCGAACCCGCGGCCCCCAGTTGTGCAACTCATTGGTAAGCCACTGCGCCACGGAGCCGTCTATTCTTAGCTCTTTATTTATTAAAAGTATGTATTTAATTATTGCCCAAACGTTTATGTATTGGTACTTAAGGGGTTACTACAAATCCAAAGAAATACGTTATATTATGTTTTGGGCACCTAGGCACCTACATAATATATGACTAAAGTCTGACGCATTGGTTTACAGTTGTCGGAAGTAATTTAACACTTTCTTAATGTTTTGTTTCATTATGATAGATGTATGACCTGAATAATGATGTTCATACGTTGAATCATAAAAAAGTTTGAAATAGCTTAACAAAATGTAGAAGCACTTTAAACTTAATATATTTAACAGAATAAAGTTATACGAGTATGTTTATACGTCGGCCTGTGATTCCCGATGGGGGTAGGCAGAGCCATTTCAGTTAGTTTAACGCCCGTTTAGTTTGTAAAAGGCTTCTAAGGCTGGTAAGAAATGGTTACGAGGCTTCATACGCAGACAGGACATCACAATCTGTTTTCGTTGCAAGGAATAGACGATTCAACCAAGACGCCGCCTTAAAATAATTTTTCGATCTATATTGGACCGGCAATGGTAAAAATAAACTTTTCTCCATACAGATTATTTAACGTTGAATGGATCTATAATAGAAACCTGGTTACTCGATAAACTAGGACATGTTTTGACCAACATAAGATAGATTTTCAAATACAAATGTATGATGTTTGAAAAGCTTACGAAAAATAAGCAACTAATGCAAACTCTGTTAATGCCAGACTATGGACTTCCATTTGGCACGATCCTAACACACCTCTGTCGCCTCCTCCACATCCATATACCTACGCCTACACGCTCGTCGGTTAAGGGTACTCTTAATTTGGCCCATTTTCAATATATCGCCAATTTGGTCGATAAACTTTCGCCTAGGGCGTCCCTTCTCGACTCTGCCGTTCACCTCTGCAACATAAATTTGCTTTGTCACTCTTTCCTCATTCATTCTTTTTACATGACCAAACCACCGAAGCATTCCTTTCTTAATCCTGGTCACAACATCATCTTGCAAACTATACTCTTCTCTTATCACACAATTTCTCAGCCTGTCATTCAGATTCAGCCTACTCTGTTAATGGTTTCAGAAAAACGGCTGATTTTTGAGATTCTTATGATAAAAAAAGGTTCATTGTTACTCTAACGTATAATTAAAGTCAATAAAAGTATATGAATTAATTGTATATTTCATTTAAATGAGCTCAAAAGTGGAGTTGCTAAAATGAGACGTATCTGAAATTCTAAAATTAGGAACCCTAAACAACTCATATTAGGATACCTTCATGCTCATATAGAAAAGTGTATTATTTTGTTATATTACAGAATCGGTAGGCACTTTTGCTAAAATAAGTATTATATTGTTTTGAAATATACATTAAATCTAATATATTACAATATACATTTAATCTAATGTATTAGGTAAAATTATCTCCTTACGTGTGAACCTGTGATATTTTAAGAGAAATACTCAAAAATGAAAATGGTACCTCATATTTGGCACTACTCTATGTAAGATCAAAATAGTAAAATTTTAAAGAATATGTCCTACCTCTGGATACAAGTCTCCTATTCCTAAAAGTGTTTGATAGGAAGAGTCCTCGCGCTGTGAGTGTGCGCGTGCGTGGAGGTTTTTCGTCCAAGAAGAAGTCTCCGTCAAATACATTTTATTCAACGGTTAATTGCTTACAATCCCCACCTCATCAAGAATTTAAGATTTCGTTAAAATCGATCCTTTGGTTTCTTCTTTAGCATAAATAAATCAAACTTATAATTAGTCACCGAATGAGGAATTTCTAATCACACCCATTTAAGACTAGAATTTATATATTTAATGAAACGAATCTCCTTCCCGAATACTTTGAGTTTAGAATATTGTTTTTTATTTTCACAATAAATAGAATAGATGGCACTATTGTAATTGATAAATAAAACTTAGAACTAGACCGGATTTATAGTTTTACCTACAATATTCAGTTGGCGATAGTTTTAACAATCGGCAACTGTAAGCGTAGTTTTATACGTGGTAGAGCCATGCTGCAGCTATATTATAGTTGAAGCACGAATAGGTCGGCTCAACCGGGGAAGGACAAAGCTCTCACAGAATACCAGCGTAAAATAGCAGCTTTATGCTGCTGTTTCGTATGACAAGTGTTGAGATCTGGAGACCCTTTTTACTGGAAACGAGAAATTCCATTTTATTCCTCAGGGGTGACAACGCATCTGCATTTTGATTTTTAATCTAGAATAAATGTCTATGGACCACAGCATCCGCTTCTTCTATAAAAATGTGACTCTTTCGTGGACTGCGCGTACCTTATAAGGAATTAAAGGCGTGAAGAAATGCATGCGTTCATCCATGGACTTCTCCAGATGCCTCGTTCTCGCATAACTGTTTTGGTTTCACTACGTTACTGAAGTTTTTCTCTTAAAGAAGAAAGTAGAGTAAGTTGCGTCGCAACAAGAAGCGAGTTGCAATTACGTTGGCGACCGTGTCTTAGTGGTCAGTGCGTTGGTCATTGAGTGGTTGGTCGTGGATTCAAAGCCGAAGTGGTAATACCATATCGTTAGAACATGTTTTACGGGTGTGTGACTATGGTGTGAATTGAATGGAAATTGATCATGAAGTCCCGGTTTGGAATCCCGGGTCAGAGGCCAAAAAAAATAAGGATAATTGAGTTTTTCTGTCAATTGCTGACTCCGGACTGCTACTGAATACTACTGAGTCAATAAGATGGCGGCGTTTCACTCCCGTGTCTCGGAAAGTACGTAAAGCCGTTGAACCTGCGCCTGATCTCTCTCCAGTTGTGTCGGATTGCCGTCCCATCGGACTATGAGAGTGAGGGAATAGAGAGTGCACCTGCGACTGCGAACACACTCGTGCACTATAATTCTGTCCTGCGCAGATGGCTAGTCTCCGTTGCGACTGGCCGCCGTTACCGAAATGCGATCTAGAGGACATTAGGGTGGGAATCGTAGTTAGGTTTGTTTTGACGTTTGGTTTCGTTGTATTGTAAGAATGTAAAATCCAATCTGAATCTATGAAGCCGACATCATTTTTTTTATTAAAGAGTTATCATCATGAGAAGAAAAATCAGTTGCCACCGAAGTTATTTTCAGTACTGTTTGTTATTCCTGAAATCGTGAAGTGCCTTCATCATCAGCCCGTAATAGGTGGAAATGAGCCACTCTCACAGTAGGCCTCCTATTATGGAAGGATTAAACCTATACTAGATAGGACAAGGAGGCAATAATACAACAGGGTAAGTAAAAAGGTGAAGTAAATTTACATCTTAAATATACGTCCCTCGGCTGGGCACAGGCCTCCTCTCAAGTCTGAGAGTTTGAGGGGGGTTTTAGGCCCAGGAAATATCCGTACTGCCCTAATTGGCGGACTTCACATGCTTACGATTTTTTAATTTCTATAATATGCAGGTTTCACGATGTATTCCGTCAACGGTGAGCTTAATATGGTAAATAATATTGAGCCGTGATAGCTCAGGCTATAGGCACCTGTTCGAATGGACCATGTCGTTTTATATTACGTGAGCAACCCGGGTTCGATCCCCGCCGGCACCAATGAAAAATTGTTAATTGCAATTTTAAGTGCTGATTTACAACAGTTAGCTACAGCTAATACACCGTGTGTACCGTTGTGGCGGCGCTGTCGTCGCGCCACAAGCGAAAATACATTGAAGCCTAAATTGCGCTATCAAAGTTCCGAAGTAAAAGCAGTATATATAGAATAGCTCCGAACTACCACACGGTAGCAAGTGCACCGCCTCACGGAGCACATTTTAGATCAGGCCGTAAAGTCGAACACGCGCACTACCTATACAGGAGCACTGTTCTTCGATGTGGCCAAGGCCTTCGACAAAGTCTAGCACAATGAACTAGTCTTGCAAGCTTATAGACGTGGTAGTGCCATGCTGCAGCTATATTAATAGTATAGTTGTAGCACGAATGGGTCGGCTCGACCGGGGAAGGACCACGCTCTCACAGAATACCAGCGTAAAATAGCAGCTTAATGCTGCTGTGTTTCGTATGGTGAGTGTAGAGAACCGGAGACCCTTTTTACTGGAAATGAGGCATTCTATCTTAGTCCTCACGGCTGACAACGCATCTGCATTTAAATTCGCAAACGAAGATAGATGTAGATGTCTATGAGCCACTGCAACCACTTACCATCAGGTGGACGGTGTGCTCGTTTGTCACCCTTATACTATAAAAAAAAAAATAGGTGTGCCTATAAGACTTGCCAAAATCATTCAAGACTTCCTTGTCAATAGATCCTTCCGTTTTCGAGTTGAGGGTACTTTCTCCTCTTCCAGACCTATCAGAGCAGGAGTTCCCCAGGGCTCTGTGCTCTCACCGACCCTATACTCACTCTACGTAAGTGATATCCCTTCGGTACCCAAGTACTCGTCTTGCACTATACGCAGATGATACAACTATCTATTCTTCTGATAACCATCCTATCAGAATCTGCATTTGGCTCCAAGTTGCAGCAAACGCATTAGGCGATTGGTGCAGAAAATGGAGAATCGAATTAAACCCCGATAAGACTAAAGCCCTCATGTTCAACAGGAGAAATTTATATAATAAATTAATCCTGGAAATCAAAAGACACAAAAAAGGTACGATCTCCTTCTACGATAGCCCAATCCCATGGGTTCGGGAGGTGAAATACCTGGGGGTACTGTTAGATAGTGCAATGAGCTTCTCTCAGCACATTAAAACAGTTAGGAATAAGGCGAAATTCGTAGTGTCTGTCCCTGAGACACAAACTGCATCTCTTCAAAACCTGCGTGCATCCTGTTATGACATATGCGGGTGTGTCCTTTGCCCACGTCTCCAAAAAGAGTCTTCGACAACTTCAAGTTGTTCAGAATAAATTTCTGCGACAAATCACATACCCTCCATCCATTCGTATCTTAAGGAATTATCCTTAAGATACTTCGATTCGATAAAAGAGCACAAAAATCCGTTGGTGAATGAGGCGGGCTCGTACTCCCCAGTGAGGGATGCTGCCCCCCATAGGAGACTTCCGAACGGAGGGAATCCGTTCGTTTAACATTAACACACACACACACACACTCAGACAATACTCTAGTACAGAACACTAGGGCACAGACACACCCCGTACACGAGGTTCAACACCCGTGATAGGTGGCGTTTTTAGTTTTGCGACCCGTAACCGACTTTGCGATAGTGGTTCAAGCCGAGGTTCGTACCTCCTTCTGAGGGGCCCTTAAATCACATAGAACCCCTCCCCCCCCCTAGCTGAGGAGCCTCACTCCGAAAGCAGGGGTCGGGGTGCCTCGGGACTGCAGTCGGCAAAGCGGCGCTTCGCGCCGCCTCGCCGCCGGCAGAGTCGTTGCACTCAATAGCTCGCAGGTCCTCGCTTACGAGCCTAATTCGATGAAGCTGTCAAGGCCGCAGGGCCAACAGCGTACACTTTCAGAAAAAAAAACCACACGGATCTCCCGTTTTCATTCCAACGGCCACACCGTTATAGCCTATCAAATCAAAGTCCACTGCTGAACATAGGCCTCCCCCATAGATTGTCTCATATGGGGATATTTGCCAAATATATCATTCGTGTCAGGCGGGTTGGCAGCCGCAGTTTATTTTTATTTTGTTAGTTATTATTAGGAAGACGCTGCTGCCCATCTCCTGGTTTGTTTCCCTCTGTAGCCTCATACGATACGCTAATACACGGACGGGTACGTGTAAATACACACATTCCGCCTTACGAAGTTAAGATTTCTCCTGACACTATCTCTGGTCGGGTTATCACTTGATCTTTAACTTATAACCCGCGTTAAATCAGCACACACTGTGTGCTAAATTGTACATAATGTAGTAGTTCTATTTAAGTATTACTGTTACACTGCTTTGAGCTCATTTTCTTTTTATGGGCAGCAGTGTCGACGACGTGAGACATCGGTACTGAGATCGTCAATCCGATAAGACAAGTGTGGCAATTATGGCAGGTTCTCCCTATTATTACCTTTTTTAACCGACTTCAAAAAAAGGAGGAGATACTCAATTTTTTTTTTTTTAGATACTCAATTCGACTGTTTTTTTATGTGTGTTACCTCAGAACTTTTTTCTAGGTGAACCGTTTTTGAGGATTTTTTTTTTATTTGAAAGGTGGCGCTGTAATCAAGTTACTCAGACCAAAAGAGAACGATGACATGTTGGCGGGTTTCAGATATCATCGAAATATTTTTAGTTCTTGGACATGGAGGTTTACTCACGATATTTTTTTTCACCACCACTTTTAGAAATGAGAGGTCTGTGCCCAGTAATGAAGCGTTCATAGGCTGTAACTTTCCGATACTTACTTAGAATAAAAAAGTGATATGTTTGTCAGATTAGAGTGCGCAGAATGCAAGCAAGTTACTCAAACCCAAAAAAACGAGAGACGGATCGCTATGATGGAGATAAATATTCATAAATTTTATATTTACACTATAAAAAGTTTGGAGTTTATTCGGAATAAAATTTTGTACCACAGAATTAGATAATAGTACTATACATATTAAATAAAAAAAATCAACCCTCAGCCGTTTCCGAGAAATCTGTGAACATACTTATAAAACATAAGCGTCGAATATAAAACATTCTAGTTTTTATTCGGTTAAAAATTGTGCAATACACAACTGACACACTTATTAAAAAAGACTATTTTCATGGAAAGTTTTTCAGTAATAACGAAAACAAACTAAATCCGAGCGAGTGCAAAAACGCTAGTGATCGGTCGATGCTAGATACAAAACAGCAGAAATAAATTTGCCGATGTTTTGTGAATATGTCTGTGTGTTATATTGATAAATTAATGCATTAGGTTAAGTAGTGAGAACAAGAGTGTAGACCTAATCTCGCTTGACCGCGTGAGCGTGACCTAGTCATCAGTGTCTGGTTATTGAGCCGCATTTCCCGGAATCTAATCCCAGTTGGAGCCAACATTTGTGAAAAAACGCAAATGTTTGGTTTTCGGGTCAGGATGTGTTGTGATTTATACCTCCAAGGGATCATAGACCTTAGTATTACATATTAATTCAACTTGATGCTTCTACCCTAAGAAAAGTAGTTTTGACTTGTGATAGACCTTCAGACGGACAACAACTTAAATTTTTCCTTTTGAGGTACAGAACCCTAAAAATCGAGTTATACGTAATCGGAGTCATTAAAATTAAGTGGTAAAATTAAAATTTTGTACAACCGACTTCAATATAAATAAAATGAGAACATCATCAATGTAGTCGAAGTCAATTAAATACGCATTATTAGGGATAACTCAAAAACTACTGGTCAGATCTTGATCAAATTAGAATTAGAATTAGAGAAATTAATATATGGGAACACATGAGAAGCATTTTGGAGTCTGTTGAAAAAGGGGATATTTATATGTATAGTCCAGCTGATGGTAAGAGGTTACAGAAGCCCATAGACATTTGCAACCAACTTCAAACAAAAAAGACTACAGATGCGTTGTCACCACTCTGTTGACTGAGATGGAATATCTCACAGTCTGAATTGTACTGGCTCTCTTTTCCCTTAAGAATGGAACACAGCAGTACACGCACTGCTGCTTAGCGGCTAGATAAAAGGGTGAACCTTTTTTTAAATTATTATTATAAAGGACTCGCTGAGCGACCACATCGTCCCGTTTTGACTACAATTACTTAATCACTACAATCGAATACAAAATTAAACATAAAATGTATTTATATTAACAATAGTTATGTGCAAGGAACACGCGCGACTATAAGTAATCACACCTAAGGAATAAGTGGAACCATAAACAGCCACACCTATTCCCTACACAGAATCAAGTCTGCTAGCTTGACCAGCATTTTAGCCTCCTTCGACATTGGATGAGTCAAAATACTGTCCAAGGTGCCAATGGGAAAATTCCTATCACTACCAAAACATAACCTTCTAATTGCTTCATTCCGGACACAATCCATCAAAATATGTTGGACATCTTCAACTATACCGCATATACGTCGTAATTTGATGGTACTTTTTTCATGGAAAAAGCAAACTTCTTCGATGGAATGCCCCGAACGTAATCTAAGAATAGATCTTATGTAGTTTCAAGGGTGAACCTAAATGATCTTATTTTTATTTAATTCTAAAATAGATACTGGAAATCTTTTCTTTTGACACTATTAATTCTTTTTATAGGATAAGGGCGACAAACGGGCACACAGTCCACCTGATGGTGAGTCGTTGCTGCGGCCCACAGACATCTACATCTATCCTCGATTACGAACCAAAATGCAGATGCGTTGTCACCCGTGTGAACTAAGATGAAATGCCTCATTTCCAGTAAAAAGGGTCTCTGGTTCTCTACACTCACCATACGAAACACAGCAGCGTAAAGCTGCTATTTTGCGCTGGTATTCTGTGAGAGCTTGGTCCTTCCCCGGTCGAGCCGACCCATTCGTGCTACAACTATACTACTATTATAGCTGCAGCATGGCTCTACCACGTAAAAAATATTAATTATGATTTAAAAAAGTTACAACCGATTTAAAAATTTTTTTTTTTTACATTATTTGATAGCTTATCAGCACTAAATTAATTTATCAATTGTCTGACCTTGTTGAGTGGAGTAAACACTAAACAATATCATAAGCTCATAGACAACAAGAACGTCGTCAATTAGTTAGGTAGGTTCATTAAAAAAATCGTCCCTTATTTCTACACCCTTAGGGGAAGATTTTTTCTTGAAATTTTATTAGGACCACCCTCAAGGTATAGTATACTCAATAAAAAATAATTCACAATCGGCAAATCCAAAATTTGCCGAAATAAGTAAACAGATGAATTTAGAACCTACTCTTTTCTTTGAAGTCGGTTAAAATATTAGACAATGCACTTTTTGCAATGGTTCCGAGTATACAGTGAAATAGTTTTTAGCAAAGATATAGATGTGCCTATTTTACTTACATAGGCAGTAACAGTATTGTATAATTTAACAATAATAAACAGTAAACAGGTGTCCGATGAGCCGAACACCGAACACGCGATAGGGATAGGATAGGCGCGTGCGGAGCACGCTTTGTTTTTTTTTCTTAACAGGCCCAGGGAGGAACCAAAGTTTTCTTTATAAGAACTTAAATATTATAACATTACTATTTCCAACTCCAGGTCCTGAAAGGACTTTTTATACCTTTGATACATGTGCCTATTTTTTAAATATATTTTTCTTTGCAAGCACAAGCTTGCGAGTTGTAGAATAAAAATTACAATTACCCTTATGTTATTACGAAGACAATCCTTACTTGTAAAACTTTCACGTCTTTCTATATTTCCGAAATTAACAAACGTCATTTTTATTTTTGAATGCTACCCTACACAAAAAATATTAGAAGTTAATTTTAAAAGTGTATGCCCAAACATCTTTTATATTTTCCAGAAAAAGTATTTTTCAATGATATTAAATTTTACAAAAACTATTTTATAAATCAGGCTGTCCACATTGTAACTAATAACTGATAAATTATAGTAGATTTTTATACTTAAATAAAAATTTAGGTACTTACATGTAACAAAAGTGTCACAAAATCAAAAATAATAACACAAAACTTTTAACATAAAGTTCACACGCGTAACTTTTAACAAAATGTCGGATAGCACACCCTTCCAACACAATAACCGTCCCGCCACCGACTGAACTGACTGTGTCTGGCTAGTTAAAGTATAGTAAGTTCGTTGAATGCATTGCCCCTGCCTCTTCGTTGGTAAGAATGATATGCTACAGAATTTTAGCGGACTAGTCCCACTTTGAATGCATAACGTAGCCCCTAATGACAGAAAATTTTAGGTAGAATCATCTAGCTGATAATTATTATTACACGCCATCTTTAGAAAGAAATGGTTTTTATTACGCACACTTTGTAACAAAAGTATAATAAACATGTTACAGTTAAGATTGATGCTAAATTTTTAATATATTTTTACACCAACTGTCAAACTTATTTGTAATCATTTTAATTATTTATCTCACGAAAATATCATTTAGATATTATAGTATTTTATACTAGCTTTTGCCCGCGACTTCGTCCGCGTAGATATTATACTTTCAACCATAGGTGATACATCAATAATAGCACTTTCATAGTAAACTCCATGACCCTGTTTAGGGATGATTTCCGTGATCAAAGCTATCCTATTTCCTTCCCGGGACTTAAACTATCTCGATACCAAATTTCATCTAAATCGGTGCAGCGGTTTAAGCGTGAAGAGGTACATTGGCTCATGCGGCGATGAGCGATATTTTCCCCCACCTCTCCGCAGTACGCAGTGCGCTCCGGACCGCACAATAATATATCGTGATTACTTTTAAAATATTTGACCAAATTACGTAGTTTAAAAGACAAAGTTTATCTACTTTGAACATCAGAAGAGATTAAAGTATTTATTTCGATAAAATCCATTTGTTACTGCTAAATGTGCATTGGAAATAACAAATATAATTGTATTTATGGTTCACTATTTTGGTAATGATGGCTTATACATAAAAGATAGATATATACTGTCGCGGGCGTTTTTGTAGAACTACTTAGGAGAAACAATTCCACTATACATTTATTTGTGTAACTCTTAAAGTTTTTGCATCACACGCTAAAATAGCTCGCAGATAACAGTTTTTTTCCGACTTACTTAACACTTATCATTATATTTCGACCAATTTACACAATATCTTTATTAATTATTTAATTCCAGTGTTAACGCTAAAAACGTTAAAGAAGCAGGGATGGACAATAGCGGGAACGTTTTTAATTTCATTGTTATTTTACCAAAATAAAAATAAAACGTAATCCCTGATAAATTGTAATGGCAGGTTTTTCTAATTTTGCCGGCTTATGATGTAATCTATCATTTTGCATAAATAATCTGCGATTGTCATTAACTTGTAAAGTATATTTGTAATGTTAGCAAAAGAAACTGTTTTTTGTAAATAAAGATGCACAACCTATACATATCTCGGAAATACATCAGAAGAGCCCACTTCTGATGTCGAAATTACAACAAGGAGATCCCACTTCTGGTCTCGGAAATACACCAGGAAAGATTAATTGTTAAAAACAATAAAAGTATGAGAGCGGATGTTCAACTTACGCAATTAATCATTATCAGTAATAAGACAGCGTAGCGCACTGTACATTCAGTATAGAGCAATTACAGTTCGACCACACCGTAACATGTCCCACAATCATTCACCAGTGTAACGTGAGGGACGTAATTACATGATAAAACCAAAGTATCCAAACCAACAGCAACACTACACACCTCAGTGTAACATAGAGCAGCCTCTCAGCAACACCATCTTCCTCGCCTGCACCAGAATAACAATCAAAACGGACAGAACCAAGATACTATCTTAGCATTCATAGCATGACTTCACTTGTAGAATGAATTTTAAACTTTAAACTTTATACTGCACAAACGAGTAGGGGGTTTCTAGATATACCCTCAATTCCACCTCGCTACCATCGATTTGACGCTCCGCTAGAGTAAGGTAACCTCTCACTCACTCCCATCACTTTTTTGTTTTTGTCGTTTTGTTACCGTTATTACTACTGTTGTTTATGAGTTGTTGGTTACGTTTAGTTGAATAATGGGTAATCTCGGTGTGGGCGCTAGTGACTCACAACATGCAATTCCTGAAACTGACCAAAACCAGCGGCAACCAAAAAGTGACCCCAACGTTGACCCTGACGACATAATAATGTCTCCCATGGAAAACAGATGTCTGTCATAAGTATTTTTAAGCAAGTTTCACAGTCCTTGCTTGCAGGTACACCTTATAAAACTCATATAATTATCAAAACTGCAGACGTTGCAGGTAAGGATCATAGAATATTTGTAAGTAATATGGCAATCTTGCTTTGCTCCTGTAATTAAAGAAGAGGAAAGGTTTAGCCTACTTGGTAGCATATTTGATGATGTGGTAGAAATATTTATTAAAAGTGTTGGAAAACATCTTCATCGACATTTGATGAAGACTAAGAATTAGATTAAAGACCAAGAAGTTTCACCAACACATTCGTGTTATAAGTTGTTATTGTAAATAAAATATTGGTTATAAAAATGACTTTTATTTCCATTAATTTGTTTTGTTGAAATCATGTGATGAATATGTTGTCAATGTTATTAAAAATCACTGTCATTTCGTTAGTCTTTGTATTTAGTAAGTACCTTCTCTCCTACACACCACAAATTTAATCCTAATTACGAAAAACGAAAATTTTATCAGACTAAGGTAATTTAGGAACACGCAATTTAGTCGCATGTTATAACAATAATATATTTCTCAATGTTATGTTAAAACAATTTGATGAAATGAAATTTTTCAATAAAATTATTTAAACTTAATTTGAATTGAAATGTTTTGCACTCCTTCTTCTACGAGCTTCTTTTTTCTAATGCTATAATAAATGAAGTATAAGTACCATAATACGAGTATAGGTACAGCTTAGTTTACAAAACATCAAGATTCAAATGAAAAGTTACCTCTTCCATATCTTTTACAAATCATGCTTAAAGTGCGATCGACTATTCTAAGAATTTCATATTATTCGCATAATAAATATTATTTAAAAAATTAAAAAATAAATTTCGGATAGAAGGATCTACGGATTACGGATTAGACTCTAACGGATAAATTTAAATACTTATAATAGTAAAAACGAATTTCTTTGTCCTTACTTTACTCGTTAAACGTGGCTACTATATGCGCCAGTCAAGCGTGAGTGCACGCTTCGCAAATTAAATTTAAATACAGATACAGTAGTGTCTTTTTAATTTGGACCGGACCGTCTGCTACTTGGCGCATATGCTAAAAAACCGAGGTCATTTGTGTGTGTTAATATATTATTACACAAAGTTTGTTAATAATGAAACTAACAAACATAAGTAATATAAAATTGCAAAAAAATAATTGAATTAATTTTATTGTTTTTTTTTGAAAGCAAGAATCTCAGAGAAGGAATGAATCTATAAGAATTAAGAATGATTTATAATGGCAAAAATTGCTTAGCATCATTTATGCTGGATCAATACAAATTGTGTTTGTTTGTTTGGTGAAAAAATAACATTTGAAAACGATATTTATTTGAGGGTTGACTGCAACACGTAAGCTGACTGGGAGAAAATGTAAGAAGGCATTAAGTCCGCCCTTACAACACTTAATTGAAGTAAAAAAAAAACTTATCCCAAATCATCATCAGCATTTATTTTTTTGGCTTTGCGGCCAGCCCAATAATGTATGCCCCAGCGGCTCAGCACGGTCTTCACTGTAACACGTCTACTTAAAGTAAGTGGCAATTTCTTTACCAGATGTGACTAATCCACCACATTTGTTTACACGGAAGATATCTGGGTGACCTTGCGACTGCGCTAGATTTCTTCATTACGAAAACTCTAAGCATATGTTTGCTGAGCGACTTTGAGCTTTTGAAGTCTCTCTGGTCGTTCCGTTACGTTGCGGCATTATATGTGAGTACAGTCACAGGAACAGGCACTACAAACATACAAACAAACAAATATAACAAACAATTAAATAAGACACTACCTTAATAAAGTCGTTTGGTTTTAATGTCTTAGAGTTTAACACCTACAATATCATTTACAATTTTACAAGCTTGAAAATTGTATGTTATTATACTGAACATAAATTTACCAAAGACGTAATTCGTCGTTGCGGTTTTCTTTGTACGACTATATTTGAAAACTAAGTACCTATTATGATATGTTGACGTATATATAAATACTTTGTTTAAAATCCTTGTGAATAAAGATAGATTAGAGATTTGATTTGAATAAATAATAGGTACAACAAGACGTTTGTCTTAACCCTCAGGCTTTGCGGTATGGGCGACGAAATTCTGTTATCTCCTCCCTAGGTATCCTGAATACCAACTTACAACAATTACAACTAAATATTTTAATTTTAAATAACTCCAATCCTTTTTAAATTACAAGCACAGCATATCAGTATAAAGTGCCGCAAAAATTGATAGCTAGAGCAAAAGGTAAGTTGCCCATTAACATAGCAGCTGTACGATCTATTGTAGAGGTGAAACAACTTTAACAACACACTGACATAACTAGAGAAGGGTCTTTATTAAAAGGGATGAGGGTTTAAAAATACGCAAAATATAAGTTTGTATAATAGTTGATGCTATTATTAATCGGATGTGACGATTTTATTGGGGTTCGAATTATTTTTTGTCTCATTTGCGTTTAGTTTATGTTGTGAACGCTTGCTTAATCATTGGATTGGATATTTTACCGCCATTTTATTAGTTTGCTTCCGTTTATAATTAACAAAGTATAACGAGTGCTTGGCGACGATGGAAAGTATCGTCCTGAATGTGTGAGGAATAAAAATATTTCGAAGACGATGGTTTACGTAGTAGAGACATGCTGCAGCTATATTATTGTTGTGGCACGAATGGGTCGGCTCAACCGGGGAAGGCCACGCTCACATAGAATACAACCGTAAAATAGCAGTTCAATGCTGATGTGTTTCGTATGGTGAGTGTAGAGAACCGGAGATCCTTTGTTACTGGAAATACACTAGTACACTAGTCTGCGGCGCTGCCGCAGTAACCGTGTATTTACGGTGTAGTGGCGGTGTAAGAACATCTTCTATCCCATATCATCCCGTGGGTGTCGTAAGAAGCAACAGAGGGAAAAAATCCGCTTGCCAAGCGTAGCAACTATGGCAAATATCCAGCAGGCCTATGTCCAGGAGTGCACTTTAATAGACTGTAACAGTAACGCTAACGGCTGCTTTTTTGTTGGTGGATTTCACGTCTTTGAAATATTTTTATTCCTTGGACATACAGTTTCACAATGATTTCTTTCACTGCCGAGCAATTGGTTAGTCGCCACTTAAAATCGCAATTAGTAATTTCATTTTTCCGGCGGCACCTTAACAGTAAACATTTAGCCCCTGAGCTAACATGGCTCCTTATCAAAATCAAATGTGTTGAAACAAGTAAACTTGCAAATGTAGAGACGTTCATTTGTCTTAAAACACGCCTTTTGTGAATCTGTTATGGTACAGAAGAGGCTGCTAAGCGGGATCAGAAGAGAACAGACTCCGCTCAGACGACTTGCCAGGCGTTTGTCGCGGCCCTCCCTTGATGGTGTTCACCTAACAAAAGCCTCTGAGCGCTCAGGCGATCGAGTAAGGGCCCCGAACGCCTAGTAATTTTATCCCCGAGGATGAAAAAGACTTTAAAGTAATCGCGAGACATCGTGACTGCGAGGACGCTGGGGGCAGCTGGTACCTACTGTCCACGGAACGTGCCTTCAGCGATTTAATGATCTCGGTTGCTTACCAAATCCTCACCCCTCTTATCGCTGATGGTGACCTTTCCATTGCCTTTGCAGCAGAAGATGTACACGAGGATTTCCGCATGATAAAAAAGGCGGTAAACACCCTAAATCAATTTAACGTTTAAGCGGTAAAATCGAAGGTAGGCTTGCTAAAGATATTTTAAAACATTTATTTTTCTATGACTAACACAAAACATCACATATTTATTTCGCTTTTCTTGCTTTAACTGTCAGTAAAATAGCAGATTAATGCTGTGTTTCGTATGGTGAGCGTAGGGAACCGGAGACCCTTTTTACTGGAAAAGAGGCATTCCATCTTAGTGCTCACGACTGACAACGCATCTACATTTTGATTCGCAAACGAAGATAGATGTAGATGTCTATGGGCCACAGCAACCACTTACCATCGGGTGGACTGTGTGCTCGCTTGTGACCCTTATCCTATAAAAAAGATAAAAGCTGTGCTTCAGAAATTTCATCAGTCCTGGGTAGAAGCACAGAATAAATAATAGTACAAGAAGTGGGTAGAAGCACAGAATAAATAATAGTACAAGAAGTGGGTAGAAGCACAGAATAAATAACAGTAGTAGAAGCAAGAAACCCTAAGTTTAAGCTACTCGCACATGGAATTAATGTCATCGGCCGGTTGTGATTTGCAGGTTGTGTTCAATTAGTCGCGCATGGAACGTTTGTGTCGTCGGATCAACTTCAGCGAACATAGAACGATTATTTACCAGCAGCTGGGACCAATACCATTAAAAAGAATAACTAGGTATTACTAAGGACGTGGACGAGTACAACGCGTTAACGAGTTTGCATATTCGTCTGTATTCACTATTCATTCAACGTAGATCTTTTAAACATGGATGACGTGCGTCTCGTTGCTACGACTTTCATCATTCATCATTACTACTAGCACTTCGATATACCGACAATCAACTTGGCACCGCTGAAGGACTGTAGCACCGCCCAAATTTCGACGGAATCAAAGGCTTTCTTATAGTCCACATACGCAAGGCAAGGTGGTAGATTATAGTCTTCGGTCTTCTGTACAATTTGCCGAAGGGTATGTATGTGGTCTATGGTGCAAAAGCCTTTTCGGAAACCGGCTTGTTCAGGAGGCTGGAAGTCGTCGAGTCTGCGTGCGAGACGATTCGTAATGACTCTCGAAAACAGCACATAGACGCGACTCAGAAGGAAAATCGGTCTACAGTTCTACAAGAGAGTGTTATCGCCTTTCTTGGAGAACAAGATCACCGCACTTCTGCTTCACGCCTCCGGAGTAGTCCCACCACGGAGGACGGAATTAAAGAGCTTCTGAAGGACTTCAAGTACCGGTTTTCCACCCGCTTTCAGAAACTCCGTTGTATTTCCATCCTCGCCCGGGGCCTTGCCGTTTATAAGGTGCTGGAGAGCCATTGTAATCTCGCTCAGACTGACGTCCAGAATATCATTGGAATAGTGTCGGATAACACTTGCTCTTGGATCTCGTTACTCACACTTACGTGGGGCTCCAACGATGATGTGTACAGCTGCCCATAGGACCTCTCAATCTCACTCAAAATCTCAGGTGTCCCGGAAACGATGCTGCCACACTCGGTCTTTAGCTTCGACAGGTGGCTCTTTCTAGCAGACAGATCTCTGGCAAAGACTTTGGAGCTATTTATTTATTTAAATTTTATTGAACCTTACATTAAGTAAAGGAACAAAAGGCGGACTTAATGCTAAAAGTCAACCTTAAGGCAGTGATATAACTACGAAGGCGGTTACAAAGAAATATACATACACACATACATATACATATTATGCATACACATACATATATACATACATATACACACATACATACATACATATATACATATATCAATATACACAAGTATATAAATTTATATATTATAAGAAAATATAATATAATATAATACATAAAGATACGTAATATACTAATGATGACGGAACATTAGCAGTTGTAAAGCAATTTTAGAAAATGATCTCGAACGTTTTTCTTAAATGTTTGTATGCAGGTAGGTTGTCTTAATTTTTCAGGCAGGTCATTCCATAGGCGCGCAGCTTGGACAGCAAACGATGAAGATATGAAACTCGAACGGTGAAGGGGTATAAAGAGAGCAAGAGTCTCCGATGAACGAAGCTGTCTGTCATGAGTGTCCCGCAGAAACTGAAACTTATGTTTCAGATAATTTGGATAGTGGTTATCGAATAAAATAGAAAAAACTGTGTTAAGTATCCTAATGTGTCTTCGCTGACGAATTGGAAGCCATTTAAGCTGAGTACGAAATGAGGATACATCGTCAGTTATTGACGAGACGATCCAGCTTATCAAGGAAAACCTCATTGAGATTAGGAAAACATACATCAGCATAGTCAATAATAGGCAAAATAAGAGATTGCACCAGAGTTATCTTTACCTTGACCGGAAGAAAGTTTCTGAGACGGTTCAAAGCACCGAGCTTAGCAAAAACATAACCACTGATATTCTGAATTTGGGTGGACCAACTTAAGGTTGTGTCAAAGTAGATACCCAGATTTTTAACGCTGTCAGAATACGGTATGATAGAATTATCAAACGTGACAGGTGGAACGCAATGGATGTCAAGCTTACACAGTTGTTGAGCACTACTAATTTTTATACCAATTATTATAGCTACGGTTCCCCGCTCGACCTCTTCTTAGTAAGTTACGTAAGTCTCGCCGCATGAGATTTAACTGTACTCGTTGTTTTGGTTTTTTGGTGTACAATAAAGAATAAATAAATAGATATAATATATGCTAGATTGGCTATGGAGTGATTAGGGCGAGACCAAAATCAAAATACACCAGTGTTCGAGTAATGTACATCTGTGGGAGATATATGGTGCTGCACCATGCATGGCCTACCTCAAGTTCAATTATCGATACCGATTGCAGTATATTCGTGTCTTCTGATATTTTTTATAGGAGAGGGGGCAAATGAGCATACGGCTCACCTGATGGTAAGTGACTACCGCCGCACATGAACAACTGCAACACCAGGGGAATTGCAGGTGCGTTCCCGGCCTTTTAGAAAGGAGTAAGCTCTTTTCTTGAAGGTCCCTAAGTCGTATCGGTCCGGAAAAATCGCCGGTGGTAAACTATTCCACAGAGAGGTCGTACGAGGAAGAAAACTCCTGAATAAAACTACTTTTTTTTTTCTCTTAAAAACAAAACTTTTTAATTAAAGGAGTCAATCGTTTTTGGGCCCACTAGAAATTTTCGCGACCCTCAATGGTATTATATACAAAAAAAAGATACCAATTTATTATCGTAAATTGCATAAAGATTTTATGAAAATCTAAACGGAATCAAGAAATCTGAAAAATAGAGTTGTTTTGATATTTGTGTTCATGTCATTGGTTCAGATAACGTAATATTAAAAAAAATTGTAGTAGAGATGTGCCTACTCGGAAAAAACTCGACTCGAGTTAACTTGTGTTGAAATTCACGTAACTCGAATAGTACTCGAGTTACGCAACTCGAATTGGCGGAACGAATCTGTGTCAGTTTCTTACAAATTATTTTTATATTTGTTCTTACATCCATGATAATTATTATTACTTAACTTAATAGGTAGTTATATATTATTGGTTTGCGTATAGACAATCTTCATAAAATAATATCACTCTAACTTTATGACGTAGCGTAAAGTTAATGTTATTAATAATTTAACTATAACGAATTATACTTAATCAGCTTATTGATATTACATGAATAGTAATCGAATTAGTAAGTCGAGTTCACTACTAAATTGTAGACAGACACTGCATTGACCGTAAGATAAAGATGCGACTCGAGTAGAATTTTGTGACTCGAGTCACTCGGGTTTTATCATGTCACTCTAGTTGTAATCGACTTTTTGAGTTATACGAATTAACTATTTATAGTCCCTGCATCGATTGAAGTTTATAACTCGAGTTGAGAATAGCGATTATCTTAGTTAAAGCATTTTTAAATCGGTACCTTTATTAAATAAGTAATATGTGGCAATATCGACGGCTCCGTGGCGCAGTGGCTTAGCAATGAGTTGTTGCGCTGGGGGCCGCGGGTTCGAATCCCCGAATGGCCTACAAATAATTGTTCCGGGTCTGGATGTTTGTCCTCGTGCAATTTATGTTTGTAAACTGCCTCCACGACACAGGAGAAAATCCTAGTGTAGTGGTAACGGTTTATTAAAAAAAAGAGAAAAAAATCAAATATGAAATAAAATACAAATATTTATTATTTATTTGTAGTATTTCCATGTTTTTTATTTACTACAGACATGTGTAGTATTTTAAAATCTATAAACTGCTTTTCGCATATCTTACAAATCGCTTCCATTTTTAAAAATAATGCCACACTGATGATTTTTGTTTTGTTGTTGCATTGTTATCATTCATACTTTAAACAAACAAGTATATTTAAATCACCTTTCATGTTATGCACTACTTATACGAAGTAACAAAAAATAAACAACAATGATAGCACAATCATGATATAATAAATCAAACTAAGTTCATATTTGACTACAACATGCCAGGGTGCCAGTTTGAATTTGGATGTAACCAGTGACGTCACCCGCGGCGGCTTATACTACAAGTGAATTAGTGAACTGACATCTATCTAGCGCTCTCCGAATTTACACGGTGCGAGCAAGCGGACTCGAGTAAAATTTATTTTCACTCTACTACCGAGTTACACAAATTCACTTTGCTAAAAATTATTTATTTAAAAATGCATTATGCTGTGTTGTTAACTCTGCAGAAAGGAATATTATTTTGTCATTTACTATCAGATAATTAATATAAAAATAATATCCTTTTTCCCTACATGAAACCAGTGAAAATAAGAAATCAGACAACTTTTACAAATATTGTTGATGTAAATCCATAATTAATACTTTAGTATTTGGTCATCTGGAGCTGGTTAATGTTGTATATTTTATAATAATTTCTTGATTATTTAGCATACAGGCAGAGGCAACAAAATACTGTCAGAAATATGGAAATATAGTTTATTTACATTGAAGTATAGTATATATATACAGACTTTATATATATTCAATAATAAGAGATATAAGAGATCTTATATCTCTTATTATTGAAAATGTCCTGATTTCTAACAATATCATATGTGGATGTGTTTTTGGCTTCTTCAATATAAGCATAAACATAGACCCCACACAATATTTAGATTGCAATAAATATAGAAAAACTAATATATTGATAATAATAATTATTTAGTATAGTACACTCTTTACAATATTCATTAACTTTTTTCAGGTGGATTGCTTAGAATAAATGTGTATGTCTTGTAGACTAAAATCTTGCAGAGCTGATTTTAGTCTACAGAGACAAAAAAGTATATGGATATTGAAGACAACAGTCTTATATCACATAAAATATCCTTATGATTCCTAACAATTTCATAAATGGACATGTTATTATCAAGTTATTTTGAAAAAATCTTTTGGAATGATAATGACTGACAATAATAAATGCAATTAAATTGTACATGTGTTTTGTTATCTTTACACAACCAGTTTAAAACATCTCACTTCATATTTATCAACATAAATAAACATGATAGCTTTAATGGTGTTTGGGGTATAATAACTAATCAGTTAATATATTTTAAAGCAAAGTTTACACACTGCACCTTTACTAACCAACCAAGATGTATTAAAGTAAAGTCTTGACACCGCGCCTGTCTGTCTGTCTGTTCCGCTATTAATAGACTACTTTTGAAATGATTACAGTAATAAATACAGTGGTATTTTACTTTGTGTTGTTATCCTTATACCACCAGATTAAAACATCTTTCTTACTATATAGCATGTAAAGGTAATATTATAAATGAACATATTATCTTTTATTCATTTTGGCTTTAATCATATTTATTTAATTACTGTAATGGTGTTTGTGATGTATATTCACTAATCAATCAATACATTTAAAAAATAGCCTCCACACCATGTTAATTTGTCAGTATACTATTTTTTGCCGGAACTACTAAAAGGATTTTCCATCAGTCTAAAAGTACCTATAAATGCTGAATGCACCTGCAACTTTGTTTTATGCTATTAATTATTTAGCTGTTCTATTCTATTCTAACTCGTAATACTAATAGAAAATAGCTTTTAGTTTAGGCTCAGAAGGGCTAGAACCCGGAGCCGTAAAGCTGATTAAAAAAAAAGCGTTTAGTTTCTTTTTAGGTTATTGTGATATTCATATTTTAATTTCTCAGTATTCCCGTTAGATGCGATAAAACTAATATTAATTTTGTAATAATTGAGGATTGGACCATACAAAATTCTAAAGAAGATTTCAAATTCAATCTATGAAATTGACACCGGACACAGGAAAGCGGGATCGAATCTCTACCACATTACAAAACTATCTCCAGTATTGATTATAAATAAACAATTGCGGACAGTATCCCTTGCAATTGTTTTCTCTTGGAGGGGGAGATGTAAAGAAAATCTCCATCATGTTTAATACTTGGAAGTAGCTTTTCTTTATTTTTGAATATTAACGCTATAGCGACACAGCCTAAACCTAAAAGTGACAGAACCTATACTTGACATCTGACAGCTGACAGGACAGGATCTGAATGTCATGTGCAATGTGTCTTTGAGGTTAGAATTTAGAAATTGTGAATTCGTAAATATTAATATCAATAAGTAACAAATCCCGAAATAAAGGCTTTAAATGTTGTTTCTTGTATTTTCAGGTAAATATCTTTGTTTATCTACTGCTAATGTTATAAACTATATTTGTTTTCAGTATTTAATTTAAATAAAACTTGTATTTTCAGATAAAAGCAATTACGTCTTTGTTTATTTATTCTAAACGAATAATACCATTATATAAAATATACTAACATAAATAAATAAATAATACATAAATGAATAAAAGCCCATCCAGATGGAAGCTCTCGGCAGGGGAGACCAAACGGCCGAGGGTTAGGAGCGGTAGCGAAGCCTCCATAGAAGCCGAGAAGCCGGGCTTGCTCTATCAAACTGCTCAATCAATATGATATTATTGATTGAGCGATCAATAATATCAACTAATAAAATAACTCTTAAACTGTTTCAAACTATTTCAAATTTCCCGCGCGCTTCTCTGTTCTACACAGGTCATGACCTCGTAGCCTTATTATGTAACGTCAACACGCGGCAAAACTGCCGTCATAAAAAACGAGTCGAGTTGAGCGATTAGTCATCTCTCGCACGCGTGGGCATTTTACCGGGCTTTCGAGAAGACGCTCGCTCCCTTTCTAACCTGTGGCAAAATGTTCTATAATGAAATTAACTACGATTGTTTCTATAGCAATTAGTATGGAGCGATAAAGCCGGGCTTTTGGTGTGAAGTTAGTCAAGCGCGGGGGCGCGCGGGTAATACGTTTGCAAGTTCACTTCACATTTCAATGTTTACTCTGTGTGTTTACTTGAGCGAATGAATATTGCGAGTTGAAAATTTATGCTTTTTTTTAATAGATTTTTAGTGAAAATTGAGGATAATAGTGTTCCTTGTGATGAATTGAAGTGTGTTAAAGTTAATCGGCGAAGAAAAGGTAAAATCGAAAAAGAGAAAAGGTAAATTTTTATAAAACTGCCTAAAACAACAAAACCATATCTTGGGCTTGCCCTAGTTTGGAGCCCTAGCTTCGCCACTGGTTAAGAGGAAAGGGAAAGAAACCGGCGGACGATGCGGGCGGTATCGAGGAGCACCGCCTTCTGCATTTGAGCCTGGAGCGGTCAGTCACGTATTCTTTTTATTATTATTATTTTATTATTTTATAAGAAAAATCATAACCACCTGCAACAAATTTCACGGGTCAAGCGAATAATGACGAGTATGTAAACATCGATACGAATACACACGAACATTCCTTTGACTCGTGCTAAAAACCGACATCGAGTGGAGAACAGGCGAATACTCGGGCCGAGTAGCGAGTACACCCGAATAAGGCGTTTACATGTTCGTACTCGTGCCTATTCGTCTGTGCTCGGCGAGTATCTAAACGTTGCTTTAACTTTGCATTAAAATAAACAGTACATACAATATGGATTTCATAGATGAGGCATATGTTTACATAAGTTCTTCTTAAAATATGGCAGAAGGCACGTCAAAAAAATGTGTGCATCCTTTATTTATAAGTGAAGAGGCAATCTGTTAGGTTAGGTAACTAAAAGCATTATTTTTTTCCGAAACGATATCGATTTCATCCATTTTAGCCCGAACTTTATGAAGGCGATTGGCCATCTAATGTTCTCTGTGCGACTAATCAAAGAGTCTGAATTGAGGGGTTTTGGCGGGAACTTGACTTGATTTTGTTAATTTTGATATATTGGGCATGACTACGGTTCTTACGGTGCCATGATTTGAAGATAGATACGCCAAAAAGCAAGAATATTTTTTTTCGATAACTCGCTTAGTTTTCGAGATATCGATACTCAAAAATTACTTTTTTTACACAGGAATATTGACCCAAAGTGACTTCTGCAACGGCTCCGGCGCTGCAGGAAGTGCAGCCCCTTCGCCCTTGCGTAGCAAATCGCAGGCACTCATGCTCACCCCCGCAGACCAGCCTCAGCCGCTACCGCTCACACAGATGCCTGCTATTTGCTACACTCCCAAGGGACCAATGTCATACCGTCGGGTCTCCTGCCATCGTCTCTAAATATACCGCAAGGCTCCAAAAACGAGGGAACATTTATAAAGACAAGAGCCCTTTTTGATGACATCGTTCAAAAAACCTTATCGACACTGCTACCACAGGGGCACTGATGAGGTTGACAAATCGCCTTTCCTAGTCGGATTCCTACGGCGATGCGCAAGCTTTCCCCTTCAAGTAATGCGCCGAGATTACTTGATGGTAAAGCGTGTAACCAGTGACTAGATTCCTTAGTCGAAACAGCTAGAAAGCGTGCCTGATCTTGGTCACTATGGAAATTATGAAACAAATCTTTTTGCACGCTCTGACCAACGGAATATCCCACTATTTTTCTACCGACTTCAAAAAGGAGACGGTACTCAATTCGACTGTCTGTTCTTTTTTTTTCTCTTTTTTTATGTGTGTTACCTCTTAACTTTTTTTCTGGGTGAACCGATTTCGATGGTTCTTTTTTTATTTGGAATCTGGTGCTTCTCATGTGGTCCCATATAAATTTTATTAAGGTTTAACCAATAGTTTTTGATTATTCTTAATAATTTATATTGAAGTCGGTTGTACAAAATTTTTAATTTTAAATTATGTTGGTTAACTTCCAGTGGAACATTTTCGCCGGAACAGAGCACTCTCCAAGTCTGCCCTGCCTCCGTAGCAAAGCACAGGTCTACTCTATTATTTAAAATTATGTTACATAAGTCACTGACACGCACGGAAGCAAGGAAAGCAGGCAATGCAACGCTAGAAAGATTTCTCACACCAATACCACCAAATTTTATAGGTAAAGTGGCTTGAGTCCAGGCTGTTGTATTTAAAGTTAAATTTAGAATATTTTCTATAGAGCTATTTTAAGATTATTATCAATATCTTTTAAAATATCCGAACATTTTCAGACTGCACTCGAGCGGAGTAAGTATGTAAATCTAGGTACAATGAGACAATATTTTAAAATAGTAAGAGCAATGTGGGGTTTAATTTATACAATTTATCAACGTGGTTTAAAAACTGATCAAATTTTGTTTTTAAAACTGGTTTAATACTATCGAAAAACAACGTGGCACCTAGCAGGTATAGTGATTCCGTACTGACAGTTTTTATTCCTGGAGAAATATGATTGAAATTTTGAATTAAAGTGTCTCTGTGAGAAGTAGATAAATTATTGGAAAAAAATATTTCACATTTATTGCTATTTGGTTTAAGACCAATATTTTTAAAATTTCGAAAAATATGAGTACGATCACAGAGGACGTCATCTGCTCTACCTCCCAGTGTACCGTCGTCTGGGTACCAGACATTCAGCTTAGATTTCAAATTTGAAATAATGGGTTGAATTCCCAAACTGAAAAGTGCTGGACCTAGTGAGTCACCCTGCTGAACACCGACAGCAGAATCGTTCACATGATTTTTGTAAAACAAGTTAGTATTTTGACTGTAACATTGCCAAACATAATGATAAATTTCGGGGGTATTGTTAGCCACTTGTTTCATCAGGGTTACCCTATCGATAGAGTTAAAAGCATTCCTTAGAAATTCTTTAGGATTCCATTCTTCACAAGAACATCTGCATCAGAGTTTATTAAAAATGTACGCACTGAATATACCGCCGCCCCACAGCCACCTGTAGTGCGAAAGCCTAGTCGAGTAGGCCGAAATTTTGTCTTAAGGTTAGAGTTTATGTGCCTGCAAGCTAATTTTGAAGTTAAGCGTCGAAATGTGGAACCAACGGCAATAGGACGGATACCGTTATCCTTTTTTATTTATTTATATATTTGTCGGAGAGTCAGTAGAGGATCAGAATTTTGATATCGGAAATACATCAGGATAGCGTTAATTGTTAAAAATAATAAAAGTGTGAGAGCGGATGTTCAACTTGCTCTCTTGCTTACGCAATTAATCATTATCTGTACGTGGTAGAGCCATGCTGCAGCTATATTATGGTTGTAGCAAGAATGGTTCGGCTCGACCGGGGAAGGACTACGCTCTCACAGAATACCAGCGTAAAATAGCAGCTTAATGCTACTGTGTTTCGTATGGTGAGTGTAGAGAACCGGAGACCCTTTTTACTGGAAACGAGGCATTCCATCGTAGTCCTCAAGGGTGACAACGCATTTGCATTTTGATTCTTAATCGAAGATAAATGTAGATGTCTATGGGCCACTGCATCCATTAACCATCAGGTGGACTGTGTGCTCGTTTGTCACCCCATAATATAAAAAAAAAATCAGTAATAAAACAACGTAACGCACTATACATTCAGTATAGTGAAATTACAGTTCGACCACACCGTAACACGTCCCCGCCACAATCACACACCAGTGTAACGTGAGGTACGTAATTACATGATAACACCAAAGTAAGCAAACCAACAGCAACACTACTTCATGAGGAAGAATTGTTGTGAGATCGATGTTAAGGCAATGTTTTGAAATGTGGACATGAGGAACTTCGTGGAAGGAGCGATACCGGGGAATGTACAGCCTTAAGAAGATTGTTCTGCCGCCGAGATCGGAAACGATTGTGCCGGTTAGTCTTCCTCGGAACTGGGCAAGCTCATCGTTGTGTACTCGTGGAAAGGGTGGACAATGACCTTCCGTGGAAAGTGGCTCGAACTTTGGTCAGAACCACCGACATCTCAGGAGTACGCTGAACCTTTGTGATCAGGAACAGATTATGGAAAAAGCACACTGGTGGGTACTTGTGAGGAAGTGGATTGGTTGCGTAGGTGCCACCCATCGACTGGGACCCCAGCAAGGATGCACAAACGAGGGTGACCACACTTTAGAAGACTGTCGCAGCGTTCTCTCCCGAATGAAGTGGTCAAGCGAAGAAGTTGTTACTCAAGTACGCCGATGTTTTCTCGTCAAACGATGCTGACATAGGAAAGACTGGCTTAGTTCAACACAAAATAAACACAGGAGAAGAATTGCCAATCCGTCAGCGCCCAAGAAGGTTGCCGGTAGCACGTGAAAAGGAAGTGGAAACCATGATTGAGGGAATGGTGAAGGATGGTGTTATTGAACCTTCATCTAGTCCATGGTGTTCACCTGTGGTGCTGGTAAAGAAGAAGGACGGTAGCATGCGGTTTTGTGTTGACTACCGCCGTCTGAACGACGTTACGAAGAACGACAGCTATCCCTTGCCAAGAATTGATGACACGCTGGACATGCTTACAGGCGTAAAGTGGTTTAGTACGCTGGACCTGAAAAGTGGCTACTGGCAGGTTGAAATAGACCCTAAGGACAAGGAGAAACTGCATTCTCCACAGGAAAGGGTCTGTGGCAATTTAAAGTCATGCCGTTTGGATTGTGCAATGCTCCAGCAACGTTTGAAAGGTTGATGGAGCTTGTACTACCGGGCTAATTGGCGACGCCTGTCTGGTCTACTTGGATGACATCATCATCGTAGGCCGTACGTTTGAGGAACACCTTCAAAACCTGGAACGCGTGCTCATGAAGATCCAGAGTGCCAACCTCAAGTTGAGTCCGAAGAAATGCTCACTATTCAAACGGCAAGTTAGCTTTTTGGGGTATGTAGTGTCGGAAGAAGGTATCCGCACGGATCCAGAGAAATTGGCGCTGTCAAGGATTGGCCGGTTCCAAAAGACAAGACACAGGTTAGAGTTTTGGGTTTGTGCTCCTATTATCGGCGATTTGTAAAGAACTTTGCAGATATAGCCAAACCTCTGCACAAGCTAACCGAGGAGAAGCGACATTTCTGCTGGGATGAAAGTTGCGATATCGCATTCCAGGAGCTCAAGGACCGTCTGTGCAAAACACCTATTTTGGGGTACCCTGATGCGAGCAAGGAATTTATAGTTGACACAGACGCAAGTGATATAGGACTTGGCGGTGTGTTGTCTCAAAGGAATGGTGATCAAGAGGTTGTGATAGCGTACTTCAGCAAGTCTTTGTCAAAGCCGGAAAGGAACTATTGTGTCACAAGACAGGAATTGCTTGCTGTGGTAAAGTCCTTGCAGCATTTCAGCAAATATCTTCTGGGGCGGAAATTTCTCTTACGAACTGACCATGCTGCACTGAAATGGCTATTGCAGTTCAAAAATCCAGAAGGACAAGTTGCGAGATGGATTGAGCTACTACAGGAATACGACTTTGTGATCGAACATCGCAGCGGAAATCTCATGGCAACGCAGATGCATTGTCAAGAAGACCTTGTCCTGAAGATTGCAAGCATTGTACTAGGCAAGAGGTAAGGAAGTGGTATCTGTGAGGATGCTTATGACAGACCAGCTCAACAATGAGTGGAAAGACAGCCTACGACATGCACAGCAGGAAGATTCGGACATCAAGCCGATTCTAGAATGGATGAAGGCCAGTGCTCCTAAGCCCAAGTGGAGTGACGTTTCAGCGATGAGTTCGACCACAGCTATTGGGCCCAATGGGACAGCTTGCTGATTCAGGATGGAGTCTTGTGCCGTAAATGGGAAAATGGTCAGGAGACAGTTGTCATTTGCAAATGGTTGTCCCTAAAGCTAAAGTACCGGATGTTCTACAGCTGTACCATAATGGTTGTTCAGGAGGCCACCTGGGAGTTAAACGAACTCTACTGAAGATCCGAGAACGGTTTTACTGGGTCCACTGTCGTGACGATGTCGAGGACTGGTGTCGCAAATGTACAAGTTGTGCGGCTGTAGGGACCTCAAACTCGTAGTAGAGGTGCATTGAAATTGTACAATGTTGGTGCACCATGGGAGAGGATAGCCATTGACGTTGCGGGGCCGTTTCCGGAAAGTGAAAGTGGTAACAAGTATTTCATGGTTGTGATGGATTACTTCACTAAGTGGCCAGAAGTCTTCGCCATTCCAAATCAAGAAGCTTCAACAGTTGCAGATAAACTAGTTCATGAAGTCTTCTGTCGTTTTGGGTACCTTTAGAGATTCACAGCGATCAAGGAAGAATTTTGAGTCTCAAATATTCCAGGAAACTTGCCGAGTTATGGGTACTCATAAAACAAGAACAACTTCTTACCACCCACAATCTGATGGAATGGTAGAACGATTTAATCAGACATTGGAGGTACCTAGCAAAAGTTGTGGAAAAACGACAACGAGACTGGGACAGGCACATACAACCGTTTTTGTTGTCATATCGAAGCGCTGTTCACGAAAGTACATCAGTGACACCAGCTTTAGCAAATTTTGGGAGAGAATTACGGCTGCCTGCAGACCTGATCACCGGAATACCACCTGATGCCCCACAGTATAACCGATTATGCAAATGACTTGCGGGACAAAATGAATGACATTTATGAGCACGTCAGACAGTCGGGCCAGCAAACGTCTGAGAAGATGAAAACACGGTATGACCGCAAAATGAACAACAAAGGGTTTGACGAAGGTTCACTAGTGTGGTTACACAATCCAGTTCGCAGCAAAGGAAATCTCCTAAGCTTCAAGCTAAATGGGACGGACCGTACCGGATTGTGACAAGGATCAATGACGTAACCTACCGGATACAGAAGGTGCAAGGTACTCCTAAGATCGTCCATGTGGATCGACTGGCGCGTTATTATGGGGCAATAATGCTCGGGACGAGCATGTCTTAGGAGGGGGCAGTGTTGCGCGCCACTATTAATGGTTTATACATGGCAACACTAGTTACCACTAGCGCCTCTAATATCGAGTAGCAGAACTAGGAGAGTCAAGATCCTTCTAGAAATTTCGGGACCGATATGTACTGAACATTCTAGATGTTTCTACAGTAGAAGGTTCTGGAAACTATCTGAGGCCCTATATAAGGCCGGTATAGACCGCGACCGAGTCAGTATTGAATTGGCGATACAAGCGAATACTTCGAAGCGATACAACTGCGAATTAAAGTGATCTGTAGTACAATTGTATTTTGTTATTAGTGTGGTTTTTAGTTGTAATTAGTGTTCTGTAATTAAAGTGTCAATTTTGGTAATTCACTCGGCAGTTTTTAATTGTCTCGAACCCCAAGCTCGTAACAATATTTTACCACTCGAATTGAAAACAAAATGTACTATAGATGATCTGGACAGAAATAGGAAGTTGGCCTATAAAAACACAATTAAATCCCACAATTACAATAAAAAAATGTTTGATCTACATAGGGAAGAATATAAATTAGAAGTAGGAGAAAGAGTCTACGTGGAAAATAGGAATCGGCTAAATAGAAAGAAAATGGATGAATTGAGGATTGGACCATAAAAAATTCTAAAGATTTCAAATTCAATCTATGAAATTGACACCGGACACAGGAAAGCGGGATCGAATTTCTACCCCATTACAAAACTATCTCCAGTATTGGATTATAAATAAACAATTGCGGACAGTATCCCTTGCAATTGTTTTCTCTTGGAGGGGGAGATGTAAAGAAAATCTCCATCATGTTTAATACTTGGAAGTAGCTTTTCTTTATATTTGAATATTACCGCTATAGCGACACAGCCTAAAAGTGACAGATCCTATACTTGACATCTGACAGCTGACAGGACAGGATCCGAATGTCATGTGCAATGTGTCTTTGAGGCTAGAATTTAGAGATTGTGAATTTGTAAATATGGGTTGGGTTTAGAATCAAGTCGCCTGAATTTGAGGAGTCTGTCACTGTGGGGGGTGAAGGGGGCTTATCTGAAGTGCCCCCATGCAATTTTAGCTGCCGGAGCTGCGTCGAAATATGTAATATAATTTTCTAAAATATTCATAAATCACTAATTAATACCTGAAACGGAACTTTTGACATTGACAGTGATCAGTAACAGATATACTCGACCAAAGAGAATATAATCACTACGTTTATACTGGACTTCGCGACTCGCGTCCAAAGCGTCATTCCGTTGCTTCCGAGTTTACGTGAATGTGCTCCTTATTGTTATTATCTGCCTCCTGTTTTTCGACGGCTTCGCTACCCCTCTGGAGACCGATTGCTTGCTATTTTACGACGTTTTTGGAAATGGTGGAAGTAATAAAATATGTTTACTTATTAAAGTAATTATAAAAGTTTTTTGGTGTTTTATTTGGTGCAAGAGCGAACGAAGCGAGCTCGGGACTTGGGGCACCCCGACTCGGACAGATTAGGTTGGAAGGGGATGGCGGGGTCGAGTGAGCGAGCGAAGCGAGCGAACTTATCCCTTCATCCTCTTCGTGGTTATTTTTTTATAAACCATCCAGAAATAGGAGCCTCGCTTAGCGGGGCTCCGTCGACTACAAAAATTTTGGTACTACTTCGGCGGAGGGGGGACGCCCCCCCCCTCCCTATTAAAGCGATTTTTCTCAAAATCATTCAATAAAAAATTTAATGTTCAACATTTAATATAAAAAAAATAAGCACGTCCGGCAGGGGAAAAAGGTGGGGGGCGAATATAACCCATCCCCCAACCCTTTCCCACCGCCCCACACCCCCTTATTAAGGCGACTTGATTCTAAACCTTAACCAATATCTTTGTTTATCTACTGCTAATGTTATAAACTATATTTGTTGTCAGTGTTTAATTTAAATAAAACTTGTATTTTCAGAGAAACGCAATTACGTCTTTGTTTATTTATTCTAAACGAATAATACCATTATATAAAATATACTAACATAAATAAATAAATAATACATAAATAAATAAAAGCCCATCCAGATGGAAGCATTCGGCAGGGGAGACCAAACGGCCGAGGGTTACGAGGAAAGGGAAAGAAACCGGCGGACAATGCGGGCAGTATCGAGGAGCACTGCCTTCTGCATTTGAGCCCGGAGCGGTCCGTCACGTATTCTTTTTATTATTATTATTTTATAAGAAAAATCATAACCACCTGCAACAAATTTCACGGGTCAAGCGAATAATGACGAGTATGTAAACATCGATACGAATACACACGAACATTCCTTTGACTCGTGCTAAAAATCGACATCGAGTGGAGAACAGGCGAATACTCGGACCGAGTAGCGAGTACACCCGAATAAGGCGGTTACATGTTCGTACTCGTGCCTATTCGTCTGTGCTCGGCGAGTATCTAAATGTTGCTTTAACTTTGCATTAAAATAAACTTATATGTTTACATAAGTTCTTCTTAAAATGTGGCAGAAAGCACGTCAAAAAAATACTGTGTGCATCCTTTATTTATAAGTGAAGAGGCAATCTGTTAGGTTAGGTAACTAAAAGCATTATTTTTTTCCGAAACGATATCTATTTCATCCATTTTAGCCCGAGCTTTATGAAGGCGATTGGCCATCTAATGTTCTCTGTGCGACTAATCAAAGAGTCGTAATTGAGGGGTTTTGGCGGGAACTTGACCGGCTGCGGATTACTAAACCAAACTACTGGCTTAAGTTGCCGTCAAAATCTCCCAAAGGCTACGCAATTTGACGCATCAACATATTATGAAGCGGTGTACTATAAAAAATTATTATCACTTGATGCCGAGATAAATTAAGTCATGGCTTAAAGGACAAGCATCCAAGCCAAAAACCTTAATTGAAAGAAAGTCTGGATTCACCTATCACTACGTACGCTACGTTTTACGACTAACAAGGTACCAAATAAGCAAATATAGGCTAACATAGGAACATAGGCCTCCCCCAAGGAATGCCTCAAAGCACGGTCCTAAGCCACCTGCTCCGTGCCCCGTGTAGTGGCGGTTAAGAATACCTACTAACCCATATCTTCCCGTGGGTGTCGTAAGAGGCGACAGAGGGAAACTGAGGCAGAAGGTGGGCAGCAGCATCTTTCTGATAACAGCAAAATAACAATAAAAAACTGCGGTTGCCAACCCGCTCGCCAAGCGTGGCAACTATGGCAATATACCCCCCATGAAAAAACATCTGTCGGTATATCAAAGTGCTGAAGTGTTTGTACAGTAGGGCTACGACGGCTATCCGAGTACAGAATCAGAGTACGAATCCTATCCAACTGCAGAGAGGTGTAAGACAGGGCGACGTTATATCCCCGAAACTCTTCACCGCTGCATTGGAAGACGTTTTCAAGCTACTGGACTGGAAAGGATACGGTATTAGCATCCATGGCGAGTACATCACTCCTTTGATTTGCCGACGATATAGTCCTTATGGCAGAATCGCTGAAGGACCTAAGCACTAAGCTCAATGACCTCAATAGTGTCTCCCAACGGATAGGTCTTAAGATGAACATGGACAAAACAAAGATCATGTTTAATGTCCATGTCACACCTATGCCGGTAGTTGTTGGGAGCATTAAGCTCGAAGTTGTTGACGAGAGACAAATAGTTGACTAGGTAAGTCCAACTTCGACTGAGAGGTCAATCGACGGATTTAACTCGGCTGGGCAGCGTTCGGGAAACTACTATACCTCAAAACCTGAAAACGAGACAGTGATGACTTATGGATCTGAGACCTGTTCCTTCACTGCTGGCCGTATGAGGATGCTCAAGGTCGCTCAGCGAGCTATGGATAGGGCTATGCTCGGGGTTTCTCTGCATGATAAACTTAGAAATGAGGATATCCGCAGTAGAACCAGGGTAACCTACATAGCCCAACGGATTAGTAAGCTGAAGTGGCAATGGGCCGGCCATATAGCTGGAAGAACCGACAGCCGATGGGGAAAAACGGTTCTCGAGTGGCTGTCGGTAGGCGAATTGTAGGGCGACCCCGGCGACCCAAATTAGATTGGCATGGCATTCCTTGGAGGAGGCCTATGTTCAGCTGTGGACTTGTGAAGGGCGACGAGGACGATTATGATGATGATGATGACTGTTTAAAATATACAATAGTAGAATATTTTCAATTATTTTGATAATTTTGATATTTTGGGCACGACTACGGTTCTTACGGTGCGATTATCGCGTATCGATATCTCGCGTATGCAAGTATCGATATCTCGGAAACTAAGCGAGATATTGAAGAATTTTATTCTAACTCTTCGCCGTATCTCGTCGAGATCTACGAGATTCATGGCGCTGTAGTTAACGTAGAAGCCCCATATTTTGCAAAGAAAAAAGTCACGTCGTTAATAATTTGCAAGATTTTGATAAATACATTTTTAAACAAAATATTTTACGTGTACACTAGTGATTGAATAAACTATACTGAAATGTTTTTAAAATTGATAAAATGATAATAAGTTTTTATTCCTTTATGTTTTTCAGGGACAGATGAAAGAGAGAGTAGCTTCATAAATATATTGGCCTTTAAACAGAGCAATCTTATTTAACTGATTCCTACAAGTTTCATTACTTAAATTATTAAATTTACATTATTTTATTATAAACAATATTAAAAACTATAATAAAAAAAACAAAACTAATAACTTAATTATCATACAGTCTTAATTATAGTCCAGTTCAATCCCCGGAAGACACAAGTTTGCGCGTTTACCGCTAAAAAGAACCCCTTCGTCGTATCTCCTCAGTTTCAAGGCACTCCCCTTGTTGCCTCAGCCAGTATCGGAATCCTCGGCGTCGACATATCGAGTGACGTGCAGTTTCGTGGTCACTTGGAAGAGATGGCCAAATTGGCCTCTAATAAGCTTGACGTGCTCAGCAGAGCGGGACAGTATTTCATGCCGGCACACCGCCTGCAACTTTACAAGGCGCAGGTTCGGCCGCACATGGAATATTGTTCCAATCTCTGGGCTGGGGCTCCCCAGTGCCAGCTCCTTCCATTTCAGCGCAGAGCTGTTCGAATCGTTGGCGACCGAACTCTTTCCGATCAGCTTGACTCACTGGCGTTGCGAAGAGATGTTGCATCTCTTTGCGTATTTTATCGCATTTACCACGGGGAGTGCTCTGAGGAATTGTTCGGACTAATTCCAGCCGCACAATTTCACCATCGCACATCGCGACAAAACTCGCGATACCATCCATACCATCTGTATGACTGGCGGTCCACCACTGTGCGATTTAAAAGAAGTTTTCTTCCTCGCACAACTTCCTTGTGGAATCGACTACCACCAGAGATTTTTCCGGACCGATACGACTTAGGGACCTTCAAGAAAACAGTGAACTCCTTTTTAAAAGGCCGGCAAAGCATCTGCAATTCCCCTGGTGTTGCAGTTGTTAATGGGCGGCGGTAATCACTTACCATCAGGTGAGCCGTATGCTCGTTTGCCCCCTCTCCTATAAAACAGTCCTACTGCCCGTGGTATCGTGCCAAGAACACTGGCTGCGTTTCCTCGCTGAATGGCTATACTTAGCCTTTGAGCGAGAAAAAAACGAGCCCTCTTATCACCAGCAGCAATGGCCAGTCGACGAACTTCACCGCACATGGATGCCACGGACCGATAGTCTCTGCAGCAAATGGCACAAATATGTAGTCATCTCTCAGAGACTCAAAGGACATTGCTCTGCGCCCATACATTCTTCGCCCTGGAACCAAAAGCAAGAAAATTATGTGATGCATTTTCGATAATTAGTAAATTCCTATGTGATCGTATTTTTATAGCGGACTAGCTGCAGAATAGATATATTTCAAAAAAGTATCAGATTTTGAGGTTATAATCGAACCACGAACATTATGGTTTTTCATAGCTCCGAGTAATTTTTAAGAAACTGAAAAACAATATCCAAAACATTTAGCTATTTTTAGTTCCTACCTAGATAATTGGGTATGTAGTTTTTGTTCTAAAGCCTAAATGTAAGTAAGTGCAACGTATAAATGCATAGAATATAGTCGCGTCTACTATCTAGTGCATTTGCAAGCGTGTGCGTCTGGACGGCACTATTAAAACGCGTGACTATGAAACTAGCTTTAACTTATTATTTTTGAATTAGAAATAAAACACAGATTTAATTTCATGTTTATTGTTCATCTTCTAAATACATAACGAGACTCTGAATATGCAGACAAAGTAGAAATGTAATTACAGAAAGAGGTGCAGTCCATTGTTGTACACAGTGACGAATCTGTTCATCTTCCAAGAACATAGAACCAACAGCAGAGCCACAATTTACATAAAATACATTTTCCATTGCGTATGCGTAAGTCCGTTTATGAGTGTCAGGTTATCGTTTGAGCGGTACACAGTTAAGAAAATCACAGCCAGGTAAATCGTTTTTGAAAGCAATCAGAGTCCGTTAAAATAGCCAAGTCGTAATATTCAATAGATAGTCCCGAAAGTCCCCAAAATACACCGAAATAATTACGAAGAGTGAGCGACAGCGACGCCAATGTAATTGACAAAGTGAGACCACAGGTGAGAGACTGTCAAGTGACAAGTGACCATTTAGTGAAGTCAAAAATAGGGGTGCTAAATACGATACGATTTATCGATATTTACTATTTTTATATTCATCACCATTACAGCCCTTCACAAGTCCACTGCTGAACATAGGCCTCCCCCAAGGAATGCCACAAAGCACGGTATCGAGCCACCTGCATTTTTTTTTTACAAACGAGCACACAGTCCACCTGATGGTAAGTGGTTGCTGTGGCCCATAGACATCTACATCTATCTTCGTTTCCAAATTTAAATGTAGATGCGTTGTCAGCCGTGAGGACTAAGATAGAATGCCTCTTTTTCAGTAAAAAGGGTCCCCGGTTCTCTACACTCACCATACGAAACACAGCAGCATTAGGCTGCTATTTTATCATCCATTGACTTCCTGCATGACTTACCAGGACGTCAACACCATCCAGTGGGGGGACGCCCTACACTTCACCTGCCGGTACGAGGCTGCCACTCGAGAACCTTTCTTCTCTATCGGTTGTCGGTTCTTCGAGCTATATGGCCGGCTCTTTGCCACTTCAGCATACTAATTCTTTGGGCTATGTCGGTTACTCTGGTTCTACTGTGGATATCTTCCGTTTTTAAGTCTATCACGCAGAGAAATGCCGAGCATAGCCCCCTCCATAGCTCGCTGAGCGACTTTGAGCTTCCTTATACGGCAAGCAGTGAAGGACCACGTCTCAGATCCATAGGTCATCACTGGCAACACGCACTGGTTGTACAATCTAGTTTTGAGGTTTTGAGGTGTCTGACGAGAAGATGTGTCGTAATCTCCCGAACGCTGCCCAGCAAAGTTGGACTTACCTAGTCGGACTATTAGTCCCAGGTAAACATATTAAAATGGGTACGACTCACCAGTATTCATCAGCACACCGCTGGGATTGCTCACATAGCAAACGTCAACACGTCGCTCACTGCTCGCCGCTGCGGCAGGCATAAGGCAAGCGCACGTGGCTATTAAAACAACAGCACAGGGCGTGCCGCACTCGCACAGCGAGACGCTGCGCTGCACCACACACTCGAAACGTCAACGGGAGCAGCAGGAGCACCTGAGGGTTCACAGGCATCATCGGGATCGTCGTCATCGTGATATGCGTGAAAAACAAATTGTTAATTATCAAGACAACATACACCGTTGCCTATCCTCTCATTCATCACGCATACGAAGCCCTCAAACAGAAATAAGCTCTCATACCGCAGAATATAATGAAGAACTTCGCTTTCACAAGTATGCATACATCTCCATACGAAGTATGAGATGTATGCATACCTCACACATACTCGTACTTGAACTTGCAAGTTCACGTTAACCACGTTAACCACGTAAACCACGTTAAAAACGTGAACCAGGACAGCGTCTGCCAGGACAGAGCTTGATGCATGTTCAGAAAACACAACTTCTGCGCAGACAGAGTATATGACTTCCGTGCACACAGTGTACGACTTCCACTCATACAGAATACACGACTTCAGGGCACACATAGTGTACGACTTCCGCGCATACAGAGTACACGATTTCAGCGCACACATAGTGTATCACTTCCGCGCACACATAGTGTACGACTTCAGAGGCACCGCCATGTACAGCATACGCGCGCTCCGGGATGGCGCCCGCCACGCGTGCAGCATACGCGTCTGCTGAAACCAAGCCATGCTACAGCTGGACCCGGCAGTCCGTTCCGACCAGCAAGGCACACACTCGCCTCACACTCGCGCACATGTAGTCACATCACACGTGCTACTGTAACATAAAACATAAAAGAAAACATTAAAAAGATTCAGTCTGAACTTAATTTAAAAGAAATTCAGCACAACTCTCGGGACACCATTCGCCTTTCCAGTGCACCATATACTGAGCTGCGGCCTGGGTAGTCTTGCCTCTAACTTCAGATAATAACTTTAGCTCGTACCGATCACTTGGTAACACTTTGGTTAAAATACAGAATTTTTTAAATAAATGTTACTCATCCCCGTGACATCTCAACGATCACTAAACTAGTGAATCTAATTACTAACAAAAAAAAAGAAGAAACACAATTGAAAGAAAATAATTTATCGTCAAAATTATCGTTTTACTACAATGTTTCAATATCAAAATCAATAATCAGGGAACTCAAAGTAAAACCGACGTTTATTTATAGCGGTATCTCTCAAAAGACTTATTCTCACCAAATAAACAAAAACACTTAAGCTTTACATGTGGTCAGGGCTACGCATAGCCTAGTAACCTCCAGTCACGCATATTTCTTTATGCGAACCCCACACGGGAACGCCGAGTCTCTCCTGGACTCCATGGTTTCCACTGAAACCAGACCTCCGCCAGAGTTGACTGCTTACCGCGTACTCACGGACTACTAAGTTAGTAGACGCCGATTTCCACTGAGCTACGGCTACACGACAACCTATGGCATGGTCCGATCCTCATGTAAACTTAAATACTCTCTTCAATGTCAGAACTAATTTGGTCTACTTCAATTTCGTCAGTTATACTTTGGCTTTCCGGCCTTTTTTTGCAACCAATTAAAAAGTTAAACACTTATTCTTACAAAATATTTTTAAGACAATGTTTAGGATAAATTTACTTTCCTCATGTATCAAATGGTGATCGGTAGCAGCAGCAAATAATGTGTCCGTGGCGTCATAAGCCGACAGCTTACTTCCACTCAAGAGCGAGCGCTACAGCACCACGCCTTCCACTAAACCCTCAACATTAAATCCCAATTTTTTTTTATCAGACTTGTCACTATTGTCTATAGAGGCAGAAAATGTACAAAAACTGAAATCGTCGTCAGGTATGAATGATTTAATAAATAAGTTCGCCGAATAAAAGGCAAGAAAAGCGTATACATTTGATTTGAATTGTTTGGCTAGCTTAGTACCTAGGAGTATTAACTCAATGCGAGCGTTTTTGTTCCTTTTGTGAAAAATCTGTACCCTTAAATAGGGCCCCCAACAAATTTTGATATAGGACCCGTCTAAGGCACGCTACGCCACCGACTGTTTGTAAATTAAAAAACTTTCAGCCTTAGCACGTCAGAAGTGAAATTATATATATATAGCACTATACATTCAGTATAGTGAAACTACAGTGCGACCACACCGTAACACGTCCCCGCCACAATCACACCAGTGTAACGTGAGGTACGTAATTACATGATAACACCAAGGTATGCAAACCAACAGCAACACTACTTATCTTCGTGTAACACAGGGCAGCCTCTCAGCAACACCAACCCTCCTTGCCTGCACTAGAAGAATTACAACAACGAACAGAACCACGACACTATATATCTTAGCACTAGTAGAATGACTACACTTGTAGAATGACTTAAGCGGAATCTGTCGCGCACGGCGCCTACAGTGAACTTTATACTGCACCAACAAGTGGGGGTTTCTCGATATACCCTCAATTCCACCTCGATCCAACCGGTATTTTATAGACGCTCCGACATATTATACAGGCTGTCCAGTGGCAGATTTCAAAGTTTGAATGAACCTAGTTTCCGAACGCAACATGCGAGAAGGGCGCGGAGGGGGTTGTTCGAAGCGCAAGCACTGCGGATTATTTAGTAGCCATGGAGCAGTGGAGTGGAGAGCACCGCGCTTTTGCCGTCGAGGCGTACATTTCAAGTGGTTATTCGCTGTCTCAAGCACGCCGTCGGTTTAATACTCGTTACGGTATTCGTCGATTACGTGATGGACCATTGATCAACCTCATTCAGTCTTGGGTAGCAAGGTTCAGAGCTACAGGATCAGCATTAAATAGATCCGGACCGGGACCAACACCAACGGTAGCTACGGAGAAAATCTTGAACGTGTTATGGCTTCTGTAATTGAAAGTCCTCGTTTATCACTTCGTGCACGTTCATCGACATTGGGAATAACGAAATCAACTTTACAGGTTATAATGCGAAAAAAACTCAAGTTTCATCCGTACAAAATTCAAATTGTTCAAGATTTACACGATTCTGACTTTGCATTAAGAAAAAGTTATGCGGAAATGATGTTATTGAAATTTCGTAATGCTGCTCGGATGAATAACATATTCTTTAGTGATGAAGGCCATTTCCACATTGGAGGATATGTAAATAGGCAAAATTTTCGTTATTGGGATGTTTCCAACCCAAGACAAATGCATCAAGAGCCTTTACATAAACCTAAAGTAACAGTCTGGTGTGCAATATTTGCGTCTGTCATAATAGGGCCGTATTTCTTTGAAGATCAACGTGGCTAAACTGTAACGTTGAATTCGGAGAGATATGCTGAGATGATAAGTAATTTTTTTGGGGTACAATTGCAGAATACTCCATATTTCAACCAAAACACGTGGTTCCAGCAGGACGGGGCTACAGCTCATACTGCTGGTGTGTCGATGAATGCAGTGCGGCAGTTATTTCCTGGAAAAAACATTGCCCGAAACGGCACCATACCGTGGCCGCCTAGGTCACCAGATAAAACTCCGTGTGATTTTTTCTTATGGGGATACCTAAAATCTGTGGTTTACAAAACAAATCCGAACACTGTGACACAACTTAAAGAAAATATTCGAGCAGAAATTAGCAGGATTCCCAAGTCGCTCTGTAAACGCGTTTTTGAAAACATGCGTGATCGACTCGAGGAGTGTGTCAGGGTCGATGGTCGCCATTTGAAAAACGTTGTTTTCAAAAAATAAAATCCGCATATGTTATCTTAATATTAAAATAAATGTAATTTGTATTAAAGGTGTAGTTTTTTTTACAAGTCTTCAAAATTTGAAATCTGCCACTGGACACCCTATATATTAATATATATTAATTATTTATATATTAATATACATTCATATTTAAAATATGTTAAAATAGACTTCTATAATGTATTTAATTATTAAATATTTGTAATTATTAAAAGTAATAATTATAAATTGAAAAATAAAGCAGCAATTTTGTACATTTTTAATTAAAATCCAACAAAAGGCAGGTAGGTGCAGCTTATTACCGGGAATGTGTTATATGAATATTTTTTAAATTATTTTAGAATATCATGTTAATAATTGAGTTAATTTTTGAAGTTATTCAATTTCGTGCACTAAAGAACTTTTTTAACTTTAACCGCTTTCATAACAATCATTTTTCGATAGCCATTTTAAGTAAAATGTACATCACTAGCTAACGCGCACAATGACAATTAAAATTAATCAAAGTTTGTCATTGTCACGCGTTTTCGGGCTGTCAGGTCGTCTATACGCCAATATATTCTAAATAGGTAACTGTCCTATACAGGAAGTCTATGGTTTCGGCCGATTTGATTAGCGTCCATTCGCGTCTACATCACCTATGCTGAAGCTGGTCCATAGCACAGAGTACCTTGTTTAGAGTTAGAGTATAACCGACCGGTCACTTTAGCCCCCAGGCGCGCATGTTTTAAATAAAGGTCTGAAATGGATTTTAAAATGTCCTGCTCATATGAACTATTATTGGAAACGATGTAACAAGTGCTTTGATGGCGATACATAAATCTGAAGATTTTTATTCGTTAAGGTGCCTTGAGATACTTTTATCATCAACTGTCTATTGGGTTACACTATCGTCAAATTCTCCCAAAAATTTCGTAATTATGACGTATTGTTCGGCATATTATTATGGAGAAGTTTGGAAACAAAATAGACGTCATACGAGGCTGTATGGGTATAGATCTCTATAAATAAAAAAGTAATAATATATCAGTCAAATGGTACGTCCATGGTCAAATGTCAAAGTTGGAAAATAAGGATGGACATTCAGATACATCGATGTTTTTTCCGATGCAATACATCAATCATGGCATCAATGTTTGGAAAATATTTCAAAAATATTCATGGATATTTTTATCTATTTTTTAAATATCAGTAATTAATAATTAAAAAATTAGTGATCTTAAATAAGATCTGCTCGACACGACCATTATTACCATGTTTACGACCATAGTGCGTAGTCAAAGAATATTTTAAAAGTCCCATATTATTTATTGTTTGTTTATAACCGAGACTATTATAAGTCGTGACTATAGGAAAGAAGATAAAGAAGATCTAATGACCTATGACAAATGGCTAAATTGACCACTCATATATTCTCATCAGCTTTAAGAGGTGTACCGTCAGTCGTGTTATGATGTTTATTTCTACGTTCAATCCACCTGCTAAGCTTGACGATTGACAGTCACAGGTTTAGTGAAGTAAAGTGTATCCTAAGATTATAAAAATATGATGAAGTAAATCATATTTTATCCGTAGATAATGAGCAATATATTTTGTTTTTAAATCAGATGTATACTTTGTAATGGTTGTCTAGCGTAGCCTAATGTGAGATTTTATTCAATACAATAAGACAAAAATCATCAACAAAAACATGCTTTATATGTTTTTGTATTGTAATATAAAATTTATGAAATATTGATTCAACTCGATGTAATGTATCGAAAATCGTCATTTCCATCCATCGATGTTTACATATCGTCCATCATCCTTCATCCCTATTACCTACCCTATTTCTATTCTATATATATATATCAAAAGTCAAAACAAAATTAGCAAAATTGAAAATGCCTGGTGCCGTGTGTGAAATCATTGATGATATTGAAGATTTAATATCTTCTCAGGATATTACACCCAAAGAAAGATATGCTAGCAGAAAAAATGTGAGTGTAAGATCCAAAAAACGAGAAATAGTCAAAGAAAATGAAACTGTTGAGAAGATAGTGCTTGAAAGTGTTGTACCAGGTAACCTATAATTTGTTTATTATTATTTTAAATCATGTTATTTTTGTAAAGTTTTTCTCATAACATAACATTAAAAATAAAATCTTGATATATTACTTTTGTACAAGTTTTGTCGTTTGTTCTTTAAATAATAGGAGGCAACTTCACAACCACCCAGTATTTTTCAATTTTTATTTTGATAATTCAATCATATTTGATAAATCCAATTTTGCTAAATAACAACTGATTATTAAAAGTTGATTTTAGAAAATAATTATTAATATACCATAGTCATAAACAAAGTGATTTATTTTATATTATGTGTTGCTAATAATATTTAATTAAAGTTGAAGAAAATGTGAATTTTATTTATTTGGCATTGTGCTTGTTAATCTAAATTAAAATAACCAAAAAAGTTTCCTGGCTTAGATGCATAGCTGTGTTTTGTCAGAATATGTAAAATTATTCTCTGTTGTCAACTGACTTCAAAATAGGAGGAGGTTCTCAATTCGTCAGAATCTTTTTTTATGTATGTTCACCAATTACTTGAAAATTCTTTTTTTGTTTTAAAAGGTATACTTACCAGCTGGTCCCATTTAAATTTTATCGAAATTGGTCAAGCGGTTTTTAAAAACTCAATAATAAATTATTTATATTGAAGATTTGTACTAATATTGTTCGGTTGTACAAAATTTTAATTTTACCACTTGTTTAAAGTCATAGTTAATTACTGGGCATTCAACAACAGGTTGGTGAGTGTGAAATTATTTGCCACACTTATCTTAATTATAAATCTGTAAGTTATATGACATTTGAAAGGAACTTTAGTAAGTGGTAGAGCTACGCTGCAGCTATATTATGGTTGTAGCACGAATGGGTCGGCTCAACCGGGGTAGTACCTTAGAATACCTTAATTATAATGACCCAATGCATTTGTAACCCTTATCCTATACAAATAAAGTTTTTTTTTTTAATTCCCGACGTTTCGGGCGCCTTACCCATGGTCATGGGGAGGACTAAGATGTTTAACATCCTGATGAATTGACAACGACTATAGACTTCAAAAAGAAATGGTTGATTACTAGCATATCTGTCATGTCATGTCATCATGTAATAACAAGGGATAATATTATGGCTTTAAAAACTTGATTACGAAGATGTAGAAAAACATTTACATACTCCTTTTTTTTCTCCTCTTTAAAAAAACGTTACCCCCACACTAGGATTTTCTCCTGTATCGTGGAGGCAGTTTACAAACATAAATTGCACAAGGACAAACATCCAGACCCGGAACAATTACTTGCAGGTCATACAAATACTTGTTCCGTGTGGGATTCAAACTCGCAGGCCTCAGCGCAGTAACTCATTGCTAAGCCAATGCGCCACGAAGCCGTCAAACTTCTAACATGACATGACATGTACGCTAGTAAGCAACCCTTTCTTTTTTTTTTTTTTGTAAAAGAGAAAGAGAAAGATTTCCGTACTTGATTAATTTATTGAAATACATATTGTTACATAAACTAAATTTGTATATTTAGCAGCGACCCGCCTTGGCTTCACCTGGATTGGATCTATTAATGTTGCACCATTTAAGTTTAAGATAAATATCAAAGACCATTTATTTTATAAATTTTTCGATTCTATAAAAAAAAAGTTTTTTAGATAAAATATAACTTAGATCACTACTGGCATGGCTTTGTATCTATTTGTGACAAACAGAAACACAGACGGTCAGCCACCGCAGAGTCTACATCACCTGAAGATGCCTTGTGTATTGGTGAAACATGTGTCGTATTGTCTTCAGTAGTGTATCTTTCCTAGTGTAGTGGTGTTGGGAGTATTGGTGCTGGGATTAGTGGATAGTGCACGCAATTGAGGGAGGGCGGAAGGTACTCTTCAAACTAGGTAAGACACATCATTTTATTTTATCGAGCGGATGTACGCAAGGTAATTTTTACCAACTTTAAGAAATATAATTTTTTTTTATATACTTATATAAAATGAATATTCAGTAAGTGATAATTTCTCTCTTCTGTGTAAACTAGTGGTCGGAACTGGTTTAATTTACTACTTCAGGGGAGTTACTCTTTGTTAATGAGGGCTAATAATTTTCTGCTCACCAGATGTCGCTAGTTGACACTGAGGTAAAGTTTTTTGTTACACAATGTAATTTAATTGAGAAGTTGTTTTTTAATAAATGTTTAACAGTTTCTAGAGTATTATATTAATACACAAAACAATGTGTCAGGGGTTTGCTCTTTAATTTTTTGCACATTTTTAACTTTTTTTTAATTTTTCTACTTTTATGAATATCTGCGGTTTGGTTTATTTATTTTTAATGTTATTAATATAAAATATAGCTAATAGTACAGAAAGAAACAATAACTTTTACATTTTCCGAACAAATAAACTTCCCTGCTATGAATTCTGTCAAATATTATACCTCACTTTCTAGTGGCGCCACCCTGGTGGCAGATAAAGTCGTGGATGCCCTCATTAAGATAAACTGTGTGCTTGTTTGTCAACCTTTGTCTATTAATAAAACTGGAAATAATTAATGAAATGAATGAATGAATGTTGGTGGTCTTATCGCTTAGAAGCAATCTCTAAGTCAATCACATTGCAGAGGATATAATGATGAATGATATGAACTATCAAAGATGAAATGAATTTTATCATCACATTTATTTCCATCGGTGTTGTAAAGGGCAGCTACGGAGAGTCCAAAACACCTTATGACTCCATGTTAAATACTAAGACTGGCGACGGGTAGTAGAATCAAAGGTTTGAGAAGTTTAATGCAAATTCTCCCAACCAAGGGAGGGGTAAACCCATGTCCTGCTATGGACTTTCACAGGCTAAAGAAGTGAAAGATTATGTTATGACATGTCAAAGGTCATTATTTTTTTTGTATTTATCGTTGTTAAATTTTTAACCCCCGATGAAAACAGAGCGGTGTTATAAGTTTTAAGTTTGTAGTGTGTATTTGTGGCATAGCTCCTGAACAGATGAACCAATTTTGATTAAGTTTTTTTAGTTTGAAAGGTGTCTTAATCTAGAGTGTTCCTAGCTATGTTTCAAGAAAATCTGTTCGGCCTTTTGAAGATCATACATCAGCTCTTATTGTTTTGGAGATTTTTAATTTTTTTTTTATTTCAGTTATGTTCTAATGTCCTTCTAGTAATGATGGAAAAATAACTTTATTGTTACAACTTTTCATGTTAAGTTGCTTTTTTTTTATCAAATTTTTAATTTAATATAGAATACATGATTGATAACAATTCAATTGGACTACATTGCAAATTATAATAAATTATTATTTAAAAAAAGTCCCTCTGGGTTTCTTGCTGGTTCTTTCCAGGGCAGAGGGTTTTCCCAGCCAGTGGTAAAAGTGTAAATGACTTTCAATAAGTATTAATCTTGTAATCTATGTTGAATAAAATTGTTATATACTATTATATATGTATAATATATTTCATCATATTATATGATACTATTTATTGTCCCAATCTTTTTGGCAGTACTAGCCTGCTTAGAGTTCAGATTTTGAATGTTGTGTTAAGCACCAAATGACACCATGAACATTTGCTACAGTTGCCACTTTTGCAAGGCAGATTTGGATTTGGACTCATAATGCTTTTAAATTCTTAGGCATACGTGTTTCCTCAAAATGTTTTCCTTCACCGCCAAGCATATGGTAAAACTATAATCTGTGCAAATTTATTGGTTACAGCCTATCAAACATCCAGTGATGAACATAGGCGTCCCTCAAATATTGCCTCATAGGGAGGATATTTGCCATAGTTGCCACATTTAGCAGGTGGGTTGGCCCCTGCAGATATTTTTTAGTTGTTTTTAGGAAGACGCTGCTGCCCACGACCTGGTTTGTTTCCCTCTGTCGTCTCTTACGACAGCCACGGGACGATACGGGGTAGTGGATATTTTTACACTGTTTAGTGGCAGTGTATACCTACACAAATTTATCATGCAAATGTAATCAATTTTACAGGAACACAAACAATCTATGTGAAGACATGGGGCTGCGCTCACAACAACTCAGATTCGGAGTACATGGCCGGGCTGCTAGCGGCACATGGTTACCGACTCACCGAAGACAAATGGCAGGCACAGCTGTGGCTGCTCAACTCTTGCACGGTTAAGAGTCCAGCTGAAGATCATTTCAAGTGTGTAACCATTTGACCATTCTGAATTATTGATGAAAAAGCTTATAGTTATTTAGCAACCTATGGAGCTAGCCTAGAAATGGTAGGGTGCAGACCGTAAACTCAAAGGTTGTGGGTTCGAAACCATTCGGCTACTGTTGTGAAGCACTCGTTAAGTTCTTAACACAAGCATTGTAAGCTTACCTGGAGTGGTTAACGGCTTATTTAGTAATGGTATTAGTTCTGTAGTATTGTTAATTAAAAAATAAACCTAACCTACCCTACTGACCTACCCATTTTTGGGTTTACTAAATTATAAATTCCAAAATGAGAACATCCTTACATCAACAATCAATCATTTGAAGTGGCAAAGCCCTGGTTATGTAGCTCGAAAGACCTGTAACCAATGAAAGTTAGAAGTTACAGCCTATATAATGTCTTGCATTTTTTTTAGACAGTGTGTGTTGGCAAACTTCATAAATGCTTGTTTACTATCTTCAAGATGTGTTTCTTCATCACCGGGCATGCGGTAAATAAACACTTAAAATTTGAATTAATTTTTTTATTAGTAGTGGCTGGCTATTAAATTTTGAGCATCAGCCTTCTAATGGTACAAGTTTAGGGTGATCAAAACTAGAGGGAGTGATAACCTGAAGAAGCATGCTAAGAGTTAATGCAGGTGGTCGACCTTGTTTCATGAAAATCTAAATGTGAGACGGATGATCAGTATTGGACTTGTGATGAGCCGCAGTGATGATTTTATTGTAATGGGTGGACACTCGCAGCAACAAAAGAAGGAGACTCCATATGTTATGTCACACCTGAAGTTTTTTTTCATTGGGAATTGCCTATGCATATTCGCCTCGCAAGGGCGGGTATATTCGACTCGCATCCGTATATTGACAAGGCCACGTGAACGCTTTCGCACACAACCGCGGTCTCATCAATGTCAGTCGTCCCTTTGCGGCTCGCCTGAGACAAGGCGTGCCGGAACACACAGCTAGCGGATTAGGCTCGCCATGCCAATACGGAGTGGCAACCTCGAGCCGGTCCTTCACTTTCACGTCGGACCAGCCAATTATTCCCGCGGGTGACTAAGCACGACTACTAACCCACCCTGCGACGATAAGGCGGGAAACCGTTCACGGGACCATACACCACCTGAGAACTAAGAAAAAATTAAATTACTCACAGGATGCAATTATAGTGGTTCTGATAATCTCAACGGGGACTATAGCAGTGGGTCCACTGCTGCTTGGGGACAGAAATGGAAAAGAGGGAGGTGCCAACTATTGAACCAGACCTTACTACTAATGGAGCCCTACTACCTTGTTAGGCACCTTTAGTTTTTTTTTTATAGGATAAAGGTGTCAAACGAGCACACAGTCCACCTGATGGTAAGTGGTTGCTGTGGCCCATAGACATGAGGATAGAAGCAGACATCCATCCTCGATTACGAATCAAAATGCAGATGCGTCACCACCCGTAAGCACTAAGATGTAGTGCCTCGTTTCCAGTAAAAAGGGTCTCCGGTTCTCTACACTCGCCACACGAAACACAGCAGCGTTACGCTGTTATTTCACGCTGGTATTCTGTGAGATCGTGGCCCCGGTCGAGCCGACCCATTCGTGCTACAACTATACCACTAATATAGCTGCAGCATGGCTCTACCACGTAATAATGTCTTTGTGGTAGGTAGCACAAAGACATAATTATAGCTTATTAAGATAGCACTCCTTCTCTGCCTAGGTGTCCGTCGGGGTAGGTACGTGCACTGCTGTGCTTCAGTCTGAAGAGTATAGAGAGTCAATATAATTCCAGACTGTGAAGTATTTCGTCTTAATCCTTAGAAGTAACAACGCATCTACAGCTTTCCTTATTTGAAGTTGACTGATGTCCATGAGCTGCAGTACCCGCTCACCATCAGATGGACTGTGAGGACTCGTCTGTCACTTTAGTTTAATAAAAATAACTAGCTTTTTACTCGCGACTATTATCGCGTGGGCTTCAAATTAAGATGCCAAAATTAGCAAAATTGGATTGGTTGTGGAGTCACTTTGATGTCTTTTTATCACAGGATTTTTTTTTTAGTCTCATAGGTTATTTAATGTAGTTGATTGAAATTAGGCATAGATATAATATGCTGCAGGGACACAAGTGAGAATTGCGTTAAAATCATACGTCTAGCAACACCTATCATTTATTTCTCATGTCTTCCAATGTATCCTTATGAAGAGTAAATTGCCTAGATTCCTGCTGGTATTGTTTTCTATCTGTTCGTAAAATTTTATCCAATCGGTTTAGCCATTCCCAAGATTATCCATTTTTAACTATTTTTTTAAGTTTTCTCCTTTTAATAATATCCGTAGTTTGCTTTATTCATTTCTAATCTAATTCATTTAAAATATAACTTTAAAATATATTACGGAAAGAAACATTAAACCTTACCAGCTGTTCTGCTCCACATGTTGCCGGCTACTGCTTTGATGTGATCAAAATATCTCCTGAAAGACAACAGAAAGACTACAGCTCGGGAAGCCGACTACTATCCCCTCTTGTTTATAAATGTCTATAATTATATAGCGCCCCTATCTAGGGTGTACTGTTTCCGAAAGAGTGCTTAAATTTAATGATTTCTTATGTTTCCTCTGCAAGATGCAGAAGTGTACAAGCTTGATTGTGAATGTGATCTCTCTTACATAGGACAAACTAAAAGGTCAATTAAAACCCGCGTAAAAGAACACATATCTGATGCGAAGAATCGGAAGTCCGCAGTCTGAACACTTACAGGATCGTCCCCGTCACTTCATCAGAAGAAAGAACACCGATTCCTTCCAAGTATTTACAGGACACGGCACCGTTAACAAACATTTGTTTACCATAGGTGTTGCAGATAGTCCCCTGTGCAGGGCATGTATGGGGGAGGAAGAAACGGCGGCCCACGTGTTGCTGAAATGTCCAGAGGTCGCTACATACAGGGCTAAACATCTTGGCACGCCGGGATGACTCCCCGAAGTTGCACGCAACATCAAAGGACTGTTGGACTTCTTCAGGCAGATCTCATAGCTGGAATAATTACATTATCCCTGCCCACACGCAAAATACGCGCTTGGACGTGGAGTTGCGGAAAACAGCCCGTCGTAAACTAAACTAAACTTCCTTCCAAGGATGATTCGCGAGGCTATTGAAATCAATAAACATCCTAATTTCAATAGAGAAGATGGCTGGGAGCTACCATCTGCTTTGGGTCCTACACTTAATAAAATTAAATAACCCAAGCATATAACTGCAAGACTTCAAGATACTATCAGCTTAATCTGCGTACGTCGGACCAAAAATGAATAATTTTGAACTGAAGGTAGTTAACTATGACATTGGGACGTCAATCACCTCGGTCTTCCCCGTGACCATGGCTGCTGTAAAGTACTCGAAACGTCGAGAATATAAAATAAGTTAATATACACGATGAAATTCGTACATACTAGTTTAATTTAAGTGCTTAAATTAGTTTCATCAATGATTCCAGGAATGAAATAGAGCTGGGCCAGAGCCGTGGCATACACGTGGTAGTGGCAGGCTGCGTGCCGCAGGGAGCTCCGCGAGCCTCCTACTTGCACGGCTTGAGCGTGGTCGGGGTGCAGCAGATAGACAGGATCGTGGAGGTGGTCGAGGAGACATTAAAAGGTGATGTACAGTAAAAACCTAGCCCTTTTTACGTGGTAGAGCCACGACTGAGAGACCACGCTCTCAAAGAATACCATTGTAAAGTGGCGGCCCAATGCTGCTGTTTCGTATGGTGAGTGTAGAGAACCGGGGACCCTTTTTACTGGAAACGAGGCATTCCATTCATCTTAGTGCTCGGCTGCATCTCTTTTTTAATCCTATTCCCCATCTATAATGATGTTGGACGTAAGATAGACTGCGCACGGCGGCGGTATGTACAAAACGTTATATCTGTGAATACACCTGTGATCTCGCGCCAAATTATTAAGGCCCGTATTAATAAACGTTACTCAACGACGAACTCAAATGCGTAATCATTTGATATGCCCTCATTACGAAATTAGCATCTCAAGATCGTTGCTAATTAATAAACACATAAAAACAGTATCTCAAAACGCTGTACTTAGGAATACTGTTCTGTGTCTTGCACTCAAGTATACACACTTGAGAGTCGAGTTTCGTTTATTAATCAGTGTGGCACTCAGATGATATCGTAAACCTAAACCGCATCTTGAGATATGTTTATTAATAAGATCATAACCTCAAGATTGTACTCAAGTGCGTGTACTTGAGCTGAGTAACGTTTATTAATACGGGCCTTAGTGTACGTGAAGTGCGGTTAACTGCTTGCCTGGTTCCTGTGCCGATTGGTAACCGTTTTGCCTACTATTATACTTTAGTTTTTCTTAAATATTATTTTCTTTACTTTCATATCTATAACAGGTGGTTTTTCAGACTCAGATAATAATTATACCTTTCACGTTTATCTTCACTTCTTCACCAGCTCGTAAAAGTTTACAGAATTATTTCTTATATTTACGCAAACACTACACATTGAATAAAACTACATTTAAGAACTTTTATCGCGTTTAATTCTACTTATTTTTAATTTCTGACTATTCGGGTGCTTTGCAGTACTCATGGTCACGGGCAGACTGAAGTGATTGACGTCTCAATGTAAAAGTTTACCAGGAGTACCGTCAGCTTTTTAATTATTAGTATGCTTGGGTTTAGTTTTAATTTTATTAATTACAGGATCCCAAACAGGTGGTAGTACCCAGCCTCTTTCTCTATTGAAATTGTTTTTTTTTTTTAATTTCAATAGCCTCACATACCATCGTAGGTAGGAATCGATGTTCTTTTGCGAGGATTTGTGGTCTATCAAATCTAATGTAATGGCGGGGGACGTCTAGGACATAATCACAAACTGCAGACCTCAAATACTAAAAGTTCATCACTGGATATGGGCCTACCCTGTTGGTCCTCGAGAATTTTCCTTAATCGTTCACGCTTGGCAGGCGGATTGACAATCACAGTATCAGACATCTCACACCTTTGACGTGACTACTCAGCAAATCTGCTGTTATACGCGGTAGAGTTACACTGAAGCTATATTATGGTTGTTGCACGAATTGGTCGGCTCGACCGGCGAAGGACCACGCTCTCACAGATTAGATAAAATAGCAGCTCAATGCTACTGTGTTTCGTATGGTGAGTGTAAAGAACTGGAGACCCTTTTTACTGGAAATGAGGCATTCCATCTGAGTCCTCAGGGGTGACAACACATCTGCATTTGATTCTTAATCTATACAAATAAATAAAATTGAAGTGTCTGTTTGTAATGTCAAAATAACAGCTTTTTACTAAATGCATTTTATACATACGGTACTTATAACAAAATTACAATTTTTAAAATTTCTGTCTGTCTGTCTGTTTGTTCCGGGTAATCTCCGAAACGGCTGGACCGATTTTGACGGGACTTTTACTGGCAGATAGCTGATATTGTAAAGAGTAACTTAGGCTACTTTTATTTTCGAAAAATAAGCAAGCGCAAGAAAATGAAAACGCATGAAATCCAATTGTAATAAATTTCACGCGGGCGAAGTCGCGGGGGATTTCCTTCGCCCAACCTGTTACAAGATAATAATTATTACTAATTTCTATTTCCAGGTCACACAGTCCGACTTTTCGGTCAAAAGAAAACCGGCGAGGGTCGTAAAGCTGGTGGTGCATCCCTCTTATTGCCCAAAGTACGAAAAAATCCCCTAATAGAGATCATCCCGATCAACACAGGGTGTCTGAATCAGTGCACCTACTGCAAAACTAAGCACGCTAGAGGAGAGTTGGGCAGTTACCCCCCGGAGGAGATTGTTGAGAGGGCGAGGCAGTCGTTCAGAGAGGGCGTTTGTGAGATTTGGTTGACGAGCGAGGACACCGGTATGTATCACATATTTTTTTATTGTGCCAAATAGTTGGTCCATCTGCAACCAACGTCAAACAAAGAAGGCCTTAGATGTGTTGTCACCTCTGAGGATTGACATGAAATGCAAACGCGAATAGGTTTACTAATTTTAATCAAAAAAACAATTAAAAGGTTAGTATTTAACCAGTTAGGTTCGTAGGTTTCACCATGTAGCAGCGGTGTAAGAATATCCACTACCCCATATCACCCCTTGGGTGTCGTGAGAGGCGGCAGAGGGAAACTGAAGCGGGAGAGCAGCAGTAACTTCTTGATAACAACCTAAGATGATAAAAACTGCAGTTGTTGACCCGCCTGCGTGGCAACTATGGCAATTTTTTTTTTATAGAATAAGGTTGACAAACGAGCACACGGTCCACCTGATGGTAAGTGGTTGCTGTGGCCCATAGACATCTACATCAATCTTCGTTTACGAATTTAAATGCAGATGCGTTGTCAGCCGTGAGCACTAAGATAGAACGCCTCTTTTCCAGTAAAGAGGGTCTCCGGTTCTCTACACTCACCATACGAAACACAGCAGCATTAAGCTGCTATTTTACGCTGGTATTCTGTGAGGGCGTGGTCCTTCCCCGGTCGAGCCGACCCATTCGTGCTACAACTATACTATTAATATAGCTGCAGCATGGCTCTACCACGTATAAATCTATTTGAAAGCCTATGTTCAGCAGTGGACTTTTATAGACTGTGGTGGTGGTGGTGAATTCCTACGTAAATAAGAACTGTCACCACACAAATAATTGAGCGTGTTTGTGTGCCAGTACTAAATTAAATACGAAAAAAATTTGGAAGTGCTTTTTTTTATTTGGTTATGGACTCGTACGGTTATTCTTTTGCCAGTGTTAATTAATAAGAAATTATTCTTTATAATAATTTGTTTAAAAAATGTCTTCACAACGTGCTTATGCATCAAATTTTTTGGCAGATTTTGAAGACAGCTTAATCCAGACGGACAGTCGATGACGACAGTATCTTAAGCTCTTAAGACGTCTACCGTTACATCCTATTAAAGTCCACTGCTAAATATAGGTTTCCCATGGGGACAGATTGCCTCATATGGGGGCTATTTGCCATAGTTGCCACGCTTGGCAAGCGGGTTAGCGATCGCAGATTTTTATTTTTAGTCGTTATTAGGAAGACGTTGTTGCCCATTTCCTGATTTGTTTCCCTCTGTCGCCTCTTACGACATCCACGGGAAGATATGGGGTACGGAGCACTCGGTCGTTATGCCGTCTAAGCGGTCAAAATAACTTGGCGTTTATATCAAAATTGGAGTACTTGTTTCGTCATTTCCACTAATAGTTCACATGCGGAGACACTTAATAAATAAAATAGCATCACTCCATATATAGCAACAATCCGCCGGCGGTCAAGTTCTCGCCAAAACTTAGGATTAGGAACAATCTTTAAAAACAATTTTAACTCCTTTTACGACAATTAGTTGAGTGTAGAGAACCGGAGACCCTTTTTACTAGAAGCAAGGCATTCTATCGTATGGCGGCTGTACACGCTCGTTGAGACCCACGAGCCAGGCCGAGTACGAGCGTGTACATGGTGCTCTCGAAAGCGTGTCAGTTTTTTTGCGTTCGAGTCAAAGGGTCTCGTGAGTCTCGCGATGAAAACGAGAGCGCGCCTGTACACATGTACTGTAGGGTTCAATATTGTTAAATAAAATATAGGTAGGTAGTTACATGGTTCTGTTACGGTGAATAGAAACCATTCACCATCTTCTTCATAATGGCTTATTAATTTTCTTTTTATGCTAAATTGTTACGTGGTAGAGCCATGCTGCAGCTATATTAGTAGTATAGTTGTAGCACGAATGGGTCGGCTCGACCGGGGAAGGACCACGCTCTCACAGAATACCAGCGTAAAATGGCAGCTTGACACTGCTGTGTTTCGTATGATGAGTGTAGAGAACCGGAGACCCATTTTACTGGAAAAGAGGCATTCCATCTTAGTCCTCACGGGTGACGACGCATCTGCATTTTGAGTCTTTATTGAGGATAAATGTAGACGTCTATGGGTCACAGCAACCACTTACCATCGGGTGGACTGTGTGCTCGTTTGTCACTCTGTCCTACAAAAAAAATGTGTAGAAATTATAATAACTAATATCACAAAGGCAAAACGCAGCGACAGTTTCCTCTAGGTCCATCGCAGTGGGCATCCGGAGTTCAAGTGATTAGCCTCTACGCGACGAGACGTACGCGAGGCAACGGGACGAACGTATACACCCGCCATTAGACCTCAGGGGTGACAACGCATCTGCATTTTAATTCTTAATTGCGGATAAAATGTAGATGTATATGGGCCACAGCATCCACTTACCATCAGGTGGACTGTGTGCTCGTTTGTTACTCTTACTCTAAAAAACAAAAGTATTACAGCCTATTAAAAGTCCACTGCTAAAAATAAGCCCATTACGAGGGATATTTTTATGTAACTGGCTTGATTTCGAATTCCAGGCACATACGGACGGGACATTGGCACTTCGCTGCCAGAACTCTTGTGGCAGTTGGTGGAGGTGATCCCCGAAGGTGTCGGCTTCGTCTCGGCATGACCAACCCACCCTATATCCTGGAGCATTTGGAGGAAGTGGCCAAAATAATGCACCATCCAAGAGTCTATAAGTGAGTTTTTTTTATTTAATCAATTGAAAACCAGTGCTTCAAAGTTAGATTTTAACAACTTATTTTTATATTCACGACGTATTTTCTGCTCGTACCAGGGCGCCCTACTTCGAAGTTAAACCCAACCAGGGTTTGACTTCGAAGTAGGGCGCCCTAAAACCTGATAGCGTAAGTACGTTTCATTTTAATGATTATAGTGGAATGAATTAAATGAAGCGTTTATCATAATTAATGATAATTATTTATTTTAATATTAATTAATAAAACTTGTGATTTATATTTGATTTTTGTTTGATAATAAATAGTTTCTACGAATTATGTAGATAGCGATAAATATAACAATTAAATGAAATTAATTTATTTTTATACATAAATAATGTCTTTTCTTCATAATATTAAAATAAAACTCAAGCTAAAAACTAATTATATCATGTAATACAATGTTTTTAAACAATATAAAATGTAACACTTACAAAATATTGATTTTTATAAAAAATATCACAATTTTAAATGTTATTTAATATTTTATTTACATATTTTTTTCATATTATATTATATGTTTACCTAAAGAAGATATTTATTATATTAATATTATAGTTATACTAGGTATTTCAATTTCAATCCTCAAATAAAATTTATTATTTACAAGATAAAATACATTTTATATAAAGAAATTATAAATTACAGTTGTATGAATAAAAACGTTGAAGTAGTAACACTAAAAAATTATGCCTTATAAGTAACTTGGCAGGAAAAATGGAGGTTTTTCTTTTTAACGACCAATTTTAAAGTGGTATATAAACTTTATTTAATTAACTTTCTAAAACAATAAAAAAACGAGTAATAAAATAACCAGTGCGAAAGGGCCAAAAAGAAAAGTTTTCGTATGGCGATCTAAGCAAACCAAATCACACTCGCAGGCTTATTTACTGGGGAGGGGGCTAAAAACGCTAGGGCGAACCAAAGATACCGAAGCCCTTTGCATGTAACAAGTGTAATTTTAACTCGAAGTGTTTAGTCATGTTCGGTCATTAATTTTCGGCATGTTTCGTTATTTATATTAAATTAAACATATATATATTTTTGTAAAGTTACAGAATGATTAATTAATTAAATCAATTTTTAAATTATTCTTCATTTTAATTACGAAAATGCCTGTAGATTGATTACGCAGAAAAAAAGAATATGTTCACAATCTTTTTTGAACAGTTTAAGAATTTTGGTTATTGCAGAAATAAAAATGTAGTGACTAAATTAAATTTACTACGCTTATGGTTAGATAAAACATTGTCAATAGATGACGCTAGTAGTAATATGACGTCGACAACGCTTAAGGTAAAGAAATGTCGTCAATAGGTGTCGCTAGTAGTAATATTACATCGCACTATTGTTTTGAAAAAAGTAAAGTATATAATATTGTAACTCTAAGTTGCTATATCGAGATGGTTATACCGCTATCATATTTTTGAATGTTCCTATATTAAAAAGGAATATATAATGTATCATTATATGTTGGAAATTGGAGTTGTTCATCAAATATATGTGATATGTGTTTTAGAGATGAGACATACTTGCTAAATTTAATACCAGGGCTTCTCCGCACGAGTATCGAAAAATACCAGGGTCGAAAACCAGGTTTCAAAAATACTTGAAAGTTGAAAGTATTTGTTAGTGTCAATATATATATATATATATATATGAATGACTAATTCGAGTCGAGCAACAATTTAGACTGAACGTTTTTTAATTTTTTTGTTGACGAAATTAAATCTTTCCTTCCTACTATTTGGCTTAGGACTACTAATTAATAAAAGTTTAAAAATTGTCTCTAAATTCAATATACACGCGAAATAACTATTTAAAAATTAGGTCACGGTCAGTAGGTTACGTAATCAGTTCACAATAACAACTGAATTTACAAAAAATCGAAACAAAACTTTTACTTCCTCGAATATGAACATAATTCTTATTACTTACGCGACGTGTCCAGCCGCGGTGTCATATTTTGAAAATACTTGCATAGGAATTCGACCCGTTTTCCATGTTAGCCTACTATGAATAAGGAGCAAAGTCGTATAAATAATAAAAAATACTTTGAAGTTCAAAGTATTTTTCATTCACAAATACGATTAAGTTTCTTATTGCTATTGAGATATGGATCATTTTCCTATACAAGTATTTTCATGTATAGTGTTCAAGTTCTTCGAACAACTAACAACACATGCTTTCATACTTGCAAGTATTTTTTGCTCGTACCAGGGCTCCGTACTTTGAAGTGAAAACCTGGTTTTAAAACCTGGTAGCGTAAATACGTCTCATCTTTAGTTTCTAATTCTAACTTTTAGCCACTAATCATGGGCGTTTTTGGGTTTGAACGCAAACGGAATAAACGGATATTTATCCGATTTCATATTTCAAAATCGATTTCAAAATTCGTTTTTAAAAATCTGATTTCAGTAGCGCTTAGCCACGCCAATTCCTTTGCGTATTTATATTTCGTTTTATAAATTAACGAAACGACAAACGAAAATGTAATACAGAAACAGATTTGCGCGATTATCCTTTATGCTTCAATCTAGGCTTAGGACTAGCAGAAAATTTTTGTATGAAATTAAAACTTATCCGGCACATTTTAAAATCGGCATATTTACAATGATTTCTTAATATATTTTTTTATTTCCTAAATCGGCACTTGTCTTTTGAGCAAAAATAAATTGAAGATCGTTTTAAATGAGCTTCTAGATTACCCGTTGTAGATTTATATGATATATTTTGGCTACAATATTTACACACTGCAACCCCAGGAGCATTTTCTTCTTTGTCAAAATGAGTCAATACCTCACTGTTATGTCAACTTACTTATATATATACTCACACACAATTCACTTAGTTAACTTATTTTTTTTAACTCGAAACTCTACTAAACAAACAGGCAATAAACATACTTGTAATTACAACATAATATCCTGTAATTCACTGATACGACTGACCGGCACGCGCGCGTGCCGGTCAGTCGTATCAGTAAATTACGACCTCCTGAAGCCAGCACTGGGTATGTCGATATATCATACGATGGTTAATAGTAAAAAAAATATATTGACGAATAAAAACTATATTTACTACAAGACGTTGAATAATATTCATGATAGGAACCTATCCTCAAAATGTTACCATTTATGTGCTAACTAGTTATCTAGTTTTTTTAGACAATATTTTTATCTAAACGTATATTTTTGATTCAAAATCAAATTTCATTGTGTATCAGGTATAGATACGTAGGTACCTTTAGTGTACCTTTGAAACATTTTAAACCCTTTTTTTTCACGGATGACCTCCTGAAGTCAGCACTGGGTATAAGTCGAGTCCTATTGTCACTATAATGCAGGTGGCTCAGGACTGTGCTTTGTGGCATTCCTTGGGGGAGGCCTATGTTCAGCAGTGGACTTGTGGATGGCTCTAATGAATGAATCAAAAGTGAACGACATTAGAATATTAAGTAATTTATTGTAATTAACAATCTCTACATAGTATAAAACAAAGTCGCTTCCCGCTGTCTGTACGCTTAGATCTTTTAAACTACGCAACAGATTTTGATGCGGTTTTCATCAATAGAACGATTCAAGAGGAAGGTACAATTATAAATTGGACCGATTTTTATGAAATTTTGTGTGTGTGATTAAGTTGATTAGAGAATGGTTTAGATTCACAATTGGACCCGGTAGGTAGCGTTGTTTTTTTTTTTTATAGAATAAGGGTGACAAACGAGCACACAGTCCACCTGATGGTAAGTGGTTGCAGTGGCTCATAGACATCTACATCTATCTTCGTTTGCGAATTTAAATGCATATGCGTTGTCAGCCGTGAGGACTAAGATAGAATGCCTCTTTTCCAGTAAAAAGGGTCTCCGGTTCTCTACACTCACCATACGAAACACAGCAGTGTTAAACTGCTATTTTACGCTGGTATCCTGTGAGAGCGTGGTCCTTCCCCGGTCGAGCCGACCCATTCGTGCTACAACTATAGTATTAATATAGCTGCAGCATGGCTCTACCACGTAAACGTGAACGTTTTGTCGAGATTCAGAAATCAACCGTGCGAAGCCGAGTCGGATCGCTAGTATTAGATATTTTTATTATACTTTAATAGCGTACAATGTTACAACTGGAGTATGGATTTGTGATTTTTAATATATTATGATCGTCAAGGTTTCTCCACGTTCCCGTGCAGTCCGGTAGCGATCAGGTGCTGTCCGATATGAAGCGCGAGTACACATGTGCCGACTTTGAACGGGTCGTCGATTTCCTTACACACAAGTAAGTAGTAATAAATGCTCAATTTTATAATAATTTCGTAAGTTCACTTTTATTATTTTACCTAGTTTTTAACCGAGTTCAAAAAAAGAGGTACTATAATGCCGCGCGTATTTGTTTTTGTATGTTCACCGGTTTCTCGGAAACGGCTGAACGATGTAATATTTTTTTTTACTTTGATAGATAGACTTACCAAGGATGGTTTCATTTACATTTTATTAAAAATTTGCACCATTACAAATAAAATTGTAGCGGCACTCACACGAGGCGCGCAGACCTGTATCGTGAAAGCGATATACACAGATTAACAAAAATAAAATTAGTATGGCATTATGATTGCCAATCCACCTGCCAAGTTGAATGATAAAGCCAAATATACCCTGCAGCGGGAGAGAGAGAGAAGAAGAGACTTTTATGGACTGATGAAAAAGGAATATACCCACATAATTATACCCACTAGAGCCACGCCGCAGCTATATTATGGTTTGCGGATATACTATGGTTGTAACATGAATGGGTCGGCTAGACCGGGGTAGGACCACGCGCTCACAGAATACCAGCGTGAAATATCTATAAATTTCACAGTACGCTAACAACCGGGGTTCGATTACTACCGGCACCAATTAAATTGTTAATTGCAATCTTAAGTGCTGTTTTACCATGTGCTCGGCGGTGAAGGAAAACATCGTGAGGAAATCTGCATGTCTGAAAAATAGGAAAAAAAATATTTCGAAGGCATCTGAAGTTCGCCAACACGCATTGGGGCAGCGCGGCGGACATTTCCTTGCCCTAAAACCCACTCAGAAATGAGAAGAGGCCTGTGCCCTGCAGTGGGACGTATATAGGCTGTAATTTAAACTTTTTTATGCTACTGTGTTTCGTATGGTGAGTGTAGAGTACCGGAGACCCTTTTAAAGGGAAACGAGGCATTCCATCTTAGTCCTCAGGGGTAACAACGCACCTGCATTTTGATTCTTAATCGGGAATAGATGTAGATGTCTATGGGCCACAGCGTCCACTTACCATCAGGTGGACTGTGTGCTCGTTTGTCACCCTTATTCTTATAAGATTTCTTTTTTTATGTATGTATAAACATTTGTCCCTTTCGAACGTTTCCAGAAATTGCCATGTTGTTGCCAAAATTGTACCATTGTTGTGTTGCCAGGGTGCCAGGTATGACGATCGCGACAGACATCATCTGCGGCTTCCCCACCGAGACGGAGAAGGACTTTGAGGACACGATGGCGCTCTGCAGGAAGTACAAGTTCCCCTCGCTCTTCATCAATCAGTTCTTCCCCAGACCTGGCACCCCCGCTGCAAAGATGACGAGGGTAAATATGAGGTTTTCCAAGCCAACTTCAGCAGCAGTGATATATTCGAAAGAAAGATGAAGAAGAACTTATTTATTTATTTAATGATTTCTTATGTTTACGCGAACACTACACATTTAAATAAAATTAATTTTGACGGATTTTATCGCGTATATTAACTTATTTTATATTCCTGACGTTTCGGGCACTTTACAGCACCCATGGTCACGGGGGGGGGGGGACTGAGGTGTTTGGCGTCCCAATGGCATAGTTCACCATGGCTACCTAAAATTATTAATTTTTGGTCCGATCTACGCAGTATGAACTTATAGTATCTTGAAGCCTTAAAGTTGTATGCTTTGGTTGGGATTTTTAATGATATGATTCCAAGCAGGGGGTGCTAGGAATCTCCGGTGGAGTTTCGGTTGCCACCTACGACGACTCGACCTGGCAACTTATAACGCACGCACCCTGAGGACTGACGAGAAGATCCTGGAGCTGGAAGAAGAAATAGACAAGTTGCGCTGACATATTATAGGATTATCCGAGGTCCGAAGAGAGGGGAGGACACGGTAATCCTCTAATCCGGCAACTTGTTCTATCACAGGGAGGGCGACCATCTGTCCCAAGGAGGTGTCGGATTTATCGTCCACAAGTCTCTAGTTAACAACGTTGTAAAGATTGGGAGTGTGTCGACGAGGGTTGCGTATTTTATACTCAGAATCACCAAACGGTATTCGCTGAAGGTCATACAGGTTTACACACCAACCTCGGCACACCCCGATGAGGAGGTGGAGGAAATGTATGAGGATATCTCTAGAGCCATGCATTCCTCCAAAACCCACTATACGGTGTTAATGGGAGACTTCAACGCAAAACTAGGCACAAGAGAGAACGGTGAGCTGAATGTAGGGAAATTTGGAATAGGGCAACGAAACCCAAGGGGCCAGCAGCTGGCCGACTTCATGGAGAAAGAGGGCCTCTTTATGATGAACTCTTTCTTCCAGAAGAGGCCCAACAGGAAGTGGACCTGGTCGAAACCCGACGGTTCGACAAAAAATGAGATTGACTTCATTATGACGACCAGACGACAACTGTAAAGTGATGTCTCAGTGAGCGCGAGGGTGAAAACCAGCAGCGATCACCGAATGGTGAGAGCCACACTGAACCTAAACGTTAAGTTGGAGAGGTCATGTCTAATGAAGTCTATGCTCCGTCCCCCTCGGGCACTAATCCAAAGTCCCGAAACCTTTCAGCTCGAGTTACAAAACCGTTTTCAGTGCCTAGAAGATTGCAATGCAGTGGACGATAATAATGACAAGCTCGCGGAAACTGTCCATGCGGTCGGAGCTAAGTTTTGCAAGACCCGCCGCAGAAGAACACTAAAACTCTCCGATCACGCTGTTAATCTCATGGCTGTTAGACGGGAAATGAAGCTGCAGTCTTCAGTAGATTTGATAGTATAACTGAACAGACAGATGTCCAAATGCACGCGGCAGGACTTACGAAACTTTAATACTGCTCGTATTGACAAAGCGATCGAGCGAGAGTCAGTAATTAATTCTTGGGGCGATGTATACGCTTTTACAACAAAATCCCGGAAAATATACAAAAGACCTCAAAGTTCATAAACTTTATTAAACAAACTTTGTATAAAAAGTGTTATTATAATACTAAGGAATTTATGGATAACTAGCGATCTGCCCCAGCTTCGCACGGATGATTTCTGGATCTTGACAACAGCGCCACCTACTGGGTCCAATTGTGAATTAAAACCATCCAGAGACCGAGTCAAACGTACAAAAAATTTTTATCAAAATCGTTCGAGCTATTTTCGAGTTTTAGCAAGACTAACGGACAGCAATTGATTTATTTAAAATTAAACATTTTGTACAACCGACTTAAATATAAATTATTAAGAATAACTCAAAAACGATTGGTCAGACCTTGATAAAATTTATATGGGACTACATGAGAAGCACCAGCTTTCAAATAAAAAAGAATCATCGAAATCGGTTCACCCAGAAAAGAGGTAACACACATGTCGAATTGACTACCTCCTCCTTTTTGAAGTCGATAGAAAATAGAAAATAACCCCTGGGAATGAGGTGATCGCTACCAAGTTATTTCTAATTAGTTTTGTGTTGTTTTAACATCGTATAACTTAAATGATTTATTGTTTTTTTATTCAAAAAAAAAAGTCGCTGCTTTTCTTGTTGGTTCTTCCCAGGACAGAGGTTTTTTTCCGAACCAGTGGTAAATTAAACAAAAGAGTGACTTTAAATAAGTATTATTTATAATCTATATTGAATAAAAAAAATTACTGTTTCCGTTTCTATAGTCTATCTATATAAATAAAAATCAATTACTACATGTATGAAAGATCACTTGAGAACGGCTCGACCGATTTTGATGACATTTATTGTGTGTTTGAGTGGTCCCTGGATGGTTTAGATTTACAATTGGACCCGGTAGGTGGCGCTGTTGTCGAGATCCAGAAATTATCAGTGCGAAGCCGTGGCGGATCGCTAGTATTGAATAAAGAACTTTCTCTTTCTTCTTCAGGTACCTGGCCAAGAAGTCAAGAAACGTACAAAGACTCTCTCGGACTTCTTCCGTTCGTACGAGCCTTACGGACACAAGGTCGGCCAAGTGCAAGAGGTCCTCGTGACTGACATCTCCCACGACAAGAACTATTACGTCGCCCACAATGAATTCTACGAACAGGTTTTGGTGCCCAAAGAGGAGAAGTACATGGGCAAAATGCTCACCGTCAGGATAACTAGCGCGACGAAATTCTCTATGGTGGGGCAGCCCATAGACAAGCCCAAGATGGCGGGGCTGACACAGCCGCTGAAGAAAGGCGTGGTATCCGGCTTACACCAGAGGGAATCCAAGATAATGCCCATACCGATCTTCTGTCTATTGGTCGCTGTTGTCGTCAGATTGATATGGATATTTTTATAGCCAATGTTTTAGTTAATAAATTATTTAATACGCAATTTTTTTTTATGTCCTTTACGTGGTAGAGCCACGCTGCAGCAATATTATGGTTGTAGCACGAATGGGTCGGCTCGACCGGGGCAGGAACACGCTCTCACAGTACATCAGCGTAAAATAGTACTTGTGTTCTATATATCCAGAGTCTCGGTCATTAAGTCCACAGTCTTGGTTCGGTTATATACTATACTGTGCCGAGTCTGTCGTCCCAGTATGTGAATTATAGATAATATTGCTTTATTGTAACATGCTACATGTTACAGTAAAGCTATAGGGTATACGATAAGCGAGATATGTATGAAATATAAAATTACCCTGACCGGCGACAGGGGAAAATTCCAGACGTATGGAAACCCTACCTGTGTAACAGAAATGCATAAATGCTGTGATATTCACAACGCTTTGAATTGAATTTACTGCAAATGTATTTTACAATATAGTTAAAAGATCACAATAGAACGCTATATGAGGGCCCTCACCCAGACTCTGTTTTTCCGCAATATAAGAAATAGTTTGAAAGATTTGCATACATACCCATCTAAACGGTAGTGTACTTCGGTCGGCCTATTTAGATTCTAAACAAACAGCAACTAAGTATATTATTTAACATTATTATTAAACACTCGACTGTTTAACATTAGTATAGTACGGCTAATTAACATTGAGAAAAAATTTTGCCGTTAGGCTCTCCAAGTAGGTAAAAATTCTTGATTTGCGACAGTTGTCGAAGGCGGACTTACGACTTAGTTGGCACTTTGCAGTCTAATTTACTATTAGCTCAATCTGGTAATTTTACTAGAATGTGCTATTAGGATATAGGTCTGCCGTCAGACCGGGTTTTCCGGCACATGTACTTGCCAAAGCACCGATGCCCAGGAAGCACCTACACTAGTTGGAAGATTAATGACCCGTACCACCTGTTCTTTATCTAGTGTGACAGAACCAGACAAACAACCTCGACAATTCGGGTTCCTGCCTTCGGTGGGCCAGTAGATCTTTCCACTTTTCAAGCATAAACTGCCGAGCGTAGAACTTCCGCCTTTACCCACCAAGTAAGGAGATAGTATATAAAAATCATATTATAGTGTTGTGGCAAATATTATTAAACTTAACACAGGGAATGTTAATTTAGAATGAAGCGACGAATATTTAAACAATAGACATTTTAAAAATATCCGTTTTAATTTTTTTATAATAGGAACTAACAATTAGCACAAAAACACAAACAAACATTAATTGCATTGCAGCACTTGGATATTTATAAAAAAATATTGTAAAGTGCAAATAATGTGCGTTATTTATTTATTTATTTATTTACTCTTTATTGTACACCAAAATACAAACTGACGAGTACAGTTAAATCTAAAATAGAATATGTACAACAGGCGGTCTTGTCACTGAAAGTGATCTCTTCCAGACAACCTTAGCGTAGAGAACTGATGCAAACAATAGTTAAAAATAGAGGGGGTGTACAAAATAAAAATATAAAAATACATATAAATAAACATAAGTGAAAATTATATATAATACGATATAATAGATTAAATGAAAAGAGTACGAAAAAGGAAAAGTAATTTATCTAATAGCGTTTTCTTAGGATTAATCTTTAAACCATAACATTTACTCCAGTTCGAAATACAAGTCAGATATGCGTTAATAGTGTCAACTGCTTTAGACAAATCTTCAAGAGAGGACTGAGTATGGATTTGGAGATCATCAGCATACAAGTGGTAGGAAGAGGACAAATTATGACTTATAGAGTTAATGAAAATTGCAAACAGGAGAGGTGATAACACGCCACCTTGTGGTACACCAGCCGCTGTAGTAATCCAGGTGGAAAAAACATCTTGCACCTGAATGCGTTGTCGGCGACCAAACAAGTAACTTCGAAACCAGTCATCTACTGTTGGAGATATGTTGAGAAAACGCTGGATGCCCAACAAAATATCAAAATCTACAGTATTAACAAGGTCAAGTGAAGACACAAACATTATGTCGAGAAGAGAAGGGGCACAGTTCGGGAAAAAGTGTGTGGCAGAAGTAGGAAGAAGTTTTAAATTCACTGCTTCGATAATAGATTTTAGTTTTATTGATCGTTAATTTGTAAAGTGTAAAAAAAGCATTTTTTAATTTTGGGCCATTTTTTTAAACGCAGCGTGTTAACCAAAATTTAATTTGGAGTCGCATACGTAATGCGTATCGCTATTTAAGTATTTCATTCGTTTTGTTGTTATTTATGTCGCTTTTCCAGCATTACTACTTAATACAGCAAAAAAAATTATGACTACAAAACTAAAATGAAAATTTATGAATAAATTTTTGTTATAAACGCCGTCAATTGGCGATTTGGAGATGGCATGACAGCTTGTCGTTTCACATTTTGAGATAAAACCCACTTGCGTCGCTAGATGGCGTTACTTTCATATTACTTCGCGGTATGGTTATCATCAAAAGGAAACTGTAAGTTACAAATATATTCATGAAACATTCTGGTATATACGAGATGGTTATATCGATAACCTATTTTTAAAATTAGCCCTTGTAGAAATGCAAGAGGTTGATGTTTATAGATTAAGGCTTTAAAGAATTTAAAGTTTAAGTATTAATGTTGAAGTTAATTAACAATAATGTTATTTTACATATAATATATAAGTTTAAGTTATAACATTATAAATTTATAATTATATGGACTTCGTTTGTGTTGTACTGTATAAACAGACGTAAAAAAAATATAATTTTAACGTATTGCTTTTGCTGCTCAGAGTACGCCGAATCTAAATACATACATAGCCTACACTTTAGCAAGATGTAAAATTAATTTTAATATTAATTATTAATTAATATTTAATAATCAAGGTGGATGCCCCTAATGCTGCCCATGCCCCTTATAGCAGCCTTTTCAGTTTCGTCTTTTTTCTATAAAAATAAGGTATCTAGTGGGCAGTGCAAAAATCAAAACACGTAAGCAAAGGACAATGCTATTCTCCTAAATTTTTGCCAAATTATGGGTCTGATAAAATAAGGGTTATTTTACAAAATCTGATCTTTAGGCTTTGTGGCATAAATATGTCTCTAGACATAGTAATGCAGTTATATCTGATAAATTTACAGGTTTTTTAAAAAGAATTGATGGAACTGTAATTAGATAGGTATGCGAAATGTAATGTATGGCGTGCATATTATCAGTCGTCAGGCTTTTATTTGGTTTCACGTACCTACTCAGTAAGAAGTACCTAATTTCAGCCATGTATTAAGAATCAGGGTTGTCAGTTGTCATAAATTGGAATAAATATCATTAATTAGGGCATAGCTTATTTTGAGATCTTAAACGACTATTATCTTAGACCCCCAATGAAGTCTTTTTTCTTGATACGAGTTTGGCATTGATCATAGGTTTCTATAATTTCTTAAAGCTATTAAGTTATTGAACGGATTTCAAAAGATTAGTTTTATATATATTTTCACATTATGTAATCAATGGTAGGTAGCCACTGAAGAATCTATATGTCATGTGCTGTGTATGATTAATTAAAAATAAAAGTATACCTACTTACTATTCTGTATATGAAGTATTTACTAAAATAACTTATTTTTCAGCTTTAATGTAATAAAATTGGTTTTTGAATTGAAATTTATGCCAAAGATGTAATGGCATTTCTTTTAGACATAATATAAATTAATCAATATAAATTAAAGATACCGAATATTTTCATTATTTTTTAAGAAAGTTCTTCCAATAACAAGATTTGCAATCCTGTTCATTTCAACGAGTTTTATGATAACTCCTTCACTGTTCAGGCTACATGTCTTTTGAACTCTTTACCCGATGACATCAGAAAAGCACCCAATATAATATTTGCTTTTAAAAAGTTGGTTTATAAATACGAGGTGGATTGAAAAGTACTCGGCCTAACACAGATCCATTCAATTCTAAAATCAAATCTACCCACATTATTTAGTTCAGTTCAGACTAGTTCATTGTGTGAAGTTCGAAACGTGTGCGATAATTAGTTGTGATTTTATAAATTTATTAACAAAGTAATCGGACATAATTTCCATGAATGGAGCAAATCGAGCAGCGTGCCGTCATTAAGTACCTCCATAAGAAGGCTATCATCAAAAGCCATCCATGATGACATGGTCAGTACATTAGGCGATTGTGCTCTGTCATATTCATCCGTCAAAAATGGATAGCAGAATTTAAGCGTGGTAGAGAGTGTGAAAGATGAACCCCGCTCTGAAGGCCTTCGACGTCAACTACTGACGAAAATATTAAAAAAGTACTTGATTTAATAATGGGAGACCGCAGATTAAAAATTAGAGAGATAGCCGAGATTATAGGCATCTCTTATGAACGAACTCAAAACATCATTGTCAACGAGTTGGGTTTCCACAAGGTGTCTGCGAGGTGGGTTCCGCGACTGCTTTCAGTTGAACAAAAAAGGACGCGATTGACTATTTCACGCGACTGTTTGGAGTTATTTGAAGCCGATGCAGATGATTTTTGAATCGTTTTGTTACTATGGACGAAACATGGGTTCATTACTGTACACCGGAAACAAAACAACAATCAAAACAGTGGAGAAGACCTGGTTCACCACCCCTAAAAGGCTAAGTCGATTTTGTCGGCAAATAAGGTGATGGCTTCAGTATTCTGGGACTCGAAAGGTGTGATTATGATTGATTATCTTGAAAGGGTCAGACTATAAACTCTGATTACTACTGCACCTTACTACGTCGTTTACGAGGAAATAAAAGAAAAACGTCGAGGAATGCTCAGAAGAAAAGTCCTGTTTCATCAAGATAACGCCCGTGTTCACACGTCAGTACAGTCAATGGCTGAAATTCACAACTGTGGCTTTGAACTGTTACCGCATCCGCCGTATTCACCTGATCTGGCACCGTCAGACTTCTTTCTGTTCCTAACCTAAAAAGCACTTGGGAGGTCAAAGATTTTCGACAAACGACGAGGTCAAAGCAGCTGTAGACGCATATTTTGACTCTAAGGAAGAATCATTTTTTCAACGGTCTAAATGCTTGGAAGGGAGGTGGCAAAGTGTATTGAACTTGATGGTGATTATGTAGAAAATAAAAATATAACTGATTTAGTATGTGTTTATTTTCTTGGTTAGGCCAGTACTTTTCAATCCACCCTCGTATATACAGTGTATACTCGTGTATACATACAGGGTTATTTTTCAAAGAGTAGCCAAATTTTAAACTTAAGTTCAAATATATAAATAATGATATACCGTTATTGCAGTCTTTGAAAATACCGAGTAAATAAGGCTTCTACTATTATTTGAAATTATCCCAAATTGAATATGATTTATGTGCAACAACGTTTTTGCCTACCGATCGATCCTTACGAATGTGTGCGTGCGCAGCAAAATCAGTTAAAATAATGCATTACCACACATTTTGAATTTAAAAGCTAAAAAGGACAGAATGTTTGAGATTTTTTTTAAATAATTTTTCTTCACCCTTTGGCCTATATTACTTATTCTGAACCTTCTCTGCAAATTTGTTATTGCAAAATAACCCTGTACAGGGTTATTTTGCAATAAATAAATATATATTATTGGGTTGGGTTTAGAATCAAGTCGCCTGAATTTGAGGAGTCTGTCATGTTATTACTGTTATTATCTGCATCCTGTTTTTCGACGACTTCGCTACCCCTCTGGAAACCGATTGCTTGCTATTTTACGACGTTTTTGGAAATGGTGGAAGTAATAAAATATGTTTACTTATTAAAGTACTTATAAAAGTTTTTTGGTGTTTTATTTGGTGCAAGAGCGAACGAAGCGAGCTCGGGACTTGGGGCACCCAGACTAGGACAGGTTAGGTTAGAAGGTGGATGGAGAGGTCCGTTCGCTCGCTTCGCTCGCTCACTCGACCCCGCCATCCACTTTGTGGTTATTTTTTTATAAACCATCAGAAATGGGAGCCCCGCAAAGCGAGGTTCCGTCGACCAAACTTCCCTCGACTGCGCTACGTTGATTGGCGTTGGGCTACCCTCCACCAACTCTCTCCCCCCACAAATCAGGTTAATATTGTCAAAAACATTACGAGACCATAACCTCAAAATGAGATTTTTAAAAATTTATAAAAAAAAAACTAAGCACGTCCGGCAGGAAATGAAAGTGGGGGGTTTCTCTACACTACTCTACACTCCCCCTCCCCCCACCCCCAAATTCAGGCGACTTGATACTAAACCTTACCCATATTATTTATTAATATTATTAATATATTATTTTAGTCTTATTTATATATATATATGTTTTAAGAAATGAAAGTGGGGGTTTCTCTACAACTCCCTCCCTCCCCACACCCCAAATTCAGGCGACTTGATACTAAACCTTACCCATATTATTTATTAATATTATTTTAGTATTATATATATATATATATATATATATATATATATATATATATATATATATATATATATATATATATATATATATATATATATATATATATATATTTATATATATATATAATTTTGGTTATGGTTAATTGTTAAAAATGTAAGTGTGAGAGCGGATGTTCAACTTGCTCTCTTGCTTGCGCATTTAATCATTATCAGTACGTAATAAGACTGTCACGCACTATACATTGAGTATAGAACAATAATTACAGTTCGACCACACCACACCGTAACACGTCCCCGCCACAATCACACATTAGTGTAACGTGAGGGACGTAATTACATGATAACACCAAAGTATACAGGTCAGTCTCTCAGTAACACCATCCTCCTTATCTGCACTAGAAGAATCACCATAACGGACAGAACCACGACTCTATCTTAGCACGCGTAGAATGACTTCACTCTCTAATGAATCTCTCGCGTTCGGCACTTGACTGAACTTTATACTGCATAAACGAGTGGGGGGGGGGGGTTCTCGATATACCCTCAATTCCAACTCGCCACCATCGATATGACGCTCCACTAGAGTGACGTAACCTTTCGCTCACTCTCGATCCCACAGGTATTTTAAAGACGCGCCAACATAATTATTATTTATTATTCTTTAATACAATATTTTTCAGTACAGTAATTTTATTAGACTGTGCTATTAGGATAATATAGGCCTGCCGTTCAGCCGGATTTTCCGGCACAGGTACTAAATGCCCAGCTAGGCCAAAGCACCGAAAGCACCTACATCAGATGGAAGATCAATGACCTGCGCTACCTGTTCATCCAGTGCGACAGAACCAGACAAACAACCTCGATAATTCTAGTTCATGCCTCCGGTGGGCCAGTAGTTGAACCTCCGTCTTTTACCCACCCCTAGAGTCAGAGTTTCGAGCACCAATTATTGATATATAAAGAACGCATACAACGCCCAGGGAAGAGACTCAAATAACGGCTTCAGAAGTCGGTGCTAAGATCTTAAAGTTAAAGTTAAGTTACTGCCTATATATACGTCCCACTGCTGGGGACAGGCCTCCTCTCATTTCTGAGAGGGTTTTAGGGCAAGGAAGTGTCCGCCGCGCTGCCCCAATGTGTGTTGGCGAACTTCACGTCTTGGAATTTTTTTTTCTTATTTCTCAGACATGCAGGTTTCCTCACGATGTTTTCCTTCACCGCCGAGCACGTGGTAAATCGGCACTTAAAATTGCAATTAACAATTTCATTGGTGCCGGCGGGGATCGAACTCGAGTTGCCCGCGTACTGTGAAATTTACAGCGAGCGCTAACCATCTGAGCTACCACGGCACTAAGACCTTAGTGAATTATAATAATAAATAATAAAATGTGGAAACCAAGAATATAGCAAACACAAGGTAAAGCAAGTAGAATATTGTCTTAATGGTTACATTAAAAACTTTATTATATTCATTAAGAACGATGCACAGATTACTAAGAAGACGATGCGATGGGTCGATGAGATTGAAAAGACAGAAGGCAAACATTCGCTAACAGTAGCACAAACCAAACAAAAAACCTTTATCCAAAGAAGAGTCCTTGAAAATTGAAATACATATTTTATTTTCTAAGCGTAATTATCCATAATACATGTAATTGTTGTTTTTTTTTCTAGTTTTTATTAAAGAGTAAAACTGCTTTTTATTATTATTATTTGGGATCCCATCCCTGAAGTATAAGCTATCTAATAAAAAAAATCATTAAAATCGGTTTGCAATGGACGGAGATATCGCGTGGGCATTCGAGTTTAAACACATAAAGAACAAGTCGAATCGAATTGAGATGAAAAACTCCTCCTGTTTTGAAGTATTTCATTTGTTTTGCTGTTATTTATGTCAATTTTCCAGCATTAATAAATAAAACAGCAAAAACGCTATCTACATTAATAAAAAATGAAAATTAAAATGTAATAGGTCGGGATAAAGTTTTATCGTATTTTGTTTATATAAAATTGAAGAAAAATCTCTTTGGTTGTACTGTTTGTATTTAGCTGGTTTTAATATAAATACATATATGTAGGTCATTAAGAAAAAGAAAATTAGAAAGTAAAAATCACTTTCTCGTAATTTTTCAATTGTTTTTCTGTCCGCCAAAATGAGTAAATCTAACGAAGAAATTCGATACATTCCGAAGTTTAAATACAAAAAAGGGAAAATGCGGCTGAAGCCGCGAAACAATTTTGTGACGTTTATGGACCTAATGTAGTGTTAGTAAGAGTTGTACTTACTATTATTTATTCTGTGGTAAGAGTAGCACAAAGTTGGTTCAAGCTTTTTCAGTCCGGGAATTTTGATGTCAAAGATGCAGCTCGCTCTGGTCGCCCTCATACGGATAAAGTCGATGCCATTTTTGAAAAAGTGGAGCAAGATCGGCATATTAGTAGTTACGACATAGCCGAGGAATTGGGGATTGACTACATAACAGTTTTCACCCATTTGAAAAAAGCCAGACTTTACAAAAAAGCTCGATATTTGGGTATCACACGAGCTCACTGAAAGAAACCTAATGAATCGAGTACTCATTTGCGATTCTCTATTGAAACGTAATGAAATCGAACCATTTTTGAAATGATTGATCATTGGTGATGAAAAGTGGATCATCTACGATAAGAACGTGCAAAAAAAATCATGGTCAAAGGGTAGTTAAGCTCCACAGAAACCCGGATTAACACGCAATAAGGTGATGCTGTGTGTGTGGTGGGATTGGAAGGGCATCGTTTATTATGAGCTTTTACCGCCGGGCAAAAGCATCGATTCGGATCCAAATCCAAAAATTCGGAACAAATGTAGAAAGAAATGTGTTCGGCTACATTGTACTTATTTACCATCTCCTGTTACCACGTTTCTTGCAAATAAAAATATTTATTTATTTATTATTTATTAATAAGAAATTCAGGAAAAACAGCCGGAATTAATCAACAGAAAAGCGTGGTCTTTCATCATGATAACGTCAGACCACACACATCTTTGGCCACTCGGCAAAAATTGAGAGAGCTTGGTTGGGAAGTCATTAAGACTTAGCAGACAAGCATCCACCATATAGTCCTGACCTTGCACCCTCAGATTTTCATCTGTTTCGGTCTCTTCAGAATTCTTTGGGAAGTGTTAGGTTAACATCAAGAGAGGACTGTCAAAACTACTTGTTGCATTTTTTTGATCAAAACTTCCAAGATTTCTACCTCAACGGGATTATTTCACTACCCAAAGAATAGTAATACAATATAATATGGTCACCTTAAGCTTTGCCGCCCTATAAAACCAAAACTAGAAGGAGGACAGAGACAAAACACAAAGTCGTATACTATAAATATAAAAAATAGAAAACAAGCTTTGGCAATAATTAGGAACGCTTTGAAAAGTCGACTTAAAAAAAATAATTATACTACACAATACTAAAATATTTACAATAATTTCAACTTACCAGCCTCGAACAAAGACGCAAAGTAGCCAGCTTTTCGGTTTTCTACAGGATGCATTTCGGAGAGTGTGGGCAGGAATTGCACAATTTAATTCCTCCTTCTCCCTTCCACCATCGGACAACCAGACGTTCGGCCAGTCTCCACCCTTTCGTTGTTGACTTACCACGCATTAGAACGAAACGGTTCGCTAAGTCGTTCATCATGCGTACAGCAAAGGAGTGGAATAAGTTGCCAGCTTCTGTCTTTCCATCCGATTACAGTGTGGGTGTCTTCAAGGCGAGAGTGAATAGGCTTTTGTTAAGTCAGTGCGCTTCACCATCTTAGGCTACATCACCACTTACCATCAGGTGGGATTGTAGATAAGCGCTGGCTTAGTAGAATATTAAAAAAAAACTGTCAAAATGGTGTCGATAAAGAAGAGCCCTTTTGACCCTTTACCACATTAGTAAAGAAACCGTACAGAGGCAAAGCTTCTAAGGAGCTGTCAAAATTTTAAAATATTTTTGTAGGTTTGGCACAGGAGAATAAAATTAAATAACAAAACGTTTATCAGCTTTTATTATAATACTTAATGTATTATATTTTTTTACAAACTATTTTTATTCGAAATATTTTATTTTTATAATTTTTGTTCTTCAAAAATTTATTGCGCCTTTTAATTAAATGGTAAATTCTAAATCTAATGTCGTTTTTTTTAAAAATAATCCATTGGAAAGCGCTCACATGACATAAATATACAACCTTGCACACGTTTTAATATTTCATTACCAATATATACAATGTTTCTTTCGAGATCAAAATATTCGCGAAATTTTTGCTCAAGCAAATCATACATTTATTTCAGATACATTCTTACATTGACTGGAACTCGGACAAGCACCGTCAGTTGTCGGCAAGTTGAGCGTTGGAAACGTATTTCCAAATAAATATTTTACAGTCCTTTTTTTAAATTTAAGGTTTTTTCGAAGTGATCCTCACAATTTTTATAACCAAAAAGTTTTGAAAGGAGATCTTTTCGTCCGACAGCTTTTAACCACTCTTGTCGTCTAAAATAATTTAAAAAAAAACATGAACCTATGTATTTAACTTATAAGCGTAATTATTCAAATATAAACATTATAAAAATAACTATTAGGTACTACGTACGTTTTCTTTCAATGTTAATAGATACATCATACATAATATACCTATATGTATGAGGTATCTATCTACCACATTAAAATAATAAATTATAATCAAGTATTATACTATATATACTTACCTAGTGGAGTCTTTAGGATAATAAAAAAAATATTTATTTGTATTTATTCTATTATTGCTCATACAAAACAGTATATTAAACCATATTTACACTTTTTTGTATTTCATTGAACACGAATAATTCTTTAAAAAACAAAATTTGACACTTATTATTTTTTACACAACCCTGAGTTTGAGCACTGGCCGAGCCGGTTTAAAGCAGTTTCTCTCTGTACGTGACGAGCAGCCAGTGTTCACGCACACACTCGAGTCTGGCTTGTAGTAGTGTACCTATCATAGCACGGTTGTATGAAGCTTAAGCTTTGCGTCTGTACGGTACGGTTTCTTTACTCATGTGCCTTTACTATTTGATTGACTAATGAAGAGCTATCGTATCACAGAGCCATCTATGCAAACAAGACTGTAGTTTTTGAGTTATAAGAAAGGGACCATATTAACCGGATGACCATATTACCCTTATATACTATACGAGATGGCAACACGTTATCGAACAAAATGGCACATATAATATATTATAATTAATACATATTTTTTCTATACACTTATTGTACGGTCCGGGGCTTTGAAGTTTCTGTCCGGAATTTGAAGATGACAAGGTAGCTCTAATTGTGGTTTTATTAATATAAATAATATAATATTAATAATAAATTTGAGATAAAAACCCACTGGCGTCGCTAGATGGCGTTAGTTTCATATTACTTCGCGGTATGGTTACTGCTAAAAAGTAAGTTTTAAGTAAAGTAGATTTTAAATTGTCACTTTTGAATTATCTCCTACAACGAGGGAAGTTAAATTTGTTTTAACTTCCCTTGTTGTAGGAGATATAATATGCATGCTTGTCCAAAACCCCTTTACTAGAGATGAGACATACTTGCAATATTTAATACCAGGGCTTCTAAGTACGAGTATGGACAAATACCAGGATCGAAATCAGGTTTTAAAAATACTTGAAAGTATTTGTTAGTGTAAATATATATATATTGACCCTAACACTAATTCGAGTCGGGCAACAATTTAGACTAGGTAAACGTTATTTAATTTTTTTGTTACCGAAATTAAATCTTTCCATCTTATATTTTGGCTTAAATTCAATATACACGCGAAATAACTATTTAAAAATTAGGTCACGGTCAGCAGGTTACGTAATCAGTTCACAATAACAACTGAATTTACAAAAAATCGAAACAAAATTTTTACTTCCTCGAATATAAACATAATTCTTATTACTTACGCGACGTGTCCAGCCGCGGTGTCATATTTTGAAAATACTTGCATAGGAATTCGACCCGTTTTCCATGTTAGTCTACTATGAATAAGGAGCAAAGTCGTATAAATAAAAAAAATACTTTGAAGTTCAAAGTATTTTTTATTCACAAATACAATTGAATTTCTTATTCCTATCAAGATATGGATCATTTTCCCATGCAAGTATTTTCATGTGTAGTGCTCAAGTTCTTCGAGCATCTGACTTACAACACGTACTTTACTTTCATACTTGCAAGTATTTTTTACTCGTACAATGGGCGCCGTACTTTGAAGTGAATACCTGGTTTTAAAACCTGGTAGGTTTTATTATGTATGGTAGGTTTGTATTTGAACGCAAACGGATATTTATTCGATTTCATATTTCAAAATCGATTTCAAAATCCGTTTTTAAAAATCCGATTTCAGTAGCGCTTAGCCATGCCAATTCCTTTGCGTATTGATATTTCATTTTATAAATTAACGAAACGACAAAGGCAAATGTAATACAGAAACAGATTTGCGCGATTATCCTTTATGCTTTAATCTAGGCTTAGGACTAGCAGAAAAGTTTTGTATGAAATTAAAACTTAGCCGCACATTTTAAAATCGGCATATTTACAATGATTTCTTAATATATTTTTTTATTTCCTAAATCGGTACTTGACTTTTGAGCAAAAATAAATTGAAGATCGTTTTAAATGAGCTTCTAGATTATCCGTTGTAGATTTATATGATATATTTTGACTACAATATTTACACACTGCAACTCCAGAAGCATTTTCTTCTTTGTCAAAATGAGTCAATACCTCACTGTTATGTAAACTTACTTACATATATATATATACTCACACACAATTCACTTAGTTAATTTTTTTTTAACTCTAAACTCTACTAAACAAACAGGCAATAAACTGATCGATACGACTGACCGGCACGCGCGCAATTATCACCAAGGTCAAATTTGCATCTAAACGAAAGCAACATGAAAACTAAAGATTATTTCTAGTAAACAAACACTAAATCAAAAACAAAAATAAATCATCAAACAATCTCGCAAATATAGTCTTTAACAACTTAATAATAAGAACGATATTGATCGCATATTTCAAAGATTCTAGTAAGCAACACCCAAACACGGAACCAAAAATTCATCAAAACATAATCTCGCAAAGCAAATATAGACTTTAAGTACTTAACTGACTTTAAGACAAACTGAAATCCAAATCGCAAAATTCACGCCATCCTTTTCATTCCGCTATATTGTGTTTGGTTAGAAAGAGAGAAACTGAGAAAGCGGATTATATATAATGACTGAATTATAATCCGAATCGATAATAACCAAACCCAAACTTTGGATTTGGTTGTTGTCGATTCGGATTCGTTTGCAGATCGTAAGATCGTAGCTTAGTTAGGTCGATTTTTGAAATCGGATTTTCTGGTTTGAGAAATCGATACGATTCGATTTGTGTTTGAAATCGGATTTAGGATTCGTTTTGATATATTTGATGCATGCCTATTAGCCACATACATACGGAATTCCGTTTAGCGGTGTCTCGTTATGTGTTTTACAAATAACGTAACGTTATCGTTATGGTACAACGGATAACGTTATCATAACTATTTATATTCATAACTATCTATTTTCCATGTAACGGCAAATTAACAATATACCTAGTCATAGAACAGTTATCATCAAAATTATTTTCGTTTCGTGATATAAACTGTTAAGATTTAAATACTAATTTAGTTGCTGAAATGAACTTTCCTTTGTACTTTTAATGTTTTGACATCTTTCTAGGAATTAAGGCATCCATTTTTCCTTGTTTGTGTTGAGACTGCGGTACAGCTGATGGCATCACGGAGGTTGGATTTGACGTCGAAGGCTGGCTCAAAAAGTTATCTTTTAAGTTAGTGCTGACACAAGGGCTGAGATACCCAAAGTGTCCACAGGTCTCTAAGATCTAGCAATCGTTTGCTGTTCCAACGAAACTTGTGTGTACGCTTCTATATATCGCTACCGTAAATGTGACTTCAGATTACCTGAAGTCTTCTGAAAACTAATTTCGTTTTAAAACATTACATCGCGCTTTTTTATTTAAATTATCAGTTTTTGTGAAAAACTTAAACAAAACACTTGTGTTTTGTCGCGACATCGTTTCTTTATTATATTACAACCTAAAACGAAGCTATATCTATATTTACAATCACTAAATCAAATAAGTATTTATAGTAGTAGTATTTTTGTTCGTTTTTAGATAAGTACTTCTTTTATGAACACTAATATCACAATGTTTGCTTTATGCTTTGAAATAAACTTGGAATTAACAAATAAAGCAAAGTTTTTAATAATAATATTACACCCAAAATTTATTATTGCACTTGTTCCTCCGAGAGACACAATTAATATCAAAACTCAAGTTCAAAAGTTGAAGGACAGAAGGTCAATAATTATTCTTTTTCTCTTTTCTTTAAAAAACGTTACCCTCACACTAGGATTTTCTCCTGTATCGTGGAGGCAGTTTAAAAACATAAATTGGCCAAGGACAAACATCCAGACCCGGAACAATTATTTGCAGGCCATACAAATACGCAGCCCAGCAACTCATTGCTAAGCTACTGCGTCACGGAGCAATAGTTCGTCTTAACAAGGTCAAGGCTATTAATGCAGTTAATCCTTACATTTTGGGGAACAAGTGTTATTTTTCAATATATGGCAAAAACCGTATTTACTGTATAGAATTTTGTAATAAACAACACGAGGTTTAAAATTGATTCATTAGAGAGACAAAGCCATTTTGAAATAGCTATACAAGTATCTATATAAAAAAGAAAGAAATCTCGAATTTCGCTTCGCTCACCTGCACGTTTTTTCTTTTTTCTTTCTTTCGAATATATCACTGCTGCTGAAGTTGGCTTGGAAAATCTCATATTTACCCTCGTCATCTTTGCAGCGGGGGTGCCAGGTCTGGGGGAGAACTGATTGATGAAGAGCGAGGGGAACTTGTACTTCCTGCAGAGCGCCATCGTGTGCTCAAAGTCCTTCTCCGTCTCGGTGGGGAAGCCGCAGATGATGTCTGTCGCGATCGTCATACCTGGCACCCTGGCAACACAACAATGGTACAATTTTGACAACAATGCAATTTCTGGAAACGTTCAAAAGGGACAAATGTTTATACAGGCATAAAAAAAGAAATCTTATAAGAATAAGGGTGACAAACGAGCACACAGTTCACCTAATGGTAAGTGGACGATGTGGCCCATAGACATCTACATCTATTCCCGATTAAGAATCAAAATGCAGATGCGTTGTTACCCCTGAGGACTAAGATGGAATGCCTCGTTTCCCGTAAAAAGGGTCTCCGGTACTCTACACTCATCATACGAAACACGGTAGCATAAAAAAGTTTAAATTACAGCCTATATACGTCCCACAGCTGGGCACAGGTCTCTTCTCATTTCTGAGTGGGTTTTAGGGCAAGGAAATGTCCGCCGCGCTGCCCCAATGCGTGTTGGCGAACTTCACATGTCTTCGAAATATTTTTTTTCCTATTTTTCAGACATGCAGATTTCCTCACGATGTTTTCCTTCACCGCCGAGCACATGGTAAATTAGCACTTAAAATTGCAATTAACAATTTCATTGGTGCCGGTAGGAATCGAACCCTGGTTGCTAGCGTACTGTGAAATTTACAGCTATTTCACGCTGGTATTCTGTGAGCGCGTGGTCCTACCCCGGTCTAGCCGACCCATTCATGTTACAACCATAGTATATCCGCAAACCATAATATAGCTGCGGAGTGTCTCTAGTGGGTATAATTATGTGGGTATATTTCTTTTTCATCAGTCCATAAAAGTATCTTCTTCTCTCTCTCTCCCGCTGTAGGGTATATTTGGCTTTATCATTCAACTTGGCAGGTGGATTGGCAATCATAATGCCATACTAATTTTATTTTTGTTAATCTGTGTATATCGCTTTCACGATACAGGTTTGCGCGGTAAATTTTGCGGGCAAAACGGGATTCCATATGTGTGTGGCCGTCTGTATGTACGTGGCCGGCCTTAAATGTAATGTATACTATAAAGCAAAAGCACAATAAGCAGTGAGCACATAAAAATAAAATTATATTAAAACTATTTGTTAGTCTTCAGTCTTGGTTATTTATTAGTTATTGTTTTGTGATAGGCATGAGATATACCAGTAACATTTAATACCCGGCCTCAAAGTACGTGTATCGAAATATACCCGGTATCAAAATACTTATAGGTACCTTTAGTGTACCTTTGAAACATTTTGAAACCTTTTTTTTCCACGGACGACCTCCTGAAGCCAGCACTGGGTATGTCGATATATCATACGATGGTTAATAGTAAAAAATATATAGACGAATAAAAACTATATTTACTACAAGACGTTGAATGATATTCATGATAGGTATATTCTCAAAATGTTACCATTTATGTGCTAACTAGATATCTAGTTTTTTTTAGACAATATTTTTATCTAAACGTATGTTTTTGATTCAAAATCAAATTTCATTGTGTATCAGGTATAGATACGTACGGGGCGTCATATACGATTTCGTTCGGCGCGTAGCTCGTGCGATATCAATAATACCTATCGGGTACGGACCGGGTCTCTGCCGTACATATAACACCCGGTCTGCGTACTACCAAGTTCATACTGGGTTTTGAGACGAGTATATACGCCTCATCCCTATTTTAGCCACATGAAATATATAAAGCAGAAAACACATAACACATAAAAATAAAAATAAAATATATAAAAACTATTTGTTAGTCTTGGTTATTAGGTATTATTTTGTGTACATAGTCGCTCTCCTTAGTAGTAGCTAACTGTTTATTATTGGAATTGAAATTAAACCAATGAAAAATGATATTATATTTGTGCGCAATAAAAGTTAATTAAACAATTATTTACATTATGATATACCAACATTTTTATTTATAATAATTAATAACATTTGAAAATACCAGTGAGGGCTAATTAATCTTCCGCTTATTTTATAATCTTGCCACATGTCCCGCCCATCTCCACTTTAGCAGGCACGCCAATTTGGGTGCGTCAATCATGTTTGTTCTTTTTCGTATATCACTGTTTCTATGTCAGTGTCTCATTTTATGTTAAGCATGCTGCGTTCCGTTGCTCGTTGGAAAACTTGTGGTTTAGATATTATTTTCTTTGTGAGAACCCAATTTTGACATCCGTATAATAAAGTGGGGAGTACAGTAGTATCCATCGCTTTCTTTTTTAATTTAATTGGTAGTTTTGCCTTGAAAATATGTTTTAGTGACCAATATTTGCTCCATGCCAATTTAATTCTTCTATTTACTTCCGTAATTGTTAAGTTGTGAAAGGAAACATTTTGCCCAAGATAAATATATTCGTTTACATATCTGATTTGTTGGTTTTGAACCGGAATAAGCATTTTTGTGCTATTTGTCAATATACAAGTTTTATCTGGGTTCATTTGTAGGCCACATTTTCTGCTTTCTGTGTCTAAAGACTGAACCATATATACGAGTATAAGATCTTCGTGATTTTCGCTCAATATGATAATGTCATCTGCAAAACGTAGATGACTCAAAATTTCTCCGTTAATGTTAATGCCTCGTCTGTCCCAGTCAAGTTTTGAAAAAATGTACTCTAATACACAAGTAAATAGATTAGGTGAGATCGGGTCCCCCTGTCTCACCCCTCTCTCGATTTTAAATGGCTGTCCTGGTTTCTCCATTTTTATTGTTGCTGTAGTTCGACTATAAATTTTTTTCAGTATTTTTATAATATATTGGTTATGTATACCATGAGATTCCAATGCCAAGCAAAGTGAGTCATGGTAAATAGAGCTTTTGAGTAATCAATAAACGCGATGTAGAGAGTTTTGTTATATTATTCATATCTTTCCATTATCTGAGTCAAAACAAAGATGTGATCCATTGTAGAGAATTTTGGACGAAAAGCAGCTTGTTCTCTCGACTGCATATAGTCTAGTTTGGGTTTGACTCTATTAATTAATATGCTTGGGAAAACTTTATAAATTGTTTGCAATAGGGATATAGGTCTGTAGGTATTAATATTTAATTGATCACCTTTCTTGTGTAATAAAATTATAGTAGTTTGCCCATTCTTCTGGTATTTGACTGAGGTCAAGTATGTCATTGAAAATATTTGTTAATATCGGTGTGATGGGTTCTTTTATCGCTTTCAGAACTTCATTTGAAATACTATCTTCTCCTGAGCTTTTTGCACTTTTAAGATTTTTTATGGCATGACATATCTCGCACGGTAGAAGTGGCGGAATACGATCATTTATGTCCTCATTACAACAATTATTAATTAATTCACCCGCAATGTTATTGTTGATGTTATGGCTTTTGTATAAGTTTTTATAAAAAAGGTTGCCCCTATCATTTGCTTTTAGTGAGGTAATCCACTCCTTGGATAATGTGAGTCGTTTTTGTGCATTTTTAGTAGAGCCTTTTTGTAATAAATCTTCTTCTAATATTTTTAAGTGGTAGTCTATTTTTTTTAATAATTTTTTTTTATTTTGAGGTAGAGTTTGGATAGTATTTTTTTTTCTTCTTTGGTCTTTTTATCTTTACTTTTCAGTTTTGTTCTTTCTTTAATGAGTTCTTTTATATCTGGACAAAATTGGAATTTTTCTTTATGTATTTTTGGCAACTTTTTTATACATTATTCTATTGTATTAGTCAGCTTTCTGTAGTTTTCTTGCAAGTTTTCCTTTCCTTTATTATTAATTAATAACTCTGTAAACATACCCTCGAGGAATTCTTTTTCACTTAGTGTTAACTGTCTTTTTGGAGTATAAAATTTTTTCTGTCCTTTTTTACTTTAGTTTTAATATTGACGCATGCACGTACAAGTCTGTGGTCTGATGGATAGGTTGTATTTATTATTTCTAGGTTTGTCATTTCTCTTATATCTTTTGTAAGAATGAAGTCAATTTCGTTACGCTTTTTGCCATTGGGTGATACCCAAGTCCATCTATTCTTTAATTTTTTCTTGTAATATGTACTACTTATTTTAAATTGATTTTCTAAGCAAAATTGAATCACCCCGTTCATTTCTGTCACCAAAGCCCCAAGGTCCCATACTATTTTTGTCTTCGAGCGTTGGTTGTTCAATTTTGGCATTAAAATCGCCCATTATCATTGTAGATGTTGATGAATTTTGTAGAGCTTTTAGTATGTCTGAGTAAAAGAGTTGAATTTCGCTTTCTTTAGCCTTATATGTAGGTGCGTAAACTTGGATTAAACTTATTTTTGTTTTGACCAAACATCATATCTAGACGTGCGACTCTATCAGAAATACTTATGTAGTCAAATATATTTCCTCTCCATTTTCTTTTAATGACAAATCCGACTCCATTTATACCGCTCTTCACTCCTGTATGGACTATACTTGTCCATACAGGATTGTTCATACTCTAAAATTTTATTCCTTTCTTTTTTTACTTCAGCTAAGCCTATAATATCCCATTTTATGTATCTAAGGGCATAGTCTAGTTCTGCAAGAGTCAATGATGGGAGATGGACTGAACGGGTGCTTCTTGGTACCCGCGTGATGTGACGCGCTCGCGCGGCCGGCCGCGGGCGCGCTGGTGCGACGACATTGTAGAGGTGGCAGGAGCAACGTGGACCAGGCTAGCGGCGGACAGAACTTCATGGAAAAGGATGGAGGAGAACTTCACCCGGAAATGGGTATCCCAATAATACTAATAATTAATATAATAAATTATTAAATTATGTCACTATTGTATGTATGTAGTCAAATTCAGTTGATTAATATTAACTTAAATTTTATTATTTTTAATTATATATTATGTGACGAAAATCGACTATAAGAAGAAAAAAAAATTGACAATTACTTATATATAAAATGGTTATTTACTGAAACATTATTTATAATCAAAAGTTAATTTTTGATTATAAATAAGAACAAACCACTGATGAATTGTTTTGTTTATTTACAAACGATAGAAACTTATAACTTTTATTTAAAACGCAATTTCTCAATTATAATTACATTATGTAAATAACTTCACCTCAGTTCCAACTAGCGACATCAAGTTTTATTTTATAGCATAAGGGTGACAAAAACGAGCACACAGTCCATCTGATGGTAAGTGGTTGCTGTGACCCATAGACATCTACATCTATCCTCATTAAAGAATCAAAATGCTGATGCGTTGTCAGCCGTGAGGACTAAGATGGAATGCCTCTTTTCCAGTAAAAAGGGTCTCCGGTTCTCTACACTCACCATACGAAACACAGCAGCATTAAGCTGCTATTTTACGCTGGTATTCTGTGAGGCGTGGTCCTTCCCGGTCGAGCCGACACATTCGTGCTACAACTATACTACTAATATAGCTGCAGCATGGCTCTACCACGTAAACGTGAACGTTTTGTCGAGATTCAGAATCAACCGTGCGAAGCCGAGTCGGATCGCTAGTATTAGATATTTTTATTATACTTTAATAGCGTACAATGTTACAACTGGAGTATGGATTTGTGATTTTTAATATATTATGATCGTCAAGGTTTCTCCACGTTCCCGTGCAGTCCAGTAGCGACCAGGTGCTGTCCGATATGAAGCGCGAGTACACATGTGCCGACTTTGAACGGGTCGTCGATTTCCTTACACACAAGTAAGTAGCAATAAATGCTCTATTTCGTAATAATTTCGTAAGTTCACTTTTATTATTTTTACCTAGTTTTTAACCGAGTTCAAAAAAAGAGGTACTATAATGCCACGCGTATTTGTTTTTGTATGTTCACCGGTTTCTCGGAAACGGCTGAACGATGTAATATTTTTTTTTACTTAGATAGATAGACTTTACCTCAAGGATGGTTTCATTTACATTTGAATAAAAATTTCCTCCCCTAAGCGCCTAACAGTGGATAAGTTGTTACCTTTTACCTTGACCTCGCGATATTGCTTATTCATATTTAATTAATTAATTCATTTTTTTAATCATTTATTTATTTGCGAATACAGTGAGTTAAGTGTTGGTAAAATTTTGAGTAGGTATCGTGTATTCTACCACAGTGTGGTGTACAAATATATTTGTTTTCGTTCTAGTTAATAAAAGTAAAATAGGTAAGTTAAACATGTTATAAAATTAGAATAATCCTCGGTGTAGATGTTAAATATTCACAAAATGCTAGGTATATTATATGTGAAAAACATCGTGCAATGACACCCATGACTCTCGGTAGAGAGTAATTGTGTTCTGTGCCCATAACACATAACACATTTCGAAATGGCGCCTTTATGTCTATATTGAATGGTTAATAAAAAATAAAAAACGATTTGAAAACTAAAAAGGATAAAATAACTCATTGTTCAATACGCTATGTCTTAGCAACGACTTCAGATAGTATTATGTGGATTTTTTTTTATTCTGTATACTTTGTGAAGTCGGTTTTTACTTTTTATTAAAAGTTGCGGTCAAGTGGAAGGAGCTGGCACTGGGGAGCCCCTGCCTAGAGATGGGAACAGTATTCCATGTGGGGCCGAACCTGCGCCTTGTAAAGTTGCAAGGGGTGTACCGGCATGAAACACTGTCCCGATCTGCTGAGCCCGCCAAGCTTCTTAGAGGCCAATTTGGCCTTCTCTTCCAAATGACCACGAAACTGCACATCACTCGATATGTCGACACCGAGGATTCCAATACTGGCTGAAGCAACAAGGGGAGTGCCTTGAAACTGAGGAGATACGACAAAGGGGTTCTTTTTAGTGGTAAACGCGCAAACTTGTGTCTTCTGGGGATTGAACTGGACTAGATTTAGTCGCCCCCAATCCGAGACTTTGTTCAGCAAAGACTTCAGACACAAGTTTGTCCCGGTACTCGGCGACGTTTTCCCGAGAAATATTTGCACGGCCGGTATATAAGGCATCACCAGTGCTGTCGTCTGCATAGCAATGAATGTTACCAGTTTGCAATATATCATTGATATGCAGGAGAAACAGCGTTGGCGATAGCACTCAGCCTTGTGGAACACCAGCGTTGATAGGCTTGTAATCAGAGCATGCACCGTCTACTACGACCTTGATGCTCCGATCAGCAAGGAAACTGGTGATCCAATTGCACAATTTCTCGGGAAGCCCATAGGAAGGGAGCTTCGAAAGAAGCGCTTTGTGCCAGACCCGATCGAAGGCCTTCGCTATGTCCAAACTAACGGCCAATGCCTCCCCCTTGGACTCTACTGCCTCCGCCCATCTATGAGTCAGGTAGACTAGAAGATCACCAGCTGATCGACCACGACGAAAACCGTATTGGCGGTCACTAATCAGCTGGTGATCCTCAAGGTACCTCATGAGCTGGCAGTTTATAATAGACTCCATTATTTTGGAGAAAAAGGAGGTGATGGCGATAGGCCTGTAGTTGGACGGGTCTGAGCGGTCGCCTTTTTTAGGGATCAGGTGGACCAAAGCTATCTTCCATGAATTCGGGACTACGCCTTGGGAGTAGGATTACCGGCATGGAGCACTCACACCGCGGGATAGTCGGCGGTGTGTTCCCCCCGTCATTCAGAGTCGAGTTGGACGCAAAGAGAGAGCCTAACAGATCGGCTTTCTTCTTTGCGGCATGGGCTAGTGAGTCGTCCTCTCTGTGCAGAGATGGTAGAGATGGCTGACAGAAGTTCCCTTGGACAGCCTTGGCGAGAGATCAGAATGCACGGGTTCCCGAAGGAAGGTGAACTAGCTTCTCGCCAATTCTGCCGATGTGCTCAGACCTTGCCTTGGCAATGACTCTTTTGAAGGACCTGGAGGCAGAATTATACTTCTTTTTAAGAGCGCTGGTGTTTACATCCCGAGACGTTGATGCGACAGCCCAGGCCCGGTAGCACTCCTTCTTATAGCGTGATGCTATTTTACAGGAGCGACCAAACCATGGCTGGGATCTGCCTCCGATGGGCACCACAGAGGATGGAATAAAAAGTTCCATACCCTGAAGTACCACATCAGCAACAGAATCAGCAACAACGCTGGGATCTTCCGGCGAGAAGCAAACTCGCCCCCAAGGGTAGGATGCAAAAAAAGACCGCACCCTATCCCAATCGGCCGACCTATAGTGCCAAACACGGCGGTAGCCTGCAGAATGCAACCGCGACGTTAGTGTGAGTGGCACCACACTCCGGACAAGACAATGGTCCGACGAGCCTAAAGGAGCGTCGACGGAAATCTGATATCCGTCAGGTAAGCAGAAGGTCCAACAGGGAAGGTTCATGATCTTCCACATCTGGAATCCGCGTAGGCGAAGTAACCAGCTGTGTAAGACCATATGCCAAAGCAAAGTCATAAACAGATCTCTCCGCATGATCGGTTGAACGTGAACCGAGCCATTCGGCGTGGTGGGCGTTAAAATCGCCAAGGATCACGATCTCTGCGGATGGGATCTGCTGTAACAAGGAATCTGTAGCCATTTGGACGTGGTCGATGAGTCGGTCTGTTTCGGCATTACCGCTAAGGGACCTATAGAGGCACCCGTAGACGCGGGGATGGTCGTCGCTGTCTACGCGCAGCCATGGGATGGACAGGTCTGTACCTTCAAGACTGCCGAGGCGTCGAAAACAGATGTCCTCTCTGACGTATACGTAAACTCCAGCCCGGGGCACAAAGGAGTGTTCTAATTTGTACCCCGGGTAGGAGAGATATGAAGTATCAGCCGAGAGGACACCTGAGTCTCGGTTAAAGAGCAAGGCCGGCTTCACCGTCTCTAGATGGAAGTGGACAGCGTTAAGGTTGGAATGAAGTCCCCTGATGTTGCAAAAATTCACGGATAGCGTGACAGGGGTCGCCTTGGTCTTATTGCTCCGCTTGCCCCGAGCAGTATTAGTCGCGAGCGGAATTTCCAGAATACGTGGGGCAGCCTGAGCACCTATGCTCAGGAGTGGAGTAGCTTGGTCGTGGATGCTCAGCGAGGGATTCTCCAGAGGTGCTGGTACCCTCCTGGGGTAGTCTTTCGTTTAATTCCGCTACCATGTTGGTGGGGGGTGGGGGGAGAATTGGGCCTCCGGTCACTTGCACTCACCAGACGAAACGCAAAAGCAGAGCTTCCACTTCACGCCGGTATTCTGTGAGGTCGTGGTACTAACCCGGCTCGAGCCGGCCCATACGTGCAACAGCAAAAGCTGCTGCGTGGCTATACCACCGCACGCACAAGCCTGGAGGTTAGGTCTCATAATAACTAACAAAACGAGCCCAAACTCGGCACACCTAGTACTACTCGTCGAGGAGTTCCAGTAGCTGTCACCGAAGTACACCATCAGGTCTCTCCATCAAGCCCGGAGGTTAGGTCTAACCATAACTAACAAAACGAGCCCATACTCGGCACACGTAGTACTACTCGTCGAGGAGTTCCAGTAGCTGTCACCGAAGTATACCTTCAAGTCACTTCACCAAGTCCGAAGCTAAAGTCTTATCATAACTAACAAAACCAGCCCAAAGTCCACAGCCACCATCTCACTGCTAGTAGTGGGCTTCTAGTGCCTAGCAGTCTCTGGAGCAGCTGAGAATGAGAATAAAAATCAATCTTTCAAATTATCAAAATGTTTTTACTTGATTACGATTCCCACACCCGCAGCTAACCGTGCGTACACTTGTGTGTGTGACCCGTGTCAATGTAATAGTTCGATTCTATACCTATCAATTTTGCAAACGCGTTCTTAAATCTTAAAGCCTTAAACTATAAAACATCAACCTCTTGCATTTCTACAAGGGCTTATTTTTAAAAATTGGCTATCGATGCAACCTTCTATGGTAATATACCTATTACCTAATCGTTGTATAAAAATATATTTTGTTTTATGAATATAAATTTGTAACTTACAGTTTCCTTTTGATGGTAACCATACCGCGAAGTAATATGAAAGTAACGCCATCTAGCGACGCAAGTGGGTTTTATCTCAAAATGTGAAACGTGATGGCGTTTATAACAAAAATTTATTCATAAATTTTCATTTTAGTTTTGTAGTCATAATTTTTTTTGCTGTATTATTAAGTAGTAATGCTGGAAAAGCGACATAAATAACAACAAATCGAATGAAATACTTAAATAGTGATACGCATTACGTATGCGACTCCAAATTAAATTTTCGTTAACACGCTGCGTTTAAAAAAAAATGGCACTAAATTAAAAAATGCTTTTTTTACACTACAAATTAACGATCAATAAAACTAAAATCTATTATCGAAGCAGCGAATTTAAAATTTCTTCCTACTTCTGCCACACACTTTTTCCCGAACTGTGTCCCTTCTCTTCTCGACATAATGTTTGTGTCTTCACTTGACCTTGTTTATAAATTTGGACAATATGCTGCTGATAATTTTTCCTACCATGACCTTTTATACTTATCTTACAAAATCCGTCCCCCTAAAGCTAAGTCAAGGATACTACTTCAGCGTAACTTTTGTGACTTGTACTTGGAGCAGCTTTTAAATGACGCTGTAAAGATTGATTGGAGTGTAGTCGTCAATGCGTCTACTGTTGATGAACAGGTATCTTTGTTCAACTCTTTGTTAATTCAGCTTTATGACGTTCATGCTCCTGTTCGTCCAGTGCGTGTAAAACATCCTCCCTCTCCTTGGCTGACTGATGATATAAAAAAAAATCATTCACATAAAAAAATGTGCCAAAGCAAAATACAAGTTAGTTCCTAGCGACCTGAATCGAGAAAAGTATAGATTAGTGCAGAATCGTTGCAACAATATGTGTAGAAAAGCACAAGATGAATTAGTACAAGATCCTGACCCTGCTAGGGTCTGGAAATTTCTTGTCTTTAGGAGTTGGGAAATTACGACAAAATTTCACACACCATAACTTTGATGTCAATCAACTTAATTTACATTTCTCATCTTCGTCTTGCATTAACGATAAAGCAAAACATAATACTTTGGATTCTCTTTCAAAAGCTCCCGCTCCGGACACCTCTGCTTTTAATTTTAGTCAATTTAACAGTTGTGCTGTTAAGAGAGCCATAATGTCCATCAATTCAAATTCGATTGGTAGTGACTGCATTAGTCGGAAAATGGTCATCCCTCTCATTGATCTCCTTTCACCTGTAATCACTTCTATCCTGAATAATTCACTGAATTCTTCTTTTCTTCCTTCAGCTTGGAAAGATGCATTTGTAGTTCTTCTTCCGAAAAAGTCGAATCCCTCTAGTTTTTTTTGATTATAGACTTATCTCTCTATCTTACCTTTCCTTTCCAAAGTTCTTGAACGTCTTGTGCACAATTCTGTGGTAGAGCCACGCGACAGCTTGTGCTGTCGCACGGATGGGCCGGCTCGAACCGGGTTGTGGTACCACGACCTCACAGAATACCAGCGTGAAGTAGAGGTTTACCTCTGCGTTTCGCTTGGCGAGAGCAGGTGGCCGGAGGCCCAATTCCTCCCTCCCCCCATCAACATGGTAGCGGAATTAAACGAAAGACTACCCCAGGAGGGTACCAGCACCTCTGGAGAATCCCTCGCTGAGCATCCACGACCAAGCTACTCCACTCCTGAGCGTAGGTGCTCAGGCTGCCCCGCGTATTCTGGGGCAAAATTCCGCTCGCGACTAATACTGCTCGGGGCAAGCGGAGCAATAAGACCAAGGCGACCCCTGTCACGCTATCCGTGAATTTTTGCAACATCAGGGGACTTCATTCCAACCTTAACGCTGTCCACTTCCATCTAGAGACGGCGAAGCCGGCCTTGCTCTTTTTAACCGAGACTCAGGTGTCCTCTCCGGCTGATACTTCATATCTCTCCTACCCGGGGTACAAATTAGAACACTCCTTTGTGCCCGGGCTGGAGTTTGCGTATACGTCAGAGAGGACATCTGTTTTCGACGCCTCGGCAGTCTTGAAGGTACGGACCTGTCCATCCCATGGCTGCGCGTAGACAGCGACGACCATCCCCGCGTCTACGGGTGCCTCTATAGGTCCCTTAGCGGTAATGCCGAAACAGACCGACTCATCGACCACGTCCAAATGGCTACAGATTCCTTGTTACAGCAGATCCCATCCGCAGAGATCGTGATCCTTGGCGATTTTAACGCCCACCACGCCGAATGGCTCGGTTCACGTTCAACCGATCATGCGGAGAGATCTGTTTATGACTTTGCTTTGGCATATGGTCTTACACAGCTGGTTACTTCGCCTACGCGGATTCCAGATGTGGAAGATCATGAACCTTCCCTGTTGGACCTTCTGCTTACCTGACGGATATCAGATTTCCGTCGACGCTCCTTTAGGCTCGTCGGACCATTGTCTTGTCCGGAGTGTGGTGCCACTCACACTAACGTCGCGGTTGCATTCTGCAGGCTACCGCCGTGTTTGGCACTATAGGTCGGCCGATTGGGATAGGGTGCGGTCTTTTTTTGCATCCTACCCTTGGGGCGAGTTTGCTTCTCGCCGGAAGATCCCAGCGTTGTTGCTGATTCTGTTGCTGATGTGGTACTTCAGGTATGGAACTTTTATTCCATCCTCTGTGGTGCCCATCGGAGGCAGATCCCAGCCATGGTTTGGTCGCTCCTGTAAAATAGCATCACGCTATAAGAAGGAGTGCTACCGGGCCTGGGCTGTCGCATCAACGTCTCGGGATGTAAACACCAGCGCTCTTAAAAAGAAGTATAATTCTGCCTCCAGGTCCTTCAAAAGAGTCATTGCCAAGGCAAGGTCTGAGCACATCGGCAGAATTGGCGAGAAGCTAGTTCACCTTCCTTCGGGAACCCGTGCATTCTGATCTCTCGCCAAGGCTGTCCAAGGAACTTCTGTCAGCCATCTCTACCATCTCTGCACAGAGAGGACGACTCACTAGCCCATGCCGCAAAGAAGAAAGCCGATCTGTTAGGCTCTCTCTTTGCGTCCAACTCGACTCTGAATGACGGGGGGAACACACCGCCGACTATCCCGCGGTGTGAGTGCTCCATGCCGGTAATCCTACTCCCAAGGCGTAGTCCCGAATTCATGGAAGATAGCTTTGGTCCACCTGATCCTAAAAGGCGACCGCTCAGACCCATCCAACTACAGGCCTATCGCCATCACCTCCTTTTTCTCCAAAATAATGGAGTCTATTATAAACTGCCAGCTCATGAGGTACCTTGAGGATCACCAGCTGATTAGTGACCGCCAATACGGTTTTCGTCGTGGTCGATCAGCTGGTGATCTTCTAGTCTACCTGACTCATAGATGGGCGGAGGCAGTAGAGTCCAAGGGGGAGGCATTGGCCGTTAGTTTGGACATAGCGAAGGCCTTCGATCGGGTCTGGCACAAAGCGCTTCTTTCGAAGCTCCCTTCCTATGGGCTTCCCGAGAAATTGTGCAATTGGATCACCAGTTTCCTTGCTGATCGGAGCATCAAGGTCGTAGTAGACGGTGCATGCTCTGATTACAAGCCTATCAACGCTGGTGTTCCACAAGGCTGAGTGCTATCGCCAACGCTGTTTCTCCTGCATATCAATGATATATTGCAAACTGGTAACATTCATTGCTATGCAGACGACAGCACTGGTGATGCCTTATATACCGGCCGTGCAAATATTTCTCGGGAAAACGTCGCCGAGTACCGGGACAAACTTGTGTCTGAAGTCTTTGCTGAACAAAGTCTCGGATTGGGGGCGACTAAATCTAGTCCAGTTCAATCCCCAGAAGACACAAGTTTGCGCGTTTACCACTAAAAAGAACCCCTTTGTCGTATCTCCTCAGTTTCAAGGCACTCCCTTGTTTAGCTGGCCCAGTATTGGAATCCTCGGTGTCGACATATCGAGTGATGTGCAGTTTCGTGGTCATTTGGAAGAGAAGGCCAAATTGGCCTCTAAGAAGCTTGGCGGGCTCAGCAGATCGGGACAGTGTTTCATGCCGGTACACCCCTTGCAACTTTACAAGGCGCAGGTTCGGCCCCACATGGAATACTGTTCCCATCTCTAGGCAGGGGCTCCCCAGTGCCAGCTCCTTCCACTTGACCGCAACTTTTAATAAAAAGTAAAAACCGACTTCACAAAGTATACAGAATAAAAAAAAATCCACATAATACTATCTGAAGTCGTTGCTAAGACATAGCGTATTGAACAATGAGTTATTTTATCCTTTTTAGTTTTCAAATCGTTTTTTATTTTTTATTAACCATTCAATATAGACATAAAGGCGCCATTTCGAAATGTGTTATGTGTTATGGGCACAGAACACAATTACTCCTCGAGAGTCATGGGTGTCATTGCACGATGTTTTCACATATAATATACCTAGCATTTTGTGAATATTTAACATCTACACCGAGGATTATTCTAATTTTATAACATGTTTAACTTACCTATTTTACTTTTATTAACTAGAACGAAAACAAATATATTTGTACACCACACTGTGTAGAATACACGATACCTACTCAAAATTTTACCAACACTTAACTCACTGTATTCGCAAATAAATAAATGATTAAAAAATGAATTAATTAATTAAATATGAATAAGCAATATCGCGAGGTCAAGGTAAAGGTAACAACTTATCCACTGTTAGGCGCTTAGGGAGGAAATTTTTATTCAAATGTAAATGAAACCATCCTTGAGGTAAAGTCTATCTATCTAAGTAAAAAAAAATATTACATCGTTCAGCCGTTTCCGAGAAACCGGTGAACATACAAAAACAAATACGCGTGGCATTATAGTACCTCTTTTTTTGAACTCGGTTAAAAACTAGGTAAAAATAATAAAAGTGAACTTACGAAATTATTACGAAATAGAGCATTTATTGCTACTTACTTGTGTGTAAGGAAATCGACGACCCGTTCAAAGTCGGCACATGTGTACTCGCGCTTCATATCGGACAGCACCTGGTCGCTACTGGACTGCACGGGAACGTGGAGAAACCTTGACGATCATAATATATTAAAAATCACAAATCCATACTCCAGTTGTAACATTGTACGCTATTAAAGTATAATAAAAATATCTAATACTAGCGATCCGACTCGGCTTCGCACGGTTGATTTCTGAATCTCGACAAAACGTTCACGTTTACGTGGTAGAGCCATGCTGCAGCTATATTAGTAGTATAGTTGTAGCACGAATGTGTCGGCTCGACCGGGGAAGGACCACGCTCTCACAGAATACCAGCGTAAAATAGCAGCTTAATGCTGCTGTGTTTCGTATGGTGAGTGTAGAGAACCGGAGACCCTTTTTACTGGAAAAGAGGCATTCCATCTTAGTCCTCACGGCTGACAACGCATCAGCATTTTGATTCTTTAATGAGGATAGATGTAGATGTCTATGGGTCACAGCAACCACTTACCATCAGATGGACTGTGTGCTCGTTTTTGTCACCATTATGCTATAAAATAAAACTTGATGTCGCTAGTTGGAACTGAGGTGAAGTTATTTACATAATGTAATTATAATTGAGAAATTGCGTTTTAAATAAAAGTTATAAGTTTCTATCGTTTGTAAATAAACAAAACAATTCATCAGTGGTTTGTTCTTATTTATAATCAAAAATTAACTTTTGATTATAAATAATGTTTCAGTAAATAACCATTTTATATATAAGTAATTGTCAATTTTTTTTTCTTCTTATAGTTGATTTTCGTCACATAATATATAATTAAAAATAATAAAATTTAAGTTAATATTAATCAACTGAATTTGACTACATACATACAATAGTGACATAATTTAATAATTTAATAATTTATTATATTAATTATTAGTATTATTGGGATACCCATTTCCGGGTGAAGTTCTCCTCCATCCTTTTCCATGAAGTTCTGTCTGCCGCTAGCCTGGTCCACGTTGCTCCTGCCACCTCTACAATGTCGTCGCACCAGCGCGCCCGCGGCCGGCCGCGCGAGCGCGTCACATCACGCGGGTACCAAGAAGCACCCGTTCAGTCCATCTCCCATCATTGACTCTTGCAGAACTAGACTATGCCCTTAGATACATAAAATGGGACATTATAGGCTTAGCTGAAGTAAAAAAAGAAGGGAATAAAATTTTAGAGTATGAACAATATATACTTGTCCATACAGGAGTGAAGAGCGGTATAAATGGAGTCGGATTTGTCATTAAAAGAAAATGGAGAGGAAATATATTTGACTACATAAGTATTTCTGATAGAGTCGCACGTCTAGATATGATGTTTGGTCAAAACAAAAATAAGTTTAATCCAAGTTTACGCACCTACATATAAGGCTAAAGAAAGCGAAATTCAACTATTTGGTGACTACTGCTGGAATTCCTGGACGAGTAGAACTAGGTGTGCCGAGTTTGGGCTCGTTTTGTTAGTTATTATGACACCTAACCTCCAGGCTTGATGGAGAGACTTGATGGTGTACTTTGGTGACTACTGCTGGAATTCCTGGACGAGTAGAACTAGGTGTGCCGAATTTGGGCTCGTTTTGTTAGTTACGATTAGATCTAACCTCCGGGCTTGATGGAGAGACCTGATGGTGTACTTCGGTGACAGCTACTGGAACTCCTCGACGAGTAGTACTAGGTGTGCCCAGTTTGGGCTCGTTTTGTTAGTTATTATGATTCATCCGTATTAGCAAAATATGTGAAAAAATAAGCATCAGTTTTTATTTTTTTACGACTATTTGTGAAATTTTAATAAAAAGTAAACACCAGTATTTTTTATTGAATATGTCTGCCTACTTATAGTATTTTTAGAAATCTTAATATATGTTGATAATAGAACAAAAATGTACCTAAACATGAGCCGGTATGGTTAATTTTGTAGAAAATGGCTAGGGAAGATAGTTTTTACAATATAAAAAACTATTATTTTCAACAAAAAATTCACCACCATTTGAAGATGAAGAACCATTCTATACGTGGTAGCAATTAGCTATGTTTGATTTGGTTTAGTTTTGTCACAAAATGTACCGAAAAACAGCATAATTTCGCCCGATTTGCAAACGCACCCTTAAGGTTTAAGTATTAATGTTAAAGTTAATTAACAATAATGTTATTTTACATATAATATATAAGTTATAACATTATAAATTTATAATTATATGGACTACGCTTGTACTGTACTGTATAAACAGACGTAAAAAAAATTAACTTATTGCTTTTGCTGCTCAGAGTGCGCTGAATCTAAATACCTAAATACATACACAGCCTACACCTTAGCAAGATGTAAAATTAATTTTAATATTAATTATTAATTAATATTTAATAATTAAGGTGGATGCCCCTAAATTTTCCTTCCTAAATTTTTGCCAAATTATGGGTCTGATAAAATAAGGGTTATTTTACAAAATCTGATCTTTAGGCTTTGTGGCATAAATATGTCTCTAGACATAGTAATGCAGGTATATCTGATATATATATATATATACATACATACATAATTAATAATATATTATATATATTATTTTAGGTTAATTGTTAAAAATTGTAAGTGTGAGAGCGGATGTTTAATTTGCTCTCTTGCTTGCGAATTTAATCATTATCAGTACGTAATAAGACTGTCACGCACTATACATTGAGTATACAACAATAATTACAGTTCGACCACACCACACCGTAACACGTCCCCGCCACAATCACACACTAGTGTAACGTGAGGGACGTAATTACATGATAACACCAAAGTATACAGGTCAGTCTCTCAGTAACACCATCCTCCTTGTCTGCACCAGAAGAATCACCATAATTTTACAGCCAGAAATTTACAGCGAGCGCTAACCATCTGAGCTACCGGCTAAGACCTTAGTGAATAATAAAATAATAAAATGTGGAAACCAAGAATATAGCAAACACAAGGTAAAGCAACTAGAATATTATCTTAATGGTTACATTAAAAACTTTATTATATTCATTAAGAACTATGCACAGACTACTAAGAAGACGATGCGATGGGTCGATGAGATTGAAAAGACAGAAGGCAAACATTCGCTAACAGTAGCACAAACCAAACAAAAAACCTTTATCCAAAGAAGAGTCCTTGAAAAATGAAATACATATTTTATTTTCTAAGCGTACTTATCCATAATACATGTAATTGTTGTTTTTTTCTAGTTTTTATTAAAGAGTAAAACTGCTTTTTATTATTATTATTTGGGATCCCATCCCTGAGGTATCTAATAAAAAAAAAACATTAAAATCGGTTTGCAATGGAGTAAGATATTGCGTAGGCATACGAGTTTAAACAAATAAAGAACAAGTCGAATCGAATTGAGGTGAAAAACTCCTCGTTTTTGAAGTATTTCATTTGTTTTGCTGTTATTTATGTCGATTTTCCAGCATTACTAAATAAAACAGCAAAAAAGCTATCTACATGTAATGTAGATAGCTTTTTTGCTGTAAAATGTAATAGGTCGGGAAAAAGTTTCATCGTATTTTGTTTATATAAAATTGAAGAGAAATCTCTTTGGTTGTACTGTAAAATGCGGCGGAAGCCGCGAAAAAATTTTGTGACTTTATGGAGCTAAAGTAGTGTTAGTAAGAGTTGTACTTACTATTATTTATTCTGTGGTAAGAGTAGCACAAAGTTGGTCCAAGCTTTTTCAGTCCGGGAATTTTGATGTCAAAGATGCAGCTCGCTCTGGTCGCCCTCATACGGATAAAGTCGATGCCATTTTTGAAAAAGTGGAGCAAGATCGGCATATTAGTAGTTACGACATAGCCGAGGAATTGGGGATTGACTACATAACAGTTTTCACCCATTTGAAAAAAGCCAGACTTTACAAAAAAACTCGATATTTGGGTTCACGAGCTCACTGAAAGAAACCTAATGAATCGAGTACTTATTTGCGATTCTCTATTGAAACGTAATGAAATCGAACCATTTTTGAAATGATTGATCATTGGTGATGAAAAGTGAATCATCTACGATAAGAACGTGCAAAAAAATCATGGTCAAACGGGTAGTCAAGCTCCACAGAAACCCGGATTAACACGCAATAAGGTGATGCTGTGTGTGTGGTGGGATTGGAAGGGCATCGTTTATTATGAGCTTTTACCGCTGGGCAAAAGCATCGATTCGGATCCAAATCCAAAAATTCGGAACAAATGTAGAAAGAAATGTGTTCGGCTACATTGTACTTATTTACCATCTCTTGTTACCACGTTTTTTGCAAATAAAAATATTTATTTATTATCTATTAATAAGAAATTTAGGAAAAACGGCCGGAATTAATCAACAGAAAAGCGTGGTCTTTCATCATGATAACGTCAGACCACACACATCTTTGGCCACTCAACAAAAATTGAGAGAGCTTGGTTGGGAAGTCTTAATTCAACCACCATATAGCCCTGACCTTGCACCCTCAGATTTTCATCTGTTTCGGTCTCTTCAGAATTCTTTGGGAAGTGTTAGGTTAACATCAAGAGAGGACTATCAAAACTACTTGTTGCATTTTTTTGATCAAAAATCCCAAGATTTCTACAGCAACGGGATTATTTCACTACCCAAAGAATAGTAATACAATATAATATGGTCACCTTAAGCTTTGCCGCCCTATAAAACCAAAACTAGAAGGAGGACAGAGACAAAACACAAAGTCGTATACTATAAATATAAAAAAATAGCAAACAAGCTTTGGCAATAATTAGGAACGCTTTGAAAAGTCGACTTAAAAAATAACTATACTACACAATACTAAAATATTTTGTTACGAGTCGCTGCCGGAAGCGCCCGGGTGGGGCGGAGCGCGCCGGCGCCGCCCGGTCGCGGCGGGACATCACGGTTGCTTCACTTCGTATCGAGCGTCAGCGCGTGCAACTTGTCTTATTAATATTAACTTAAATACTGCAAATATGAGTGATTAAATGTATTGAAGCATAAAGTAACACTTTGTTTTACAACTTTGTTTTACATTCAGAAGTGGGATATACAATTAGAACTTAAAATGAAACAAGCAATATAAAAAAGAGACAGTGTTTTTAAGCAGTAACAACAAAAGTCTAGACTTAATTCGGATGTCGCGACAAGTGTTAGAACGTGACATATAGAAGATCAAATACACAGTCATGTGTCATCCAATCACGATGATTCTGAAGAGGACATTTACAAAAAAAGACGAGTGGGTAGCTGGCAGAAGTTTCTCAGGAAAATACAAAATAACGAGCTGAGCAGACGTTCAAATTCAACCACACGAATCCATATTGTGGAAGTAAAGATTGTGAGGAATACTACTGATTCTGATTTTGCACCGAATATTCTGCGGTCGACGAGATTGGGGTTTGATGCTGAGGGTTTATTAGAAAGCGTGGTGTTGTGCTGTTCGCTCTCGAATGGAAGTATGCTGTCAACTTAAGACGCCGCGGACACATTATTTCCGCTACTACCGTCTCATGATCTATCCTGATCACTTGGACGCTGACATCCGAGCCATACCTTAAAATTTGGAGAAAGGTGACTTAATTACACGAGGAATGCCGTGTGAACCTATGTAATACGCTTCGGCGGAGAAGCGGGTGGAAGATTGCGACAATGCGATATTACAGGCAAATAAAATGAAGGTGCGTAATTGTTTTTATATATTTAATCTGTCTGTGGCTTCGAGCCTTCTGTCTGTATTACAAATTCTGTCTGTTCTGTATAAGTCTGTTCTGAGCATTTCTGTTCTGTGCAGGTTGTATTACAAATTCTGTCTGTTCTGTATAAGTCTGTTCTGAGCATTTCTGTTCTGTGCAGGTTGTATTACAAATTCTGTCTGTTCTGTATAAGTCTGTTCTGAGCAATTCTGTTCTGTGCAAGTCTGTTCTGTGCAGGTCTGTTCTGTGCAGGTCTGTTCTGTGCAGGTCTGTTCTGTGCAGGTCTGTTCTGTGCAAGTCTGTTCTGTGCAGGTCTGTTCTGTGCAGGTTTGTTCTGTGCAGGTCTGTTCTGTGCAGGTCTGTTCTGTGCAGGTCTGTTCTGTGCAGGTCTGTTCTGTGCAGGTCTGTTCTGTGCAGGTCTGTTCTGTGCAGGTCTGTTCTGTGCAGGTCTGTTCTGTGCAGGTCTGTTCTGTGCAGGTCTGTTCTGTGCAGGTTTGTTCTGTGCAGGTCTGTTCTGCACCAGTTTTTGTCTGTTCCACATATGTTTCTGCCTTTTGAGTGTATGCTCGAGTGTATTATATTACCATACTTCCATAAACGACATGATATCTGTCCGATTATATATTTTTTAGATTGGTTATTACATATTATTCTCTACTGACACTGTAATCAAGCCGTGGTAGCTCCAGGGCTGAACACTGGCCGTAGAGTTCACGGTGCGTGAGCGGCTCAATCAATCTGCAATCCATATGCTGATTTATTATGTGCTCGTTGATAAAAGAAGCCTTGTGTCGGCGGTGGGGCGTGTATGAGCTGTGGCCTTATTTATGCTGTAATTAATAAAATACAACACAATTCTGACTGCTCCTGAAGTGCTACTGTCTATGCCGTTACGCTTCGTTTACCTGGTTCAGTGACTGCAATATAACTTATATAAGGCACACAGATGGATATATCGCCCATACGGATAAAGATAAAACTGTCAGTCACAGTTCTAGTTACTAAGTTTTGGCGGCTGCAATCTCTACCTACCTAATTGTCGATGATCTGTTTTGGTTGCCGCTCATCTTACGTACTTAGTTTTTTTTGTATATGATTGACTAAGAGTTAGCAGCGGAACTTATAGCTAGTATTTTTATTTTCACTATTATGAACATTGGTACATAACGGCTTTAATAGATTTTGCTTATGTGCTTCCACAAAGGCCTGTCTTTCTAAGATTCAAGAAACAGATTCTGCTGATACTGGTAAAGAATTAGTGGATACGCCAGATCTGATTTAATCTGTTAGAAAGTTAATCTGTCATAAACTGTTGGTAATCGATGTACATCAGTCATTTCAGTTGTAGCAAATATTCTGAACGTTATTTAATGCCTCTTCGTGAATACCTTATGGTATTCACTTTGCAGGATGGCCGATGTTACGAGTCGCTGCCGGAAGCGCCCGCGGGCGGAGCGCCGCTGGCGCCCGGTCGCGGCGGGACATCACGGTTGCTTCACTTCGTATCGAGCGTCAGCGCGTGCAACTTGTCTTATTAATATTAACTTAAATACTGCAAATATGAGTGATTAAATGTATTGAAGCATAAAGTAACACTTTGTTTTACAACTTTGTTTTACAATTTACAATAATTTCAATTTACCAGCCTCGAACACAGACGCAAAGTAGCCAGCCTTTCGGTTTTCTACAGGATGCATTTCGGAGAGTGTGCCAGGAATTGCACAATTTAATTCCTCCTCTCCCTTCCACCATCGGACAACCGCCATCGGATAAGCGCTGACTTAGTAGAATATTAAAAAAAAAACTGTCAAAATGGTGTCGATAAAGAAGGGCCCTTTTGACCCTTTACCACATGAGTAAAGAAATCGTACAGAGGCAAAACTTCTAAGGAGCTGTCAAAATTTTAAAATATTTTTGTAGGGTTGGCACAGGAGGATAAAATTAAATAACAAAACTTTTATCAGCTTTTATTATAATACTTAATGTATTATATTTTTTTACAAACTATTTTTATACGAAATATTTTATTTTTATAATTTTGTTCTTCAAAAATTTGTTGCGCCTTTTAATTAAATGGTAAATTCTAAATCTATCGTCGTTTTTTTATAAAAATAATCTATTGGAAAGCGCTCACATGACATAACAAATATACAATCTTGCACATGTTTTAATATTTCATTACCAATATTTATAATGTTTCTTTCGAGATCAAAATATTCGCGAAATTTTTGCTCAAGCAAATCATACATTTATTTCAGATACATTCTTACATTGACTGAACTCGAACAAGCACCGTCAGTTGTCAGCAAGTTGAGCGTTGTAAACGTATTTCCAAATAAATATTTTACAGTCCTTTTTTTAAATTTAATACAGGTTTTTTCGAAGTGATCCTCACAATTTTTATAATCAAAAAGTTTTGAAAGGAGATCTTTTCGTCCGACAGCTTTTAACCACTCTTGTCGTCTAAAATAATTTTAAAAAAACATGAACCTATGTATTTAACTTATAAGCGTAATTATTCAATTATAAACATTATAAAAATAACTATTAGGTACTACGTACGTTTTCTTTCAATGTTAATAGATACATCATACATAATATACCTATATGCATGAGGTATCTATCTACCACATTAAAATAATAAATTATAGTCAAGTATTATACTATATATACTTACCTAGTGGAGTCTTTAGGATAATAAAAAAAAAAAATATTTATATTTATTCTATTATTGTTCATACAAAAAAGTATATTAAACCATATTTACACTTTTTTGTATTTCATTGAACACGAATAATTCTTTAAAAAACAAAATTTGACACTTATTATTTTTTACACAACCCTGAGTTTGAGCACTGGCCGAGCCGGTTTAAAGCAGTTTCTCTCTGTACGTGACGAGCAGCCAGTGCTCACGCACACACTCGCGTCTGGCTTGTAGTAGTGTACCTATCATAGCACGGTTGTATGAAGCTTAAGCTTTGCCTCTGTACGGTACGGTTTCTTTACTCATGCGCCTTTACTATTTGATTGACTAATGAAGAGCTATCGTATCACAGAGCCATCTATGCAAACAAGACTGTAGTTTTTGAGTTATAAGAAAGTGACCATATTAACTGGATGACCATATTACCCTCATATACTATACGAGATGGCAACACGTTATCGAACAAAATGGCACATATAATTATATTATAATTAAATGTAGTTAAGCTTTGAAAAATAAAATGTCTTGAATTTGTATATAAAATACGAAGAAACTTTTGCCCGACCTAATATATATTATTTCAATACACTTATTTCAATACATTTTTTACGTGGTAGAGCCACGCTGCAACTATATTATAGTTGTAGCACGAATGGGTCGGCTCGACCGGGGACCACACTCTCACAGAATACCAGCGTAAAATAGCAGCTTAATGCTGCTGTGTTTCGTATGGTGAGTGTAGAGAACCGGAGACCCTTTTTACTGGAAACGAGGCATTCCATCTTAATCCTCAGGGGTGACAACGCATCTGCATTTTGATTCTTAATTGAGGATAAATGTAGATGTCTATGGGCCACAGTACCCACTTACCATCAGGTGGACTGTGTGCTCGTTTGTCACCCTATGCTATAAAAAAAAACTTATTATACGGGAAAAAACCCGATTTTAACTAAATGTCCGGGGCTTTGAAGTTTCTGTCCGGAATTTGAAGATGACAAGGTAGCCCTGTAGCCCGGTAGTGGTTTTATTAATATAAATAATATAATATTAGTAATAAATTTGAGATAAAAACCCACTGGCGTCGCTAGATGGCGTTAGTTTCATATTACTTCGCGGTATGGTTACTGCCAAAAAGTAAGTTTTAAGTAAAGTAGATTTTTAAATAGTCACTTTCCAGTTATCTCCTACAACAAGGAAAGTTTAATTTGTTTTAACCAAAGAGTATAGTAACGGTCCTAAGGTTTTAACTTTCCTTGTTGTAGGAGATACAATATGCATGCTTGTCCAAAACCCCTTTACTAGAGATGAGACATACTTACAAAATTTAATACCAGGCTTCTAAGTACGAGTATGGAAAAATACCAGGATCGAAAACCAGGTTTCAAAAGTACTTGAAAGTATTTGTTAGTGTCAATATATATATATATATATATATATATATATATATATATATATATATATATATATATATATATATATGAATGACTAATTCGAGTCGGGCAACAATTTAGACTAGGTAAACGTTTTTTAACGTTTTTGTCACCGAAATTAAATCTTTCCTTCTTACTTTTTGGCTTAAATTCAATATACACGCGAAATAACTATTTAAAAATTAGGTCACGGTCAGCAGGTTACGTAATCAGTTCACATTTCACAATAACAACTGAATTTACAAAGAATCGAAACAAAACTTTTACTTCCTCGAATATAAACATAATTCTTATTACTTACGCGACGTGTCCAGCCGCGGTGTCATATTTTGAAAATACTTGCATAGGAATTTGACCCGTTTTCCATGTTAGCCTACTATGAATAAGGAGCTAAGTCGTATAAATAAAAAAATACTTGGAAGTTCAAAGTATTTTTTATTCACATATACGATTGAATTTCTTATTCCTATCAAGATATGGATCATTTTCCCATGCAAGTATTTTCATGTGTAGTGCTCAAGTTCTTGGAGCATCTGACTTACAACACATACTTTATCTTCATATTTGCAAGTATTTTTTGCTCGTAAAAGGGCGTCGTACTTTGAAGTGAAAACCTGGTAGCATAAATACGTCTCATTGCGATTGTCCAGTCGTGGTGTCAAAATTTGAAAATACTTGCATAGGAATTTGACCCGTATTCCATGTTATCCTACTATGAATAAGGAGCAAAGTCGTATAAATAAAAAAATACTTTGAACTTCAAAGTATTTTTCATTCACAAATACGATTGAGTTTCTTATTGCTATTGAGATATGGATCATTTTCCTATGCAAGTATTTGAACAACACATACTTTCATACTTGCAAGTATTTTTTGCTCGTACCAGGGCGCCGTACTTTGAAGTGAATACCTGGTTTTAAAATCTGGTAGCGTAAATACGTCTCATCTTTACCCTTTACGTCTTCCACATTTCAAGTAGAGGTGTGTCGTTATGTGTTCTATAAAATAACGTAACGTTATCATAACTATTTATATTCATAACTGTCTATTTTTCATGTAACGGCAACTTAACAATATACCTATTCATAGAACAGTTATCATCAAAATTACTTTCGTTTCGTGATTTAAAGTTTAAACTGTAAAGATTTAAATACTAATTTAGTTGCCGAAATGAACTTTCTTTCGTACTTTTGATATGTTTCTAGAAATTAGGGCATTCTTTTTTTCTTGTTTATGTTGAGACTGCGGTACAGCTGACGGCACGTCGAAGGCTGGCTCAAAAAGTTATTTCTTAAGTTAGGGCTGACGCAAGGCCTGTGATACCCAAAGTGTCCACAGGTCTCAAAGATCTAGCAATCGTTTGCTGTTCCAACGAAACTTGTGTGTACGTGTTCTATATATCGCTGCCGTAAATGTTACTTACCTTCAGATTACCTGAAGTCGTCTGAAAACTAAATTCGTTTTTACAAATATTACAACACCACAAAATACTACTATCACTAAATCAAATAAGGTGTAATGCTGCAACTTTGGACGGATTTTGACGTTTTTCGTTCGTATCTCTAAACCAATTTATTATTATAACTTTTGATGGGCTTTATATGGAAAACAGATCTTATGAATTGCCAGGTAGTAATAAAATAATTTTAATTCATGCTGTTCTTCCGAATTACAAGCACTCAAAGTCGTAGACAAAGTTGTTTGTAAAAGACGTAACTTTGCCTAGAAGGATATCTCAATAAATATTATGTTGATCTTTCCAATTTTTTTTTCCACAGCGAATAGGCAATGTTAAAGAAGGTACCACAAAATTTCCATACAAAAATATCGTTGACTTGAGGGTTGCCCAAAAAAATACAGATAATTTTTTTTCACTTCACAAGTAAAAATAACAAATGCTTTTTGGCAATAATGTCTCATAATTATTAATATAAGAAACAATCAATTTTTATAACATGGCTTTACCAGAAAATATTTAAGTTCGTTTGAAAGCTCGATTATTGTTTTAATTTTAAAACGATAACGAAACTATCCTTTAATAAAATTATAATAAAATATCGTAAATTATGTGGATAACAGTCTAATAATATTGAATAAGTATAATAAGGTAACAGTCTAATAACAATGAATGTCTTCTTCTCGCTAAAAAATAAATTAACAATGTTAATTAAAATTTCGGAAACATCGTAGGAACAATATTCAAAGCTTTGGTACAAAACAACATCTATAAAAATATTTAAAAAAGAACCTAATAATAGCTACCCGTTTATCTAAAATCGTGTCTCCATATTTCTAGAAAGCACTTAATATTAAAAAAACACAATTCTCCAAAAAATCTAAAAGTGCAGGAAGTATTTTTGTTAAACAAAATGCTGTTTTAACTATTAGGTAAAGGAACATAATTAAATACGAACTATAGGTAAGTGATTCTAGAAACAAAACCTGGAACATACATAGAAAATACTCAAAACATTAAAAAAATATATAAAATAATTTCAATCAAAATTTGACTACTCTCATATTAAACAGATTGAAAATGTTCGTCTCATTGTTAGTTTGGTACATTATAACATTTTTACTTATTGTATGTTATATTTACCAAAATCTAAATTAAATACGAAATGTCCTCGTAGGGAAATTTGGGGATCAGGTAGAACTGCAAAACATCTTTAAATCATGTAAATCACATATGTCTTCAATGTTAGGGTAGGTGAATACTGTTCCCTTAACACACTAGAATTTTTTACTTTTCGTGCAAATTTCACTTTGGGAATTTGATTATTTATTGATAAAACCTTCCCTACAAAGTGTTTTACACTTTTTTTCGAAGCAAATTCAACTATTATCCAGCTGTTTTCTTGAAGTCCAAGAGAATCGTCAACAAAAAATCAATATCACTCAATTCGAAAGGGCATAATATGTTTTTTTGTTCTTTTTGTTCTTGCAAACATGATGCAACGTAATTATCAAAATGTTCATAGTCAGAGTCGTCTGCAGCATGATCCGATGTCTTGAAGTACTTGCTTGTCTTCTTTTTCTTTTATTTATTTGTGTATCTATATCTTGTAAAACTGTTATTTTTCAAGGGAGGCTTCTTTTATAACTATATTAGACGTAATTATTATTTTAGGATCTTTATTCTTGTTTGGGTTTTTAAATGGTTCAGGGTCATTAACTATTTTCAACTGCAGACATTCTGGTGTGTCTTCGCAAAACGGAGTGTTTATTTTGGAATTCTTTGGTAAATTCTTCAGGCAATGCACGAAGTCATTTGAAACTGCCACTAAAGGGTGCAAGTAAAAGCTTATGGGCTTATGGCACTTATGCAAAGCCTACAAAGGCTGTCAGGATTTTGGAGCATCAACGACGAACAATGTAATTGTGCTGAGTTGTCTTCAGAGATAGCGCCTTTATCTAGCTCGTAGGTATCGTTTGATCCTACTACCTATTTGGAAGAAAAACGAATCTGATGTTTTTATTTTGACATATTTAAATTGTCTCGACACTTAGGTGCGATGCCAAATTATCACCAATGATAAGTTTAACGCCGTCTAGAGAGTTAGCCCACGGCAAAACTATGCTCTTAAACCAATCATCAAAACATATCACATCGAACCATCCAGATTTGGTTCGATTATACCGAGCATTTTTTGGTCCATTCTCACACCACCTGGTCCACAAATGATCTGCCTTGAAAACCACATAGGGTGGTAGACAATTGCCATCAGCAGTTCCGCTGAACATTATTGAAACTGCACTTTTACTTGCATTTATAACCTTTTCCGGGTGTTTTGTTCCTCTTTTAAAATACACTTTTTGACCCGGGGTCGTCACTTAAATTTGTCTCATCGAAATTAAGAATATTGCTGGCAGGAACATCTTTTAGTGAAGTTTCAAGATTCTTGAAATATTCATTCATTTCCTCTACTGTTTCCGCAGCACGACGTTTTTTTATATTTTGTGTTGTCCTTTGGGAAAAATTGTGACGTTGTAAAAAAGCACGGGCCCAACGTTCACCTGGCATTTTTCCTTTGAAAAGATAATCTTTTCTGCGTTTTACTAATTAGTTGTAAACTACAATGCGCAAATCTAAAATAGTAAAAGGACAGCCAAATTCAGCAGAAAGATTCACTACGTCTGCGATGTGAGCTTCTTCCTCAGCTGATAACTCTGTGAGTCGTACAAATGGTTTGTTATGAATGTTTTTGGATTTATTGAGAATGGTCCGACGCGGGATCCCAAACTGCTTTTTCGCTTCGTATGACGAAATAAATTTGTTTCGCACGAGATCTGCTGCAACGTCTAACATTTCCGCTGAATAATCAGCATAATTACGAGCTCCTGGTTTTCTCCTGTTTCGCTTTTTATTGTTTCCCATCATATAACTGTAACAGAATTTTATTTATTTATTTATTTCCACCAACAATATACATTCAGAAAACAACAAAAAATATGTGCTTACATCTGAAACAATACTATTGTTAGGTGAAAAACTGGTGCCTAAACTAGGTAAAACCTGTATCTTAGGTCACCAAGTCCCCACCTGTAGTTATCCCACTGCTGGGCACAGGCCTCCTCTCATTTCTGGGAGGGTTTTAGGGCAAGGAAATGTCCGCCGCGCTGCCCCAATGCGTGTTGGCGAACTTCATATATCTTCGAAATATTATTTTTGGATTTCTCAGACATGCAGGTTTCCTCACGATGTTTTCCTTCACCGCCGAGCACGCGGTAAATCAGCACTTAACATTGAAATTAACAATTTCATTGGTGCCGGTGGGGATCGAACCCGGGTTGCTCGCGTACTGTGAAACTTACAGCGAGCGCTAACCATCTGAGCTACAACGGCTCATATGAATATGAATTATAAATAATGTTACGAACTTGGGGTTCAAGACAATTAAAAACTGCCGAGTGAATTACCAAAATTGGCACTTTAATTACAGAACACTAATTACAACATAAGATCACCTAATAATAAAACACAATTGTACTACTGATCACTTAAGTTCGCAGTTGTATCGCTTTGAAGTATTCGCTTGTATTGCCAATTCAATACTGACTCGGTCGTGGTCTATACCAGCCTTATATAGCGCCTCAGATACTTTCCAGAACCTTCTACTGTAGAAACATCTAGAATATTCGAGTACATATCGGTCCCGAAATTTCTAGAAGGATCTTGACTCTCCTAGTTCTGCTACTCGATACTAGATGCGCTAGTGGTAACTAGTGTTGCCATGTACAAGACATTAATAATGGCGCGCAACACTGCCCCCTACTAAGACATGCTCGTCCCGAGAATTATTGGCCACATAATAACGCGCCAGTCGATCCACATGGACGATCTTAGGAGTACCTCTTGCACCTTTCTGTATCCGGTAGGTTACGTCATTGATCCTTGTCACAATCCGGTACAGTCCGTCCCATTTAGCTTTAAGCTTAGGCGATATCCCTTTGCTGCGAACTGGAATGTGTAACCACACTAGTGAACCTTCGTCAAACCCTTTGTTGTTCATTTTGCGGTCATACCGTGTTTTCATCTTCTCAGACGTTTGCTGGCCCGAATGTCTGACGTGCTCATAAATGTCATTCATTTTGTTCCGCAAGTCATTTGCATAATCGGTTATACTGCGTGGGGCATCAGGTGGTATTCCGGTGATCAGGTCTGCAGGCAGTCGTAATTCTTTCCCAAAGTTTGCGCAAGCTGGTGTCACTGATGTACTTTCGTGAACAGCGCTGCGATATAACAACAAAAACGGTTGTCTGTGCCTGTCCCAGTCTCGTCGCCGTTTTTCCACAACTTTTGCTAGGTACCTCTCCAATGTCTGATTAAATCGTTCTACCATTCCATCAGATTGTGGGTGGTAAGAAGTTGTTCTTGTTTTATGAGTACCCTTAACTCGGCAAGTTTCCTGGAATATTTGAGACTCAAAATTCCTTCCTTGATCGCTGTGAATTTCTAAAGGTACTCCAAAACGACAGAAGACTTCATGTACTAGTTTATCTGCAACTGTTGAAGCTTCTTGATTAGGAATGGCGAAGACTTCTGGCCTCTTAGTGAAGTAATCCATCACAACCATGAAATACTTGTTACCACTTTCACTTTCCGGAAACGGCCCCGCAATGCGAAGGGATATACTCTCCCATGGTGCACCAACATTGTACAATTTCAATGCACCTCTACTACGAGTTTGAGGTCCCTTTACAGCCGCACAACTTGTACATTTGCGACACCAGTCCTCGACATCGTCACGACAGTGGACCCAGTAAAACTTTTCTTGGCTCTTCAGTAGAGTTCGTTTAACTCCCAGATGGCCTCCTGAACAACCATTATGGTACAGCTGTAGAACATCCGGTACTTTAGCTTTGGGGACAACCATTTGTAAATGACAACTGTCTCCCTGAACATTTTCCCATTTTCGGCACAGGACTCCATCCTGAATCAGCAAGCTGTCCCATTGGGCCCAATAGCTTTTCGTGGTCGGACTCATCGCTGAGACGTCACTCCACTTGGGCTTAGGAGCACTGGCCTTCATCCATTCCAGAATCGGCTTGATGTCCGGATCTTCCTGCTGTGCATGTTGTAGGCTGTCCTTCCACTCATTGATGAGCTGGTCTGTCCTGAGCATCTTCACAGACACCATTTCCTTACCCTCTTGCCTAGTACAATGCTTGCAATCTTCAGGACAAGGTCTTCTTGACAATGCATCTGCGTTGCTATGAGATTTCCCGCTATGCTGGGCGGTGCTGTTAGACGCACTGCCCTCTCGAGATAGTTCACCTTCCCTTTCTACAGTTCGCTTAGGGCAGCTGGATCGAAGATGGCCCCTTTCCCCACAGCCGTAGCACCTAGGGTTGTATCCTTTATTGCGGTCACGAACTGTAGCTGCTGCAACCTCCCTGACGCGATGGGAACGATGATCCTGCCGCACGGCTTCCACCTCCAGTGCATGGGCCAAGGCGTCCTTAAGCGTCTCGTGGTGCCCGAGCCTCACAGCAGCTCTGACTTCAAAGTCGCGGATGCCATCGATGAATGTCTGTACCAGGTTCCCTACAATGAGTGCAGGTACAGACTGGTATGCTTTTCGAACCAGCTTCTCCACCTCAAGGGCCCACTGCTGCAGGTTTTCGTTGCTGCGTTGCACGCGATCTTTGAGCTGCGCACGAAAGACGTGTTCCAGGTGAGCGTCGCCATATCTCGCCTCCATTGCCTCAAGAAGCTGCTCGTAAGTCACTTCCTTACCGAGAACTTCCAGAACAGTTGAGGCCTGGTCACGTAGGCCTAGGGTAAGAGCAGTCATGGCATGACTTTTATTCCAGCCGTTCGCCTTCATGACAGCGTCGAACTGGACTTTGTAGGCCGACCAAGAAGTAGTCCGAAGGTGTGCCGAGTTTGGGCTCGTTTTGTTAGTTATGATTAGACCTTACCTCCTACCTAAGGTCTAATCATAACTAACAAAACGAGCCCAAACTCGGCACACCTAGTTCTACTCGTCCAGGAGTTCCAGTAGTAGTCACCGTAGTACACATCATGTCACTCCATCAAGTCCGGGGGTAAGGTCTAATCATAACTAACAAAACGAGCCCAAACTTGGCACACCTAGTTCTACTCGTCCAGGAGTTCCAATAGTAGTCACCAAAGTACACCATCAGGTCACTCCATCAAGTCCGGGGGTAAGGTCTAATCATAACTAACAAAACGAGCCCAAACCTGGCACACCTAGTTCTACTCGTCCAGGAGTTCCAGTAATGGTCACCGAAGTACACCATCAGGTCTCTCCATCAAGTCCGGAGGTAAGGTCTCATCGTAACTAACAAAACGAGCCCAAACTCGGCACATCTAGTTCTACTCGTCTAGGAGTTCCAGTAGCAGTCACCGATGTACACTTTCAGATCACTCCATAAAGTCCAAGACGAATAGGCATTTGTATATATATTTATATATAAATCCCAAATCCAAAATATTGTAATAAAAATGTGTGATTATAAAAATAATAATATTATTTTGTCTTGTCAAGTACCTATGTATCAAATTCGAATATTTTGTGTATGTACAGCGATCTTTTTCAGCTGCTGCTATCAGGCCGGCGATCCACTCACGACGGCGGCAGAGCGCGGACTGTGGTTTCATCGAAATTTTTCGTTTTTACAATATAAAAAACTATTATTTTCAACAAAAAAGTTACCACTATTTGAAGATGAAGAACACGTGGTAGCTATTAGCTATGTTTGATTTGGTTTAGTTTTGTCACAAAATGTACCGAAAAACACCCCCAAGCCGCAGGAATTTCGTAAGGAATATTCCTACCAAATTTCAAGTCTCTAGGCCTTATGGTTCCAGAGATATCGTGATGATATCTCTTATATATATGTAATAGACGGGCTAGCAAACTTAGTTCTGCAGCATATGCTGTAAAAAAGATTAGAGGCCTTACATTAAACAGCTACATTGGTTTATTTTAGTTATTTCCATAGGATAATGTTATATATGGAATCTTGCTATGGGGTAATGCGACTGACATTCAAACTATCTTTGTTTTGCAAAAGAAAGCCATAAGAGCAATTTATAACCTAGGCCCGAAGGAATCCATTAGAGATAATTTTAAAGAAATAAATATATTAACTTTGGCAATAGTGATGTACATTCTGTAAATACTAGGAACAAGCACAAGTTAGTTATACCAGTTACTCGACTCCAAAGAGTCAGTAATTCCTTCATGGGGCAATGTATACGCTTTTACAACAAAGTACCAGAAAATATGCAGACCTTATCATCAAAAGGTTTAGAATATTTATTAAGCAAAAATTGTCTAGTAAGGGTTATTATACTACTTAAGAGTACATGACTGATAATAACCCCTGGGAATGAGGTGATCGCTACCATGCTGTTTCTAAATGTTTTCATAACAATTGTATAAAATATTATATTGTAAATTTTGTTTAAAAAAAATTCCTGCTGGGTTTCTTGCCGTTTCTTCCCAGGACAGTTTTTTTCCGAACCAGTGGTAAAAGAAATGACTAAGTATTATTGTAATCTATATTGAATAAAAATGATTCTATTCTATTCATACGAAACACAGCTGCTATTTTACGCTGGAGCGTGGTCCTTCCCCGGACGAGCCAACACATTCGTGATACAACCATAATATAGCTGCAGCGTGACTCTACCACGTGTAGAATAGTTATGTTAAATTAAAATAACGGTACAAAAACACGAAATTATCTGCTGCATGTTTTATTTGAATATTTTAACATAAGTATTTTTAATGTTTGTGTATTTAATAAAAATTTACATAAAATTCACAACGGCTTACACTAATACATATACATTTCTTAAAATTATATATTTCGAATTATACAGACGTGTTTAACAATTCAATGTGAAACTGTGCGTGAATACACATTGCGAAAATTCGAATAGTTATAAATGTAATTCTATATTTAAAATATACGTGATTTTACTACGCGACTGGGAGAAGAATAGATTAAATAAAAAGTAGTAACAAAGTTTAGCACGAATGTTTTGCCCGTGCCTCCTGGTGTGTCAAGAGGTAAGAACACCTCGTCTCCACTATCTATGCGCTGCATATGCAAACGTTGCGTCATTTTAATCACGAGGAATTCTAAATCCTCGGCGTTCTAGTTGAGCACCCTCACAACTAGCCTTGTCAACTGTCCCGTTTAGGCTCCAGCCTTATCGGATGCGTCCCGTGAAAGATGTGTGCGAGACGCCAGTTGTTTTATTGTATAATTTCGGCTAGTAGTATCTAGAAATGTACGCACTTGAGACAGATTAATTAATTAAGAAGATATTGTTTTTTTTTATTTTTTTATTTATTTATTCTTTGTTGCTTTCCCTATTACAAAATAACACAAATGGCGGACTTAATAGATTTACGGACAACTTCATTTATTAATGGGCTAATTTTACGATCCCTTCATGACACACCATTATATTATAATGACCATACAAGAAAATGGTTTGAACATAAAATATTTAACGATGAATCCGTCACCCCATTTTGTACCGTGGGTGTCTAAATGAATTGCTAAAAAGACCTCGACGCTTCCGATACATGGCGGTATTACCAGCCAGTTTACGCCAGACGTGAAATACCCAGTACCGGCAATGAACAGCGTCTGCTATTAAAATTGCCAATACGTTTTTGACGATTAAGGAAAATCCGTACTAGAACAGCAGAGGCTCATGGCAAGCAATGGAATTTTAGGATAGATGAAGAAGAAAGAATGCACCTGAAGTAGTATGCCATACGAAGCGAACAAAGACTTCTATGTATACTTTCTTTTAGAGTCTATTTATCTTTTGTTTAAAAGTTCTATGTAGAATCTTTCTTTTCCAAAGACTTCTTTGTAGAATATATACTTGTAGAATACATACAGGGTTATTTTTCAAAGAGTAGCCAAATTTTAATCTTAAGTTCAAATATATAAATAATGATATACCGTTATTGCAGATTTTGAAAATATGAGTAAATAGTTTGAAAATCCAAAAGTGCACGCCTCATGAAGGTTACATTTAATTTTGATGAAAAAATAAATTACCAAAATAAAACGATTACACAAAGTATAAAATCGATATAGGCTGTATGACACATTTGTCCTTTGCCTAACAATGGCTAAAAAATATGGAAGCGCTTTTAAATTTTTAATAGCAACAAAACTTATAAAAGTTGAAAATAACTTCAACTACGCGTACTAGGTTACGATATGAAATAGGGATAGCCTTGATTCTAAGTATTGATGTAATTCTGAAGCTAATTAAAAAAAAAAACCCCAGTCTCGATACGTCAATTTTTTCAAACTGTTTTTTTTCTTCAAAGTAGCAATATAAAATTCTTTTTTAGAAAATATAAGATGGATTGATTAGTGTTTTCTTGATATACGACTACTCCTATTATCGTATAAGTGCAATATGGTTATGATAGAGGCATTTTAAGAACACAAAATTGCTTAACCTTGACATGTCGAGAATAAGCTTCGCGTTATGAGGCGAGCAATAAGGCTTCTACTTTTATTTGAAATTATCCCAAATTGAATGTGATTTATAGTCAACAACGTTTTTGCCTACCGATCGACCCTTACGAATGTGTGCGTGCGCAGTAAAATCAGTTAAAATAGTGCATTACGACAAATTTTGAATTTAAAAGATAAAAAGGGCAGAATTATTAAGATTTTTTTTAATTACTTTTTCTTTACCATTTGCCTATATAACTTATTCTGAACCGGCTCTGCAAATTTGGTCGGTTATTGCAAATTTGGTCGGTTATTGCAAAATAAACCTATATAGGCAAATGGCGAAGAAAAATTAATTTCAAAAAATCTTAAATATTCTGTCCTTCTTCTATCTTATAAATTAAAAATGCGTAGTAATGCATTATTACACATGCACATTCGTAATGGGTCAATCGGACGGAAAAAACGTTGTGAATTGAATCGCACACAGAGGAGCGTGCGTACGCGTAGTTGTTGCCCATAACTCACATTCAATTTGGGATTATTTCAAATAAAAGTAGAAGCCTTATTTACTCGTATTTTCAAAAACTGCAATAACGGTATTCATTACATTATATATTTGAACTTAAGTTTAAAATTTGGCTACTCTTTGAAATATAACCCTGTTTATGTAGAAATGACAACTTGAAAATTGCGCACATAGTATATTTTGTAATATTTATGAAAATCGATCCTATTCTGATATCATAACTATCAAGTAGAAAAGCTATGAAATAAAATGTTGTTTAATTTAATTCTGTACTTTATTAATAAAACAACCCATGTTAATTACACTGTTTTTAGATTGAAAAAGAAAAATATCACGGAATTTCTCGTCGGCAGTTTCACAATGAATTTGTTAACAAATAAGAATCCTCTTCTTTTAATGTTGTTAGTAAAATTTTCAATATTCAATGTACCAATTGGGCAGGAACTAGATGTTGTTACTATAACTAATGCTAGTAACTCACTAATTAAGCGTCCAGAAATGTTACTCTTATAGCTAAAATTAATTAAATTAATAAAAAGTCAAACTTAGAAATGTACAATAAATAAATTTTAAAGAAATGTACATTTTTTAATGTGCTTAAGACGAGGTGAAAGTACAAAATACAAATTAACATTCATTTTTAAGTCATATTTAGTACAATAATTATTATTAACACTTCTGTCATTTATTTTTTTATTTAAGGGACACGTGTTTACTAAACATAATAATCTACATACTACCGAGAAAAAAAATATTTCGCTGAAACAAGAATAAACTAATACTGTAGATGTTGAGTAATGTCCAAAAAAAAAAACAAACAAAATGGCAGCTTAGCATTTCGGAATGAATATTTTGTGCATATTATATATTTATAGTATAGTTTTTATAAAATTCATGTAATTTTCGAAGACTTTATTATTATATAAAGAATATATTACGTGGAACACTTCGTTTTATTTATATTTTATATTTATACACACACCAACAATATAAACGCTCAAGAACTTTCCAAGTACAGGTCGTTGGCAGGCTTTCTGAAGTTGTGGATTTGATTCTTTTAGGTATACCGTACAAGTCGCGGCACGTAAGTCTAGCGCTGAACCTAACATGGAGGGGACGCGCACGAATTAAATTGCACGAATGCGACTGGAAAGCCAATCAGCGCGTGCGAACGATACGCACGAGCCAATCAGCGCGACTTATGCGCAATACCAGTCACCGCTAGACTTTCGTGCCGCTACTTATACGTCTTAGTAGCGACTTCTGAAGTCAATTGCCTGTTACAGTTTACCTTTGTCGCTTCTTAGGTCTCGTGCGTGTCGGATTCAAACGATTAGAATCCACTGGCCCATGTCGTGGTTGCGAGGTAGTGGGTTCTTGTTGAATCGCGTGATTAGACCCGAAGCTACAAACAGCATTGTTCTCCGAACTCTACTGTCCCATATACATAAATAAATCAAAATATAAAGCAGGAATCAGGTTAAACTTATCAGCCCATAACGTCCCACTGCTGGGCAAAGGCCTCCCCAACCTCTTTCCACCTTTCACGGTTCTGTGCTATTAAGGACCAGTTTATATATATTCGAAATAACCAGACAGTTTATATAGTCTGGTTATTTCGAATCACATTGATATAATTGATAAATATCGATCGCTAGATATAAAAAATAGAATTACGTTACTTTTATTACGTTTACAATGTTGGTAATGTTTTAAGAGTTTCGAATAAATTTTTTTGCTTTGCAATATACAGGGCTACCATCTGTAAATTCGTTAAGCCGAGATAAATATTGACAAGGCTACATTTTTGAGCTTAAACGTGGGGCATATTTACCAGAAAGGTTTCTTTCGAAATAATTTAAAATTTTCACCTTTTTTTTATTTACTTGTCATATTTAAATCACAGTTTTTCACAAAATAGGACAAATCCGGCAAAACCCGGACGGGTGGCAACCCTACTTATAAGGGTAATGATTTAGTTATTTAATAATAAATCTGGTATTTGGCTAGTAATTTTAAATAATAAAATGCTTCATTTATTACATTTAGAATTACATTTCCTTTTTGCAAATACATACTAGTAGTTAAAAAAAATTGACAACGAAAAACATTGTACCTAAATGATTCCAGCTATAAAACATTGTCACAGATCCTTAAATTCGATTATAATACATAATTATGACAGTAAGAATTCAATTATGAGAAACTTCCACAACTTTTTCTGCCACCAGGGCGGCACTACTTTGGAATGAGGTGAAATATTTGACAGATTTCATGGTGGGGAAGTTCAATCATTAGAAAAATAATTTGAGAGTTTTGTTTTCTTCTGAAATATTAGTCATGTTTTATAAAAATAGGTTAAAAAAAAACCAAACTACGGATATTTCTAAAAGAATTAAAAGGAGAGTTAACACATGTTTAAAAATTAAACAGCAAGCACTGAAACATTGTTTTGTGTGTAAAAATACATTAGAAAAAGAAAAACATTGACACCGTGTAACAAATAACTTCACCTCAGTCCCAACTAGCGACATCTTCTGTCTAAGATTATTAGCTCTATACAATACAATAATATTTTCATAAAGATATTAATTACCATAAAAGCGTAGTAATGCGATATTGACTAACTGTTTATTTCATTCATTTTACCATGGAAGTGTTTTTAATAAATTACATTGTTATATTGTTTTATACAGTCCGAAGTTGAAGAATTTATGCTGCAAAGTAAAAAAGTAAAAGTTATAGCCTATACACGTCCCACAGCTGGGCACAGGCCACCTCTCATTTCTGAGGGGGTTTTAGGGCAAGGAAATGTTCGCCGCGCTGCCCCAATGCGTGTTAGCGAACTTCACATGTCCTCGAAATATTTTTTTTTCTATTTCTCAGATGTGCAACCTGCATGTTGTTTCCTCACGATGTTTTCCTTCACCGCCGAGCATGTGGTAAATCAGTACTTAAAATTGCAGTCAACAATTTCATTGGTGCCGGCGGGGATCCAATCGGGGTTGCTCGCGTACTGTGAAATTTACAGCGAGTGCTTAACCCCTGAGCTACCACGGCTCTCCTGCAATGGTTTGTCAAATGCCTTTTTTATTAATGCATGTTAAAATTAAGAAAATAAAATATACGTTATAATATTATACGTATCAAGAATGAACGAAGAAAGGTGACATGGCAAATTTTTGGTGGAGAAGTGAGTGGAAGAGTCGGCAAGGAAGACCCTTAAGAGAAGTTTAGTCGTTTAGAAGTGTAGATCAAATAGAGCATTGTGATGCTGTAAATTTTCATACAAAAAGCGATAAAGTTTTCCCCCCCGTAAACATAGTCATAATTTTTGGAAATGTTGTAGATATAATGAAGAACCAGATCTGTACGTTTTTATTTTAAATAAATATTGCGTACGATATAAGTTATTAGCATCTAAATAGCTATGTTTTTGACTTAAAAACTTCCTTGAGCGTTTTTTAAAAAAAATTAAACTAAACTTAATTACAAATAAAGAAAAACGTACTGACCTAGATAAGGTGTACAGAGTCTAATGAGACTAAAATGTTCTAGTTTCGTAAAGGTTTAGGGGGGTGAAAACGTTATCGCCCGAAACAATATTTCAAAAAGGAAATGTAGGCAATTGCTTCCATGACTTGCAACTCCTTCTATCGCACAATACGGCAATACGGAGCGAGAGGTATGAAACATTGCATTTTTGAAAATATCTACTCGTGCCGGATAGGCCAAATTAAGGGCCGATGAAAAACGAGTATGTACACTTAACCGAACCGAAGCGAGAGAGGTTTGTCAAAATCGTGCTAAATGGAAATCTTTAGTCTCTGCCTACCCCTGAGTAAGTAAGAAAGTAAAGTAAGTTTCAAGATCCTACAAAAAGGAGCAATTTAAATTTTTTGATGTAGTAATTTTATAAATAATGCAGATCAAATACTAAATTTATAGTAGGTATTTTATCTCTAAGAACTTCTCTAATACGGTGATATTGTAATAAATAAAAAGCAATTGAAACTTAGACAAGGAACACACATTTCTTTGGTTATCTAAGCTAAATTCATTGTTACTATGAATTAAATAATCTTTCAGCACATGTATTAGAAAACAGTAGAATTTCAGAAGACTGAACGATATCGATAATTAGTGACATCGACAACTTTACACTCGCTCTATACACTCACCATACGAAACACAGCAGCATTAAGTTGCTATTTCATGCTGGTATTCTGTTAGAGCGTGGACCTACCTCGGTCGAACCGACCCATACGTGCTACATCCATAATATAGCTGTAGCATGGCTCTACCAGGTAAAAAATCTTATCGGCAAATCCGTGTAATGCTACATCCCTATTCAAAATAATTGCATCACTCGGCAAGTTTCTTATTAAATAGGCTTACTAAAATAACTAATTAATAGTTGGCAAGTAAAGACAGACGTACTTTCTCTCTGCGCTGGGGACCGGTTAGTATAACAAATAATCCAGTATATAAACTAAATTTAAATGTAAAACAGAATTATCGTTATTAGAAACATGACACCAGGGCTTTTTGCCACTTTAACTGATCCGTGGCAAATTCAGCAAAACTAAAACATTAATGGAATTACTTCGTTGTCTGTCTGTTTGTTTTTCTCTGAGTTTGTGTAAATGATGTAGACGTAGATGATTTTAATATGTTATATTTATAAAATGCGATTATCGAAATGCAAACGTAAAGTTGTTCAGTTTCTGTAAATTTAGATTTTGACATTTATGGAACATTAAAACAAGCAAAACGCAATTATATTTATATATTATGTGTATTTCATTACTGTATTATTTCAGAAAATGTTGACTATAGAAATCCAGAAATCGATTTCTCGATGATAATTCGATGTCTCGATGTTATATTTAATAAAAAATGAACACTAAACTCGATGATTTGCCTATGTAAAAAAGATAATGAAATATTTTAATACATTAATTTTTATTTAATACATATTAGTAAAATTACACACTTCCACAGTAAAATGCCGGCAGTATAATAAACGCTTAAGTATATAGTCGTCGCCTTAAATATAGTGTGTACATTTAATCTAGACTCTTCTAGAAGTATCAAGTTACTTCTGTGCATACTTATCTAAATAATTTATACATAAGTTAAATTTGTCATAAATATATACAATTTTTAAGTAATATTTCAGTCTATTGCGGCATGCAATGAAAATATTTCGTAAGGTATTTTTGTATGTATACAGGATGGCGATGACGGAGACAGAATTAATGTTATAATGTAGTCTATACAGCGTCCTTTACATATAAAAACAAGCGAATGCATTTAACGGGTTGGTTATAGATTTTTTGTCGTTTTTCGTTATTTGACACATGCTGTAGATGAAGAGTGTCACTGGGGGAATGTAGATAACATCAAGGAGTTATAATAAAGTAAAGAAACAGCCTATATTTGCGCCCCACGACTGGGCACAGACCTTTTATATCTGGGAAGGAAATCGTGATGCCCCAAGGCGTGTTGGAAAACTTCACACATATTCTATTTTTTTTTTATATCCTTTCCTGGACTTAGATTTTCTGACGGTTCCTTCATCGCTGAGCACGTGGTAAATCAGCACTTCAAATTGCTCTTTGAAAATTGGTGTTTTTCTCGCATTTTAAAATAATCGGACACGTGCGTTTACAGTTGTCCGAGTTTCCCAAGATGTGGTCCGGACTGGTAATCAGTGCATACTGAGGCCGGTCCATTTCGCGGACTTATATTAAGTACTAGCTGGTCAATCAGACGTCGTTCTGCATTTAGCGACGAGCCCTTTGTCCTAATCCTTAAATTCGTAATAAAAAATTTTGAGGGTCAGTTCATCGCGGACAAACAATGTGACACGTAATTTTTAAATATAAAGATATAGAAAAATTGTTATTTTTGTTAGGCTAGACATATAGTCATAATATTAATTGTTGTTTTTGAAGTTATACTTCCTCTGGGGCGTTTGGGAAAAATTATGAGAGTGAATTTTTTACGATGCCATGACAACGACACCATGAAGTTGTTACAATGCGCGCGCACACTGACACCTCACATCGACGACTTCATTGGTAACTGTCTCTTAAGTTTTCGTGGGAACTAATAACTATAGTTAAGGTAGTTATTTTTGATTTGTTACGCTAAAGAAGTATAACTATAGTTTATCCTCTGAGCTACCGCTGCTGTCTAAGGAACTTGAACAACCCGCTAGTGGGAACGATTGCGATGTTGCCACTCTTAGGGGTCAATGGTCAATAGTTATAAGTTCACTCTAGTTGTAATTCACTTAAAATAAGATATTTGATTTGTTTGAAAATTTTGCCTCTTTAATTTTACATAACAGAATACATTATTTTAGAATACTTTATCGAAATAGCAACTATCGTAATCAATAATCATTTGCACCAAAATGGCTTTAGCTGAGTATGGTCGGCTTCACTAGAAAGGTACGTAATGTTCTGACTTACGTACATTTCTAGTGAACTCTCATTTGTTCGCCTGAGGACAGCAATGTTTCCGTTTTCATTTGTTGTAGCATCGTCATCGCTACCCGTATTTTGATCGCTGTTACTGTTTATTGCATAAAGATGTCAAATATATGAATAAAATATATATCAAAAATCATTTCAATTGCGGCTCGGTCATTCAATTAACAACTCTATTTGTATGAACTATTAAATTCATTTTTCACCATATATACGTAGTATTATAGTAAATATTCAAATGGCTCTAAATGCAATTAATGCCGGCTATTAGATAAAAATTAACTTTTTTTTTAAAGAACACTTATTTGGATTGCATGCTTAATAAAAACGCTAAGTTTAAAAAAATTCATAAACTTAAAAGTAAATAATTTACATTATTATTTAAATAATACAATTTAAAAATCAGTATACGCCAAGTACAATTTCATTTGAGACCTATTAAATACAACAGGCTCAGTAGGTACAAAAAATGTACAAAAAACACAACTCATACGACAATCAACTCAATTGCTTTCACATAAAGATTCAATTTACTAAAGCATATTCCCACTAATACAATATTTAAATAATCGTTTTCGCGACTTGTTAATAACACATATTAGCTAATTTATGCTTGCGACTTAAATAATAAATTAGGAAGGTACGAACAGTGCTACTATTACCCGTCTCTTTCTTTTTTTGTACGTATCAATACTGCGGTCTCACTCGTCGTAAGAGGGTTCGGTGCCAAAGTAGCGGTCACCAAAGTTGCCTATTCCAGGAAGTACGTAGAACTTCTCGTTGATTTCTGGGTCGAGTGCTGATGTTACGATTTTAACCTGAATAGAATAGGTTTAGTTTAGTTTCGTTTTTTGTATAATATTTACAGAAGTATAAAGGTCCTTTAACTTTAGTGAATGGCGAAGTTCAAAAGTGTTTTGGTGAATTAGAAGTGAACATGTCAAACATTTTGTCCCCACTTCCACTCATTCCACGGGCGATTAAGGGGATGAGGGGATAAAATAGCTAGCTTCAGTTGATTCAATCAGGTCATTGCGATATTAGTTTGTGCTTCGGTGGCTATGAGATGGGGAGAGACAGAATTTATTTCAGAAGTCGTCAGTCCACCGATCTCCTGTGCTGTGTGTACATATTGTGTGTGTGTGTGTGTGTGTGTATGTATGTTTGTATGTACGTGTGTACCTGCGGGAAGGCGTACGCGATGGAGTGCACGCCGATCTCGGCCATGAGCAGCGAGACGAGGCTGATGTTGTGCTCGGGCACGTCGTGGTCCAGCAGCACGCGGATGGCCATGATGGCGGCGGCGCCCGTCGCCACCGTGGCGTCCATGAGCACCACGCGGTAGTCCTTGATGTCCTTCGGCAGCCGCAGGTAGTACAGCTGCAACCACACCCACATGGCAATGTCCCAATATGTTGGAACCGATATACCAATATTTTGCTAGTTTCCGACGATACAATCGTCGAAGGCCCAGTGACATAGAATGTGTAACTATCGCTTAGAGCCGCAAGAGCAGATTTTACTGGCATCTTTTAAAAAGATAAGAAGCTGGCGCGGAGTAGTATTAACATAAAAATGACGTATAATCTTAGCATTTGGGTGCCTTGCTACGATACTGCGTAAGCTCATCACACAACACTTATTGCTACAAAAACTGTTACGCGTACGCATCCAAGTACACACACACACACACACGCTCACGCTCGCTCGCTCACACACACACACACACACACACACACACACACACACACACACACACACACACACACACACATGCACGCACGCAAATTTGAACTCGAGATTTTTACAACAACATGAATGGAGAGGGAACACTAGACTTTTTAATCTTAACGCTTTGGAGCCTTGTATCCAAGTTTAACTTCCAAAAAACAATGGACTAGGAAAAAACATAAACAGTATGGAAAATCCAAAAGTGCACGCCTCATGAGCGTTTTATTTAATTATGATGAAAAAAATAAATTGTATTCTTGACTTTTAAAATATATTATTTATACGTGTATTAAATTTAGCGCTCTATTATTTTAACAGGTTAGTGTTACCTGCAGGGAAAATGTTAATAATGTTTACCAAAATAAATCGATTACACAAAGTATAAAATCGATATAGGCTGTATGGTAAATTTGTCCTTTGTCTATCAAATACTAAAAAAATATATGACAGCGCCTTTAAATTTTTAATAGCAGTTAAACTTGTAAAAGTTTAAAATCATTTTATTAACAAATTACGCGTACTAGGCTATTGATATGAAATAGGAAACCAGTTGATGTAATTCTGAAGCAAATAAAAAAAACCCGGTCCCGATCTGTCAATTTTTTTTCGGGAGTTATCGTGACATACAAAATCAACATCCGGACGTCCACGTAATTTTTTTTCGAACGGTTTTTTTTTTCAAAGTAGCAATATAAAATTATTTTTTAGAAAATATAAGATGGATGTTTTCTTGATATACGGCTACTCATATTATTGTATGAGTGTAATATGGTTATGATAGAGGCATTTTAAGAACACAAAATTGCTTGAACTTGACATGTCGAGAGTACAACACATCTATAACGCTTCGATCATATCTAACATCTATAACATGAGACTGTCATCAAAATGTAGAACATTGTTAATTTAATTAATGGACATCATTATGTAGTTTACCTTGAAAAGCTGGGGAAATATATAATCGTCTAAAAAATATAACTTTGCTTATATGAACGCAGTATTAAGTATAATTACCTATGCTCCTAAACAAAGAGTATACAACTATGTTTTACTAGAGAAGTCTATAAGTACCAAAGAGTATATAATGTTGTCATTACTTGGCGTCATGCCGAATTAATTGTCTAGTCTAGTCTGTCAGACGTTGGCGGCATCGGACATCAGTGTTACAGCGTATAAGAATAGAGAGGTTACAAGATGAAGGTGTGAAAGAGAAGTATAAATGTAGACTGAGCGAAAATATTAGTGGTTTGGATAAATTGTGTATGAATGATTTAGACTTGGAGACTGTGTGGCATAATGTTAAGAAAGGTTTGATGGATGCAGCAACCGAAGTATGTGCTATAATTAAAAGAACGAATGATAGGAAAAATATTACGTTATGGTGGGATGATGAGGTATGGATGGAAGTTGAAGCAAAGAAGAGAGCATGGCTAGATTTACTAGACTTACTACAACCAAAGCTGCTAATTCTGGCGGTATGAATGATGAGATTGAAAGAAAAAAAGGAGTCTTTAGATGTCTAAATAAGAGAGTAAAAGAAGAGGTTGTAAGGAAAAAGCAAGAAAGAATGAATAAGAACGATAGAAGAATATCTGATAACTTCCAGGCAAATATTAATATGTTCTGGAAACTCGCAAGAACTGCCAGGGGAAATTCAAAACAGCCTAGAATTAATGCTATACGAGACGAGAATGGCTGTATTCTGAATGACGAAGTTTCGAGTTTAAAGAGATGGACGGAATACTTTGAAAGTGTGTTTATGAGTGAGGAGACGTTTTAATTAAATGAATTAGAAATTCTGAAAGAAGAGGAAAGAGGTAGGGAGATAAATATAGATGAAATAATGAAAGCAAAGAAAAGCATGAAATCAGGTAAGGCAGCCGGCTATGATAGAGTGTCACTCGAAATGCTAAGAGCTGTAGAGGGATTGGTGGCAGACCGCTGTACACCTAATTTAATTTATGTTGGGAACTTAAGCGGGTACTGGAAGAATGGTGCAAAGCCGTTATAGTCCCAATATATAAGGGAAAAGGGTCACAGCAGGACTAAAAACTACCGTAGTATCAGCTTGCTTAGCATTCTGGGAAAACTGTATGCTAAGGTGCTAATTGAAAGAGTTATGAAAGAAACTGAGGAAAAAATTTGGGATATGCACCCAGGATTTAGGATGAGAATGGGGTGTACGGATCAAGTCTTTTCCATGCGCATAATCGCGGATATTTGGCCAAAAACCAAAAAGTGTTTTGTGTTATGGCTAACACTGAACTTATTTGGGTTGAGAGGTGGGTTGATACAGCCATTAAAGTCACTTTATAGGGACTTTAGTGCTTGTGTCAGTAGCAACGATGCCTACTCGGACTGGTTTGGCATCCATAAAGGTGTCAGACAGAGCGGTGTAGGTTCCCCGTGGCTGTTTAACCTATTTATGGACAGTTGTTTGCAAACTTTAAAGTTAAAGAATGTCGGATAAAAATGGGTGAGTTATCCGTTAAATGCCTTTTGTACGCCGATAACGATAATCAAGTCATATTTGCGCTGTCGGCGGCCGAGTTGCAAACAATGGTTACATGAATAACAGGTCAATTAAAAGAAAGGGAATGAACGTAAGTAAGAATAAAGTGATGGTTTTGAAAGAAAACGATATGTGGAATAAGAATAGAAAGGAGTTGGTTAAACAAGTGGACGAGTTTGTGTATTTAGGATGTGTATTAAGCAGGGATGGTAGATATGATAAGGATATAGACTGACGAGTGAACGCAGGAAATAGAGTAAATGGGGCTCTACACACTATTGTGAAAGTCAGCATGTGTCAAAAAGCACGTATGGCAATTCACAATTCTGGGTTAGTCTCTATCTTAATGTATGGTAGTGAAAGTTGGGTGTGGCAGAATAAGCACGAGAGTAGAATAAATGATGAAGAAATGCGGCATTCAGGAGGATGTTAAGGTTAAATCTGAATGACAGAGTGAGAAATGATGTGATAAGAAAAAGTCGGAAGGGACGCCGTAGACGAAAGTTTATTGACCAAATTGGCGATATATTGAAGATGTTAGATTAAGAGTACCCTAACCGACGAGCATGTATGCGTAAGTACATGGGTGTAAAGGAGGCGAGAGGTGTATCAGGATCATGCCAAATGGAGTCCGTAGTCTCTGGCTACCTCTCTGGGTGACAGGCGTGAGTGTTTATGTATGTATGTAGTATATAATGTAATAAAAAGTACCCTGTGACGAAATCAATACGTTTTATCCACACTTTTCTAAAGTATAAATCGATTTTGTTTTGAATCGAAATTAAATCTTAGACTAAGGCAACCGTATAAAAATATGTTAATTATTAAATCAAGAAAACCTTTCATTTAAAAATGCTACAGATTAATAATATACCACATTACATAACCTCAAAAAACTTATTGCATAATCACTAGATTCTCCGTACTTTTAAAAATACACTGAATGCCGTACTTTGTTATATTTAAATAGACAAATGAAACGTTATATTAGATTTTACTAGTCCAAGCATGTTGGGAAAGTGGCCATTGTTCTTTGGATCTCACACAGTACAGACACGCCGGACCACCGGAGCACAGCGCGAAAATCGAATCAATTATGTGTCAAGATATATAATGATTATTGAAAAAAAGAAAAAATATTTTTTTCAACAAAATTATTTTTTTTGTCTACTTAGATCCAGAGCTTTGTCGAATGTAAAATTATATTATAATGAGTGATGAGAATCGGAGATCCTTTTTGCTCCTTAACCTATTAGGCCTCACTAGGCATATTGATTCCTAAATCGAGGATTGATGTAGGTGTCCACACATATAAGCCACAGTATCCATTTACCATCAGGAGTGAGCAATGATTTCAAAAGGAAGGATACGCCCATCTAAACATTTTTTATTATACCTTCTTCATATTGGCAAAAATAGCGCCATCTGTCATAACACATACGAAGTACACGAGTGCCACGTTGCATAGGTCACACAATGGCCGCCATTACGGACTACGGTGGTAAATTAATTATCGCTTTAAATATGTTTTTATATAATAATTTAATTGCAACAAAAATAATGTAAGGATACTTTCCGATGAACAACTGGATTATCCCATCCAGTTGTTCGTGGGCGGCGGTAGTCACTTACCATCAGGTGATCCGTATGCTCGTTTGCCCCTTCTCATGAAAAAAAAAGACTAACAATCAAATACTCAATCTCTCCTGTGCGCGGACCACTGTCGACTGAGTCACGTTGGCCCTAAACTGTCATTTTAGGGCCAGCGCGCTGGTGCCTTACGCTACAAATATATAAGTCAATGGGTGTGAGCTTATTTGTCACCCTTTTATAAAAAAGGAGAGAATATTCGATTCCTGCTCGAAAAAAGCATTTGTATGGCCTACAATTAATTATATTAGGTGAAAAACTTAAACATAAAATTTATTTGTGGTATAATAGTATCAATTAAGTAGCAATTCTAAAAGACAATTATCACGTTTTTGTTAGCAACATTAAAATTACCTTTTCTTCCCTAGCATAATACGGTTTGCTACTGTAAAATAATTAATTATTAAAAGAAAAAAACAGTCAAGTTGTTTGTTTTTGTGCAATTTATGTATATACGCGTCCACGGTATAGAATAAGAAAAACTAAAGAAAAGAAAAGAAATGAATCTAGTCGGTGTAATATGCAATGTGGCTTACTTCTGGCTCGTCAGTCTGCTGGTTGGTCTGTATGAGTATTTTGCCGATGCGTATGTCCTTGCATACGTCGCAGACGGCCTGTTCCATGGTCTCACCCGCCCGCAGTATCGACACACCGCATATCTTCTCCACATCACATTTGCGACCTAACAAATAACGATAAACATAAACGACAATAACCTAATGGTTAGGTATATGACTATATACAGGACGTTAAATAACCCTATGCAATTCAAAGGCGGTATATAGGTATACTAATAAGTATACTTACATCTAATACCTTTAAACGAGCCATTCTTGTATATATATAATCGGAATCGGCTCTAACGATTTTCATGACATTTAGTACGCAGGGGGTTTCGGGGGCGATAAATCGATCTAGCTAGGATTCATTTTTAGAAAATGTCGTTTTATCCGTGTCTACAGACAATGAAAAACTGCTACAATATCATTAGAATACGAAGGTAAATTTCGCCACTATCTACAAGGTTATAATAGATCAGGTGGGAAATCGGGCGGTCCCGAAACCAGAAGTCTCCAGTTTGTTTATTTTCCTCAATTTTTCCTTTTTTTTCAAGTTCCTTCTTTTGTGAAAAACTATTATTAGGAGCCTTTATCAACGCATCTTTGTATCTAAGTATATTTAAAAAAAAAACGCGAAAAAAATTTACCGAGCTTTAAAAAAAAGAATACGATAGTAATTACATTAGTAAAGAAACCGACATTGTGCAAATATTTTTATCCTATTGGCGATGTTTCGGTACAAAGATAAAAGTCACATCAATAACTCTTTATCGATAATCAACTTAATCATAAACTGAAAACTATGACTCTTTCTGACATCTATTGGCGAGTAATAATACTATTATTTTTTTAATTGAAATATAATCTCCAAAACACAATTTCAATAATTATAAATCTGCTTATTTTAACACAATTTCCCTAAAATAAGAAAAATTTTAAGCCTGATAACACTAGGGGTGGAGCTAGCGGGTCAATGCGGGACAATGTTCGCTTGCAATCACCGACATCGCGTGTCCAGTTTTCATGTAAGTTTTTTCAGGATTTTTTTTAATTAAAAATATTTTACAATATATAGAATCGAATACCGATTCCGAATAACACCCTCACGAATTGGGCAAGAATTTATTTACACCTATTTAGTAATACATATATTGCAAGACTCATTTAATAAACATCTCTTGTTACAGGTACTACAGACAGCCTGCAGACAGTCACATGAAGAACGACACCTCACATTCTACTTGAGTGACCAGCAGTTACCAGATACAGATTTAAGTACCTCGGTTCCCGGAGGTCCTACCACTCCCCGAGTTTATTGGTAAAACTTACTTAGCAGTATAGCTCATAGTTAGCAATGTTGCTCATTGGTAGCAGTATAGCTCATCATTATCAATATCGCTTATCGGTAGTAATGTTGCTTATTGGTAGCAGTATAGCTCATCGGTAGCAATGTTGCTTATTGGTAGCAGTATAACTCATCGGTAGCAATGTTACTTATTGGTAGCAGTATTGCTCATCGGTAGCAATGTTACTTATTGGTAGCAGTATAGCTCATCGTTAGCGATATTGCTCATCGGTAGCAATGTTGTTTATTGGTAGCAGTATAGCTCATCGTTAGCAATATTGCTCATCGGTAGCAATGTTGTTTATTGGTAGCAATATAGCTCATCATTAGCAATTGCTCATCGGTAGCAATTTGCCCATCGGTAGCAGTAATAGTAACTCATCATTAACAAAATTGATAGTTGCAATATTGCTCATTAGCAATGTGCTCATCAGTATGTATTATAATGATTTCTTATATTTACGCGAACACTACACATTGGATAAAACTATTTTTTACGGATTTTATCGCGTTTAATATGTACCTTTATAGGTGAATCCTTGTGGCGTGTCGACGTCAACTTCGGAGTATGGCAATAGGGACAGAGCGAACTCTATAACGAGCCGCATCAGCCTCTTCGAGTAGAAGATGAACTCATCTCTGGACGTGTCCTTGTTGCGGATGAACGTGTGCAGACCTTGCACCTGGAACCAACCAACATCGGTGAATACATGATTTATACAGATAGACAGAATTTGCTAAGGAGCCGTAAATACTGCGAAGGTAAGTAATAATGCACACCAAAGAACAATGGCGAAATAATATGTCAAATATTTTGAAGCGTCTTGAGTTATAATTCTTAAAGGACGTAATAAAACAATATATTGCATTTTATCAAATAAACATCAAAACTAGTAAAAGCCAGAATAAAAGCACTACTTTTTGAAACATAATTGATTGTAATCAAATGGATACCGCTTCCGGCACTTAGTGTGACCAGTTTGTAATTACTTCACTTTCGTAGTTAAAAGTCCCGCTACCTACATGAGTACACACAAGACGCATTCGCCTATGTACGAACTTACGGAAGACCTGATCTTTTTGTTACTTTTACTTGCAATCCCACATGGAAAGAAATAACCGAGGAGCTAATGCCGGGCCAAAAACGTACTGACAGACACGATTTAGTTGTAGAGTTGTGTTAGAGTATTTAGATTAAAAGTACAAAAATTAATTGTAATTAACAAAGGGAAAATTTTCGGAGAGGTGCAGTGCTTCATATATTCAATTGAATGGCAAAAAAAAGGATTACCGCATGCCCACATTCTAATATGGCTTAAAGAGAAGTTGCGGCCCAGCCAAATAGACGACATAATAAGCGCCGAGATTCCGGATCCTGAGCAAGATAAAGAATTGTATGATACCATCGTCCGAAATGTGATTCACGGTCCATGTGGAGCACGAAATTCAATATCGCCATGTATGAAAGAAGGAAAATGTACAAAGGAATTCCCTAAACAGCTATTAAAAGAAACAGTGCACAATGACAATGGCTACCCTTTATACAGACATAGAGCTCGAAGATGGTGGCAGGAAAGTTACAATCAAATCTCGCTCTGGAGCGTTCGACACAACAGATAACAGCTGGATTGTCCCGTATTCGCCCATTCTATGTAAAATGTTTAATGCCCACATTAATGTAGAAGCATGTAGCGCTGTCCGCGCAATCAAGTATATCTGTAAGTACATAAATAAAGGAAGCGACCAAGCAATATTTAATCTCAGGAGTGAAGGTGAGGCAAATCCGTTAATGAAGTACAGATCTTTCAAGCAGGGCGTTATGTCAGCAGTAACGAGGCAGCGTGGCGTCTCCTTGGCTTCCCTATACACGAAAGGCGCAACAGTTACTCACCTTGCTGTGCACTTAGAAAATGGAGGCGTGTATATTTCACCGAAAGAAATTTCCAAGAAAGAATTGCATCACCGCCAAAAACTACACTAACAGCCTTCTTTCAACTTTGTCAAACCGACCCTTTGCAAAAACATTGTTATATTCTGAAGTCCCCGCTATTATACTTGGAACACATCTAGGAAGGGTGGAAACGCCGTATTCAAGGCGCGCCTGTTGCAAATTGGCGGTGTAAAGTCATCAGATGCCCTTGGTCGTGTATACCGTCCATGTAACTAATTTTGAATGTTTCTGTTTACGATTGCTGCTGCACCATGTTCGGGGTCCTACAGGATATAAAGACCTTAAAACTGTCAACGGTCAGGAATGCGCAACTTATAGAAGCATGTGAAGCTCTGCATCTTTTAGAAAACGATAATCACTGGGATGAAACCATGGAGGAAGCTGTGCAGTGCCAGTCACCAGCCAAAATTAGGGATCTTTATGCAACTCTCATATCATCTTGCGGGCTATCTAATGCACATAAATTGTGGGACAAATATAAAGAGTACATGGCGGAAGATATTTCGCGAAGGTTACAGCAGACTCACGCGAACATGACATACAATGAACACATTTATAATGAAGCACTTGGAAAAATTGAAGATAAAGTAATGGCAATGGTAGGCAAAAAATTAAGCGACTTTGGAATGATAAGCCCTCAGCGAACAACCGAAAATGAACTAAGTGATGAAATTATACGTGAAACAAACTACGATATACCAGCTTTGCAGCAGCAAGTAGCCGAATTTGTACCCCGCTTGCTTCCCGAACAAAAACGAGTTTTTGACAAAGTATTAGGACAAATTGAATCTGGAAATGAATTTTCTTTTTAGATGCCCCTGGAGGAACTGGGAAGACATTTTTGTTAAATTTATTATCAGCGCAAGTACAGAAAGATAAAAACATTGCTGTGGCCGTAGCTTCCTCCGATATAGCCGCCACGCTGCTAAGCGGGGGCCGCACTGCACATTCTGTTTTAAAACTCCCTCTAAATCTAGCCCAGGAAGAATCGCCGATCTGCAACTGCTTAAAAATAGTGCACGGTATAATGCTACGACAATGCAAACTTTTAGTGTGGGACGAAAGTACAATGTCGCATAAAAAGCTGTAGAAGCACTAAATCGAACGCTCCAGGATTTGCGCAGCAATACCGATGTAATGGGAGGAATGGTGGTTTTACTGGCTGGTGACTTTCATAAACTTTACCTGTCATTCAAAAGGCACACCTGCAGATGAAATTAAAGCATGCCTCAAGTCGTCTATTTTATGGAACAAGGTGACAAAATTCAGTTTAACTACGAATATGAGAGTGCATTTGTATAATGAGATCAATGCTGGAAACTATGCTGACACACTATTAAAAAATTGGCGATGGGCGGTTGGAAACGGATGCTGAGGGCTGCGTTAAATTGACGAGAGATTTTGTAATTTTGTACAGAGTCATTCCGAATTAATTGCGAGCGTTTATTCAGATTTAACGAACAACATGCATGAAGACAAATGGTTATGTGAAAGGGCGATTCTTGCACCAAAATGAGAGCGTTAACAAAATAAATTCAGATATATTAAGCGAAGTAGCAGGAGAAATAACAGAGTATTTGTCAGTAGACACAGTTATGGACACAGAACAGAGCACTTCATATCCCGTAGTTTTCTAAATTCTCCAGAGTTGTCAGGTGTGCCCTCACATAAGCTTCAATTAAAATTAGGCGTCCCAGTCATGCTAATGCGAAATTTAGATGCTCCTCGGTTATGTAACAGGACAAGGCTGCGTGTGACACATCTTGGACGGAACATAATCGGTGCTACAATTTTGACAGGCGTAGGAAAAGGTGAAAATGTTATTATACCACGGATCCTATAATTCCCACAGATCTTCCTTTTCAATTCAAAGGTTGCAGTTCCTATTAAGCTCAGTTTTGCAATGACAATTAATAAAGCGCAAGGGCAAACGTTACAGGTAGCGGGGGTCAACTTAGAAAAACCGTGCTTCTCTCATGGTCAGCTGTATGTAGCATGTTCGCGTGTGTCAAATGCCCAGAATCTCCACATTCTTTCCCCGAATGGAAAAACATATAACATTGTGTACAGTAGCGTCTTAAAATAGTGTTCAGTTAGTTTTTTCCAAAATTCCACAATCAATTAATCAGAATTCCCACAGATCTTCCCTTTCAATTCAAAATTTCCTATTTAGCTCAGTTTCTTTTCAATTCCAAATGCTGCACCTCTGACGGACCTATTAAGCTCAGTTTCCTTTCAACTCAAAAGGCTGCATCTCTGACGGATCTTTTATTTGGCTCAGGTTCCTTTCAATTCAAACTGCATCTCTGACGAATCAATTTAGCTCAGTTTCTTTTCAAAAGTCTGCATCCCTGACGGATAATTATGCTCAGTTTCCTTTAATTAAAAAAATATCCCATTTCCATTTGGAATAAACAGGCTATTTTCATGCTTTCCTATACGCTGCGTTTCAAAACATTGGTCATGTAGAAAGATTGAACGAAGAAAGAGTGACAAAGCAAATCTATGTTGCATAAGTGAACGGCATAGTCGGGAAGGGACGCCGTAGACGAAAGTTTATTGACCAAATTGGCGATATATTGAAGATGATAGATTAAGAGTACCCTTAACCGACGAGCATGTATGCGTAGGTACATGGGTGTAAAGGAGGCGAGAGGTGTATCAGGATCATGCCAAATGGAAGTCCGTAGTCTCTGCCTACCCCTCTGGGTGACAGGCGTGAGTGTTTATGTATGTATGTAGTATATAATGTAATAAAAAGTACCCTGTAACGAAATCAATACGTTTTATCCATACTTTTTCTAAAGTATAAATCGATTTTGTTTTTGAATCGAAATTAAATCTTAGACTAAGGCAACCGTATAAGCTTATGTTAATTATTGAATCAAGAAAAACCTTTCATTTAAAAATGCTACAGATTAATAATATACCACATTACATAACCTCAAAAAACTTATTGCATAATCACTAGATTCTCCGTACTTTTAAAAATACACTGAATGCCGTACTTTGTTATATTTAAATAGACAAATGAAACGTTATATTAGATTTTACTAGTCCAAGCATGTTGGGAAAGTGGCCATTGTTCTTTGGATCTCACACAGTACAGACACGCCGGACCACCGGAGCACAGCGCGAAAATCGAATCAATTATGTGTCAAGATATATAATGATTATTGAAAAATACGAAACTTCATAGGCGTGAACTGTCATTCGCACCATGCTACAACGTAAAGACTATAAATGGTCCAAATACACTTATTAAATATAAATCGATAAGATATGAAATCGTGGATTGTTAAGAATGGTTTGGATATTATGATAATTTTATTCAATATAATTAATTTTATTTATTTGATAATAAATTTGTAATTTTTTAATTTTTTCTATTAACATTTAAAACTTATATTAACCATTTTTAAAGCACCGCACACAGAGGAGACCGAAATAATAGGAAACACTTTATACTGAACTAGCGGTTCCCCGCGGTATTACCCGCATATATCACGGCCTGAGCCGCGCAACATGAGACCTCGCTTATACAGGCGTTCACTGCTGGTTTCTCTCGGGTCTCATCGGGTGGATAGGCGTCATTCGCGCGGCGAGCCGAGTGTTGAATTATTTTAATTTTTCATTACCTCTTAAACTATGCGTCTAGATAATATGCTATAAAGAGCAAAGTTTATGAGTGATGAAGTAACTTTCGTACGTAGGGATTAATATGCCATGCCTAATAATAACGCTCATATTATATCACTTTTTAATTTTCAATAATTTTTTTTGTCACTAAATACCTTATTGTGACTAATGTATAAGAAATAAGACTATGGTATCGCGGAGTTTTTTTTTTAGATGGAGGAAAGATATTTTTTTTGTAGAACATAGTATTTACGTATCACTAACCATTAAGCCAGCGCACGCGGATAAAGCAGTTCGGGAGCTTTTTTTCTTCCGACTTGCTAAACAAAAATCAATATTTAAGGCTAGCTGAGAGGTGTAGCGTAATGTTAGATAGCCTATACTATTCCTCGTGAATCTGGCTATCATATACAAAATGAATTTATCAAATCAGACTGGTACTTCCAAACAACAAAAAACCTCTTCCGCTTTATTACATTAGTATATATTCTATTTCATTCTTTTGCTAGGCCTCCTATGATAGGCCTACGAAAGATTTATATATTTGTCTATATAAGAATTATATAGACTAAGATTTATGTATTTTTTTGTGTCGCTTTTTCGTTTCATTGTGTTTCAAATCACAACGATGCTAAAGAAGTTTTCTACTTCAAAAAATTTGTTGCGCTGCGCACAAATGACCGAACTAGAATCGAGAAGACAACTGCAGATCGGACTGATTATACCTATGAAAACTTGACGAAATTATCACCCGTATTCTCCTGTGTCTCTCTGCAAAAATAAACCGATTATAATCTTTGACAGAAGCGGCAAAAATAAAAGAGAAATAGACTGATGTATTATGATTTTCTTTTATTTTTTATGTTCGGTAAATTTGGTTGTTGGAAGTTTAACAGTGGTATAAATAGCTGATAACTGGGGAATTATAGTAATTTAAGGTTTCTAGTTTTTAAATTAACTTATTTAGAGGTTGATTTAGAGGAGGATTTAGAGGTGTATGTAGTATGTACGTATGTGTGTGTGCGAGTGCAACTCACCAGCTGCAGCTGCTTGTGCACGTGCTGCACTATGAGGTGTATGTATGTACGTATGTGTGTGTGCAGGTGCAACTCAGGCTGCAGCTGCTTGTGCACGTGCTGCACTATGAGGTGTATGTATGTACGTATGTGTGTGTGCGAGTGCAACTCACCAGCTGCAGCTGCTTGTGCACATGCTGCACTGAGGGTGCATGTATGTATGTGTGTGTGCGCAACTCACCAGCTGCAGCTGCTTGCACATGCTGCACTATGAGTGCATGTATGTGCATGTGTGTGCGAGTGCAACTCACCAGCTGCAGCTGCTTGTGCACGTGCTGCACTATGAGGTGTATGTATGTACGTATGTGTGTGTGCGAGTGCAACTCACCAGCTGCAGCTGCTTGTGCACGTGCTGCACTATGAGGTGTATGTATGTACGTATGTGTGTGCGAGTGCAACTCACCAGCTGCAGCTGCTTGTGCACGTGCTGCACTATGAGGTGTATGTATGTATGTACATATGTGTATGTGCGTGTGCAACTCACCAGCTGCAGCTGCTTGTGTACGTGCTGCACTATGAGGTGTATGTATGTACGTATGTGTGTGTGCGAGTGCAACTCACCAGCTGCAGCTGCTTGTGCACGTGCTGCACTATGAGGTGTATGTATGTACGTATGTGTGTGTGCGAGTGCAACTCACCAGCTGCAGCTGCTTGTGCACGTGCACTGGGGTGTATATGTACGTATGTGTGTGTGCAGTGCAACTCACCAGCTGCTTGTGCACGTGCTGCACTGTGTGTACGTATGTGTGTGTGCAGGAGTGCAACTCACCAGCTTGCACGTGCTGCTATGAGGTGTATAACATGTGCGTGTGTGTGTGTGCAGTGCAACTCACCAGCTGCAGCTGCTTGTGCACGTGCTGCTATGAGTGTGTATGTTGCGTATGTGTGTGCAGAGTGCAACTCACCAGCTGCAGCTGCTTGTGCACGTGCTGCACTATGAGGTGTATGTATGTACGTATGTGTGCGAGTGCAACTCACCAGCTGCAGCTGCTTGTGCACGTGCTGCACTATGAGGTGTATGTATGTACGTATGTGTGTGTGCGAGTGCAACTCACCAGCTGCAGCTGCTTGTGCACGTGCTGCACTATGAGTGTATGTATGTACGTATGTGTGTGCAGTGCAACTCACCAGCTGCAGCTGCTTGCATGCCACTGCTGGGGGCATATGTATGCGTATGTGTGCGTGCGAGTGCAACTCACCAGCTGCAGCTGCTTGTGCACGTGCTGCACTATGAGGTGTATGGCGACGTGGTTCTCTCCGCCGCGCGGCACGATGATGTCTGCGTGCGCCATGCAAGGCGCGATGTAGCTCTGGTACGCGGGCTTCACGTACGTCATGTACTGCTTCAGTACGCCCTCCAGGTCTCGTCCGCGTTGCACTATGTCCCTGGAATTAAATATCATCGTCATCATCGAACTTTCTTTTTATAGAATACTTTGTTTTATACTACATATAGAAGGGTGACAAACGAACACAGTCCACCTGATAGTAAGTAGATGCTGTGGCCCATAGACATCTACATCTATTCTCAATTAAGAACCACAATACAGATGCGTTATCAACCTTGAGGACTAAGATGGAATGCCTCGTTTCCAGTAAAAAGGGTCGCCGGTTCTCTACACTCACCATACGCATTAAGCTGCTATTTTACGCTGGTATTCTGTGAGAGCGTAGTCCTTCCCGGTCGAGCCGACCCGGAAGGACTACGCCGGTCGTGCTACAACCATAATGTAACTACTGTAAAATTTATTGAATTTCATAATACAAAAGCAAACAACCATTGAGTTGAAAGACAGATTCTGGCAAATTATATTACTCCTTTGTTGCACATATTAAGAACGACAAAGTAAATCGATACCTGTAGGTACTGATCCTTGTTCATATTTCTTATTTTAAACTAACGCCACGACCAGGCTTCGTCTGGGTACGATCTATTAATGGGGCGTTATATATCAAGTTTTCGAGTTTTTTTTTTGGATAAAATATAGTCTAGATCACTCCAGGCATTGTTCTCTATCTGTTCGTGTAGTGTTATTACAATCTGTTCAGCAATTCCGAAGATTAGTCCGGACAGACAGACAGACAAAAATGTATGGTTATTCATGTCTTAATGGAATGCAAATAACACCCTCAGCAGGGCTAGCATGGGCAGGAGACAATTTTATCCCCGGGGAAAGGAGAAAATATTTATCCCCTCGCTTAGTTTTATCCACCCTTAGAGCATGGGCACACCGGTGGATATAAAATCCGCAGTAGATAAAATGGGAGATAGACTTAGACTTGGATAGATTTTTTTGTATGAATATAAACTTCAACCCACGTCCACTGAACTAGGATAAAATTATCTCTTTCAAATGTCAAAAAAGCATAATTTTTTATCTTTCATTTGGCTCCATGCTACGGACGGGGGATATATGTCTACTCGTTATGTCAAACGGGGATATACTTCTCCCCGTTTGACACAACAAAATAATTTTATCTCTTGTCAGTGGATATAATCGGGGTTAAAATTTTTGTCCCCCGCCCATGCTAGCCAGGCAGGTCAATATAAGGCAGTTATTTCGATATTACAGGCAGACACTGCAAATTTATTTATATGTATAAAGTATAGATTAAAAATACTTTATTGTAAAATAATGACGTCAGAGAATCCATTACTCCATTTCATCCCGTGTCGTAAGAGGGGACTATGGTATTTGGGGATAACTACGGAGTTTCTTTAGCCGTTTACTTTCCAGGCAAGGGAATATGATTTTTTACGTCGACAACTGAAGAAATTTGAATTGTTATGAAAAATTCTATAAGGTATCTCAAAGTGTTCAATGGACGGCGGTATACCATAACCTAAAAGTAAAAATTAAATTATTCAGATCGGTAGGAACGTCAAAGGTACGAGAAATTTGATACTGCAATCACCAATTCGTCCGCTGGTTACGGTAAATCTCCAATAGGACAGGCTCTTATTCAGCAGTGGGCTGTTATGGGCTATTGAAAGTGGAATTTATGAAATATTCCTATCTATCCAAGTAATATATTGATGTAAAGAGAAAAGTTGACGTTCAGTAGGCCTTTTAAGTATAATTATGTGACAATCTGTATTGATTTTAAAATTCTATACTATTCTTTGCGGGGCGAGTGCAAATTTTTATTCATTTGATTTGAATACTTTCATAATGCAATGAAGCGTGTGCGTGTGGTGTGTGTGCGCGTGTGTGCGTGCGTGCGTGTGTGCGTTAAATACTATTTAGAGTTTTTTTTTAATTTCACTGTCTTTCCTACGTCTTTACATATTTAAATGGTGGTAGTGAACACGCAATAAACATTTCTCTATTTCATTGTATTGTATTGTGACCTTCTGAGACGCCTGGCTAGCCGTATGTCTGCGTCTGTGTCGACGAACACCTTCATGTCCAGCATGCGCACCACGTCCGCATGGTAGAACGCCAGGATGCCCTCGAAGATGATCACGTTCGCGCCGTACATCGTTTTCTGAGGACGTGCAGATATCTTTCAAGACATGCTCTTATCAGATAGTCTTAGGGGTAAACGATAAAAACCTTTATATGGTTCAGCCTTGCTGCAGTTGTTTCGTGGCTGCAGCAAGGCTGTATTTTTGTGTTGCTTACGAGTCCTGATATAGCTGGCTAGGCCGAACATGGTCTTAAAAACTTATTTTTTATAGAGTAAGGGTGACAAACGAGCACACAGTCTACCTGATGGTAAGTGGATGGTGTGGCCCATAGACATCTACATTTCTCCCCAATCAAGAATCAAAATGCATATGCGTTATCACCCCTGAGGACTAAGATGGAATACCTCTTTTCCAGTAAAAAAAGGTCTCCGGTTCTCTACACTCACCATACGAAACACAACAGCATTAAGATGCTATTTTAGGGTGGTATTCAGTGAGAGTGTGTTCTTACCCCGGTCGAGCAGACCCATTCGTGCTACGACTATAATATAGCTGCAGCGTGGCACTACCACGTAGAAGAATTGATATACGTGGCAGTAGAATTGGCCAGATGAGTTGTAATAAACGTAGTGTCTCTTTGCTCAATTGGCGTTTTGCGTCTAAAGTTTTGGGTGTCTATGTGTCAAAGCACATCCATACCATCATGTGGATTGTGTGCTAATCACCATTACTTGTATAAAAAAATATCGTAATTTTGTATGTAACTAGAACGTAATGGTAGCTCAATGTTTGTATATTAATTCTGTCTCACTCATTTGAATCGCCTTCTCTCTCTTTCTGTACGTTATTTGCTTGCCTAAAATACAGAAGTTTCACTTCTATATAATGTGCATTGAGTTGATTTATAATATATTGTGTACATTAGGAATTAAATATATAAATTTTTTTTTCGTATGATTTAAAAATCCATATACTAAGGGCATCCAATATCAGCACTATGATTATAATAGTGTAGCAAAATGTTTTTTTTTAATAGAATAAGGTTTTCAACAGTGGCAGAGCCACGCGGCAGCTTGTGCTGTTGCACAGATAGGCCGGCTCGAACCGCGGAAGTACCACGAACCCACAGAATACCAGCGGAGAATATAGAAGCTTTGCTTCTGCGTTTCGCTTGGTTATTACCCATAATATGGTAGCGGAATTTAAAAATAAAAGAATAACCCAGGAGGGTACCAGCACCCATGGAGAATCCCTCACTGAGCATCCACGCCCAAGCTACCCTCCTCTTCTTGAGCGTGGGTGCTCAGGCTGCCCCGCGTATTCTGGAGGGGGGGGGGGTGGGGGTGCAAAATCCCGCTCATTTCTAACACTGCACGGGGCAAACAGAGCGATAAAAGTATGGCGACCCCTGCCACGCCGTCCACTACCATCTGGAGACGGTGAAGCCGGCCTTGCTCTTTTTGACCGCGACGCAGGTGTCCTCTCCAGCTGATACTTCATACCTGTCCTACCCGGGGTACAAATTAGAACACTTCTTTATGCCCCGGGCTGGAGTTTGCGTATACGTCAGAGAGGATATTTGTTCTCGACGCCTCGGCAGTCTTGAAGGTACGGACTTGTCCATCCTTTGGCTGCGCGTAGACAGCGACGACTATCCCCGCGTCTATGGGTCCCAAAGCGGTAATGCCGACACAGACCGAATCATCGACCACGTCCAAATGACTACAGATTCCTTGCTACAACAGATCCCATCCGCAGAGATCGTGATACTTGGCGATTTTAACGCCCACCACGCCGAATAGCTCGGTTCATGTTGGCAAATGGTCTGACACAACTGGTTGCTTCGCCTACGTGGATTCCAGATGTGGAGGATCATGCACCTTCCCTGTTGAACCTTCTGCTGACCTCTCATTCGGACTTATATAAGGTTTCCGTCAACGTCCCTCTCGGCTCTTCGGACCATTGTCTGATTCGGAGTGTGGTGCCACTCACGCTCCCTTCGCGGTTGCGTTCTGCACGCTGCCACCGTGTTTGGCATTACAGGTCGGCGGATTGGGACGGAATGCGGTCTTTCTTTGCATCCTACCCATGGTTTGGCGCTGTTGCTGATTCTGTCTCTGATGTGGTACCTCAGTGAATGGAAATATAATTTATTCCAGTATCTGTGGTACTCATTGGAGACAGACATCAGCCTTGGTTTGACCGCTCCTGTAAGACTGCATTACGCAGTAAGCAGGAGTGTTTTCAGGCCTGGGCTGACGCTTCGGCGACTCGGGATGTAAACACCAGCATCCTTAAAAAGTATAACTTTGCCTCCAGGACCTTCAAAAGAGTTATTGACAAGGCAAAGTAAGAGAACCCGTGCATTATGGTCTCTCGCCAAGGCTGTTCAAGGGAATTTCTGTAAGCCATCACTTCCATCTCTGCACAGGGAGGACGACTCACTGGCCCACGCCGCAAAAGAGAAAGTCGACCTTTTAGGCTCCCTTTTTGCGTCCAATTCTACTCTCGATGACGGGGGGAACACACCGCCGACCATCCCGCGGTGTGAGTCCTCTATGCCTGATGTGCGATTCACACAGTGCTCAGTACGCAAAGCACTCCTCTCCCTGGACATTTACAAGTGGAGTAGGCCTGACGGAATCCCCCCAATTGTGCTGAGGACGTGTGCTCCAGAGTGGGCATCGGTTCTGACACGTCTTTTCCGGTACTCCTACTCCCTAGGCGTAGTCCCAAAATTTTTTTTCTGCTTTCGTGCACTCGATCCCTAAAAAACGTAACCGCTCTGATCCGTCCAACTATAGGCCTATCACCATTACCTCCTTGTTCTCGAAAATAATGGAATCCATTATTAACTTCCAGCTCATGCGGTACCTTGAGGAGCACCAGCTGATTGGGGACCGCCAGTACGGTTTCCGATGGGCACACACCGATGTGCGCAGGCGGTCGAGTCCGAGGGTGACAAACGAGCACACAGTCCACCTGATGGTAAGTGGATGCTGTGGCCCATAGACATTTCTCCCCAATTAAGAATTAAAATGCAGATGCGATGTCACCCCTGAGCACTAAGATGGAATACAATACGGCCGACGTATCTTGGCGAGTCTGAATATAGGCTCTGCGAAGTTTAGCGCATGAACACTCGTGAAGAAAACTGTTATTGTAATTTTTATATATACCAATGTACAAATAAAATTTCCCTAATACAGTGACCAAAATATCAAAACACTTTGGAGACATTATAAATTAAAGATTCAATTTTGATACCTCACCTTTCGATAGGGCAGATTTTATCACAAACACATACAATATTATTTACATTTAATACTTTTATTCCACTGTTATGTTTTGGTGGCATTGGCGAATAATATAAGTGCTAACTGACACTTGCAATAAAACAAATAAAACAAATAAAACAAACAAAACAAACTTAACACTATTAATAAAACAAACAACAATAACAACGAAAACTTTTGTAACCGACTGTGCTCAAGACAGAGATAGCGACACGAACACGACACCAATGCTAACGTGACTGAGAAATATTACCGTGTACCGAGCATTGCCGAATAAGCACGAAGCTTTCACGAAGTAACCAGAAAGGATGTCCAACACGCGTGCCTGAGGTGTTGTTTAATCGATTTTATTCAAATCGATTAAATAAGACATAAAAATATATTTATTTGCAATTTATAGGAGGTTCTAAATTTTCTCAAATAGTCGTTACTCAAGAAGACGTTAATAGATAATTGATATTTAAGTACATTATGTCTTTCAGCTGAGAAAATAATATGTTTTTAGTTTTTTTTTATTTAAGTCGAAATCTTGTTTATTATCAACAAAATTCACTATATTTGTAAATCTATTTCGTTTAATATCTTATATAAACAAAAATCAATAACTTCTAAATAAAACTAATCGATTGCGATATTTTATGACTAAAGGTCGATTGTGTTTACTTATGGTCAATCTCAGCCTAGACCACCGCCCCCGTACGTCGCCTCATGCCACCATTTTGTTCCTTAAAAGCTATTGCGCAACCTTCTGCGCGAAGGTCGGACTCGCCAAGATACGTCGGCCGTATTGTACCTCGCTCAGTATTCTCTACACTCTACTTTCTATTACTCTACATTCTGCTATTTCACGCTGGTATTCTGTGCTCTCCCAGGTGGTGAGTTGGTTCTATTTGTTAAAGTTATGTAAGTTTTCTATACCAAATAGTGGAGGCATAAAGCAATACATCACCCTATATTATCCTGTGGGTGTCTAGTGGTTCGACTGTCTCGTTGATCTAGTGGTCGTAAACGCGATTACCGATCATGAGGTCCCGGGTTCGAATCCCGGGTCGGATCAAAAAAAATTTGTCCGAAACTTTTTTATATCTCTTATAGTATATGAGATTATATAAAACCATAACTATAAAAACCACAACTATAACATAAAAACATTTATTTTTCGATATCACAAAAAAAAACATGCGTTATTCGAATAAATTTAGCCTAGGTTACTCCTGGCATTGCACTACATCTGTTCGTTAAGTTTCCTAAGATTAGCCCGAACAGACATATAAAAAAAAATGGGTTTCATGTCAATAGTATGCAAATAACTCCCTGCGCTTAATACGAGCTAATTATTTCGATACGTATATTAAAGACGGATACTTCAAGTTTCGTGTCTAGTGGCTGTTTAGTGGTCGAAATTCGATCGCCATTCGTTAAATTTTAAGTTTATATATATATATATATATATATTCAACCCCACATAAATATACAAAACACAGATATCTAATATACCAAAAATATAAAACTACAAACTCCACAGATTAATGAAAACGGAACATTTGAAATGTGATTCATTTGTTCGCCACATTTTAAAATTCTTTACCGACAATCTCTACTCTGTGAGACTGTTTGACCATAGACTATTATGTGTTTGACAATTGACATTCGCAGTATGAACGTAAACAATAAATGATGTATTTTATTTTATTTAATGTATTTGTAACGTATTATATATACATTTTAGCTTTGTGCAATCCTTATATAACTCATCCGGGCGCGCAATATGGTTTAAAAGGGTACAAAGTTTTCTATTTTCGCATTAATATATAGATAGATTAAATAAAAGTATTCTATGCCATACTCACGGTCCGACTTTCCCGCGAGTGCGTGACGTAGTTATATATGGGCACCTCCACCTTCTTGCCCTCCTTGAGCCTCTGCAGCACGGTCACTAGCAGGTCCATGTCAAATGCGTCCGGATGGTCGAAGTTGTATTCGTTGTGCTGTGCCGCTTGGTGTTGCTTCTCGTTCAAAACCTGAACGCGACTAACGACATATATCCCAGCTGGGCAAACGTGGCTTACAATTTTGGACATGATAATACTAGTGAACATACTTGACAGCTTAAGAGCTGATGTCGCTACTTAACACTGATGTGAAGTTTTTTGTTACACAATGTCATTTAATTGAGAAGTTACTTTTAAATAAAAGTTTATCAGCTTCTAGAGTATTATATTAATACAAAAACGATGCCTCAGTTTACTCTTTAGTTTTTTGCACATTTTTAACTCTTTTTTTAATGTTTCTACTTTTATTCATAAAAGTAGAAACATCTGCAGAAAAAGTTGTGGATGCCCTCATTACATAGTACAGAAATTGGGAATTTGACACTCTACTTTTTCAATTATTGTAAGTCAGTCAACTACAACTGAGTTGATGAAGCCCTAGATGGTAAATCGCACTGTTCTAGCATTACAAAAGTACATTCATTCGTGCCTTGAAGAAATCCATATTGTAATCTCAGACCAACAAAGAAAAAAAGACGGAGCTTGAGTACATTTCAAATGATGTAGAAACCAAGTCAAAACCATGCTCAACTTATTGTAAGAGCATTCACGCACACATATGCATCTTTTGTAACAAACAACATGGCTTTAGGTGCATATGAGTGTGTCCAGCAGTGAACTTTTAGTGATTGTTAAAGAAGAAAGATGTGTGCGTGAGTGATGTGTGAGTTGAGCATGGTTTCGGCGACACTTGAAATGTACGCAGCGCTCCGTCTATCTTTCTTTGTCGGTCAGAGATTGTAATTGGATGGAAAGATAAACAAATTATTCCAATTTTTGCTGTACGCATTGCCATAGATATAACAAACCGTTTTGTTTAACTGTACAGGGTCAATTGAAATACTTTTAAGTTTTAAAAGAAAAGCATTTTTTATTGAATTTTTATGAAATATAGTGTAATTACGTCTTAGTTTTTATAGACAAATTACTAGACCCAGAACAATTACTTGTGTTGGGTTTATAATTGTTCTGGGTCTGGGTATTAGTTCATGTCCAAAATGCAGATGAGTCGTCACCCCTGAGGACAAAAACGGAATGCCTCGTTACCAGTAAAAAGGTTTCCGGTGCTTTACACTCACAATTCAAAATGCAACTATTTTCTGCCATTTCACGCTGGTATTCTGTGCGAGCGTGTTCCTACCGAGGTCGAGCCGACCTACTCGTGCTGCAACCATAATACAGCTGCAGTGTACCTTTACCACGTATAATAATAATAAATATATATGTTAAAATGATACATCAACTATGCGCTTACTTTATAAAAAGAGTCCATGCTGACTATAGTGACCCACGGTATGTTGAGAGATTCTATTATTTTAGCTGCGACCGTTGTTTTACCTGAAGCACTCGCACCGCAAATACCTAAAAAGGAAGCAGGAATCATCGTAATCCGTAGTTATTCATTAAGGTTAACTATGTTAATTTTCTATAATCTTTAACGCTAATAGAAAACTATCAAAATTAATGGGCATAACATATCTTATAGTTCTAGAAATTCACGAAGTCGAGCGGGCTTTACTCGTGTATGAAAGTGTATATGCACATTGCGATGTGTGTGTGTGTGACGGAGCGATCAGTTGCGAGCGTGCCGTCGCTAACCATACCCGATTTTTGCCTCACGCACACTTTGACACCTATACAGATACGTGTTTACACAAGTAAAGCCCGCTCCACTTCGTGGATTGCAAGAACTATTTCTATAGACGTTAATGACTACAGAAAGTCAACTTACCCTGTAGGGTATAGGTTCTCGTAATACCAGACTCGACTCCCAAAGAGTTAGTTATGCCTTCATGAAATAAGCCCAGAAAAAATGCACGACCCATATCAAAATTTTAACATTTCTAATATAAAAAGCATTGTTTAATAAGGGTTATTTATATCATTAAAGAGTATATGATTGATAATAATTAATGGGAATGAGGTGATCGTTACCATGCTATATATTATAAATTAATATGTCAAAAAGTCCCGATGGGTTTTGCTTGTTCTTACCAAGGACCGAAATTATATGGACCAGTGGTGAAAGCATGAATGCCTTTCAATAAGCATTCCAGTAATCAATATTGAATATAAAATAATTCTATTCTATTCTTAAGTTTCATATAAAGCGTACAGTGAGAGTTTGATCCCCGCCGGCATCGATGAAACTGTTAATTGCAATTTGAAATGTTGATTTCTTACGTGTTCGGCGATAAAGGAATCTTGGCGAGGAAACTTACAGGCCTCAAAACAAAAAAAAAATAATTGAAGATATTTGATGACTTGTTGTGAACAGTTTCCGAGAGCGCGGCGGTCTCTTCATCGCTCCAAAACCTTATCAAATGAAAAGAGGCCTGTACAAGTCGCGGCACGTAAGTCTAGCGCTGAACGAAACGTGGAGGGCACGCGCACGTATTGAATTGCACGAATATGACTGGAGAGCCAATCAGCGCGTGCGAACGATACGCACGAGTCAATCAGCGCGACTTATTCGCAATAAGTCAATCAGCGCGACTTATGCGCAATAACGGTCACTGCTAGACTTCCGTGCCGCTACTTATAACCAGCAGGGGAATGTAATTTTCATTTCACAAAAACACCAGTCTGCCTACCGCTGAATAAATTAGGATTTAATAACTGAAAGATTTATTGTAATCGTGACATTTAAACTCTACTCTACTTTAGTGGGCTGGATAATAGATACTTATTTAGGTCACGCAATATTGACCTACTATTTAAAGTATACTTTTTTTATAGGATAGGTGACAAACGATACACAGTCCACCTGATGGTAAGTGGTTGTTGCGCCCATAGACATCTACATCTGTCCTCGTTTTGAATCAAATGCAGATGCGTTGTCACCTGAGAACTAAGATGAACACTTTTCCAGTAAAAGGTCTCGGTTCTCTACACTCACCATATGAAACACAGCAGTGTTAAGCTGCTAACGCTGGTATTCTGAGAGCGTGGTCCTTGGTCGAGCCGACCCATTCGTGCCACAACTATACTACTAATATATGCAGCATGGCTCTACCATGTGAACACATATAAATATCATTATGTATATAGAGCCAATGATATTTATATATAATTAAAGGTAGATGCGTTACTAGTACGCCAAAACTGAAGCGTGGGAAAGTGTCCACCATGATTACGTAAGCTTGAAGAAAATGACAACAATAGACGTTCAAGAACTGGTGCGAAAAGAACACGAAGAGCGAGAGAGAATGTAGTGAAATGTAAGTAAAACATTAAAACCTCTGGGAGGGTTGGGTTCGGCACTTTTTTTTCGGTGGTTTTGTGGGCATTTAATGTATATCTATAAAAAATATCATTGTATATAGTACGTAGAGACAAGATGGTGCAAACATAATGCTTCCATTACTAGACGGAGCTACGATCTGAGCAAGGCTGTTCAAAGATAGGATTAAGCAGTACACCTGGACTGACGCAAGCTGATGATGATGATGATGATTTAAAACGGATATCGAGCCTTATGTTACGAATATTTTTAGTTTTTTAGTTAATAGACTTCTAAAGACAATAGAGTCTATGTCTTTATGAGTCGATTCGTGATATTTTTTTGTTTATGTCATAGACAAAAAATATTATTATAGATATTATTCGCGGTATCTGCACCGGCAAAACTCTAAAATCAGGTCAGACGCGCTTCGGAAAACCTAACATAGTAATCTAATGAAGAGAATATGTTTGAAAGGACTTAAAAAATGTAAAGTTTAGTTACTCGTATATTTGGTATTTTTGTCGTTTTTGCTCTCAGACGTGGTGGACGCGTCACTTACCTATTAGGAAGGGTTCAACCTCCTGGCCTCCGGTACAATTGTACCAAGGGGGCCGGCCGGCTGTGTAAATTGTACGTCTGTCGGCATGCAGTATGCTCTCGGCAGCCGTGCGCTTCGTCGACGCGACATCGACGCGGTACGCACGCGACGCGCACGCGGTGATTTTGTAATGTTTGAACCTGTAAAGCAAATTGAAAAACTCAGTAAAAAATGCATATAACCGCTTCCTTTTATCAAATGTAAACAAATTATCTTTTATGGTAGAATTCCTTAACCATGCAGTGGCGGTGTAAGAATATCCACTAACCCATATCGTCCCGTGCGTGCGACAGAGGGAACTGGAATAAGAGATGGGCAGTAGCATCTTCCTGATAACAATTCAAAATTATAAAAAACTGCGGTTGCCAAACCGCCTGTGAAACGTGGCAACTATGGCAAAATCCCCGCTATAAGGCAATCTATGTTCATCAGTGGACTCTTACTAGGCTATAATGGGTGGATGGATGGATAGGATTCCTTTTCTGCCTCTGTCTGGGTAGGTACTACCCACTATTTCTGCTGCCAAGCTATAATGACTACGATGATGTGTTCCGGTCTGAAGGATATAGAGACAATATAATGACAACAAGAGACAAGAGGTGACAACATCTCTATAGCCCCTACGTTTGAAGTTGGTAGCAGGCATCAATACACTGCAGTAGCCACTTACCATATGGTGAGCTGTAAGTTCGTTTGTCACATCGATTTTATAAAAAAAAAAATATGATTTAACAATATTATGATCTTATGAATATCTAAACAAGGTCAAGCATTAGTTTAAAAAAAAACTCAGAATGAACAAACGAGGATAAATCTAAGCGACCTGATAGTAACTGCGAGCATGGGCTACATCTAAAACATGACCTTGATGATATGTCAGTACTGCAATGATTGCATAACACTACAAAGTTTGGCGAGATGGCGAGTGATTGGAGGCTACTTCGAAGCTCTAAGGTAGGCTAGTAAAGAATGCCTCAGGCATTAAGTTCTATATGCCACGTGTGTATAAGAAGTTTTAAATAAAAAATAAATAAAAATAAGCCCATTTTTAGCCGAATTGAAATAAATAGGAGGTTCTCATTTCGACAATGTTTTTTTTGTATGTTACGCGATATCTTTGTCAGTTGTGATTCTGATGATACTTTTTTTATAGGTTTTACTTCGGGGGTGGACCCATAAAAATTTGGAGGAAAAATTCGACCCGTAAGGGTATGCCCCTTAGGGGATGTAGTTTTTAATGGAACTATTTAGACATTGAGATTGTGATATTCCTTGATGGGGGAAGGACGACGTACTCACAGAATACCAGCTTATAATAGCAGATTAATGGTGCTGTTTCCTATGGTGAGTGCAGAGAACCGGAGAACCTTTTTACTGGAAACGAGGCATTCCATCTTAGCCCTCACGGGTGACAATGCATCTGATTTCGATTTTTAATTGAGGATAGATGTAGATGTCTATGGGCGACAGGATCCACTTACCATCAGGTGGACTATGTGCTTGTTTTTCGCCCTTAATCTATAAAACTGTGACTGCTTCGTTGGTCTAGTGGTTGTAGTAGCGCGACTGCAACTATCGGGCCAAAAAATATCAGTTACTGAGTTTTTTCATCAAGAAATTCTCAGTAGCTACCCGGAGTCAGGAAGCTGGCGGTGTCTCACCCCCGCGCCTCGGAAAGCACGTAAAGGCGTTGGTCCTGCGCCTGATCTCTCTCCGGTCGTGTCGGTTTACCGCCCCATCGGACTATTCGCGGAGAGTGAGGTTGTAGAGTAGAGTAGAGAGTGCACCTGTGCTTGCGCATACACTTGGGCACTATAATCCTGTCCTGCGCCGATGGCTCGTCTCCGTTGAGGCTGGCCGCCGTGACCGAAATTCGGTCTGGAGGACATTATTATAAAAAATATTCCATCTAAGTCTTCATAGGTGACAACGCATGTGTAGTCCTCGTTGTTTGAACTAGGTCTAGAAGCTGCAGTAGTCACTTACCATCAGGTAGACTGTAAGTTCGTTTGTCACTTCCATTTTACATTAAAAAAAATAAAAAATACATGCATGCAATCTATCATAAATCACGACACAATGGCTGGCGTTTAAATTGCACGTCGAGCTATTAGATTCGCATTACAAAACAATGACACGATCGGATATAAAAATATAATGGCTATCAGTAATAATAATTGCCGAATCATGTTTTATTTAAATGTAATTGCTATGTTATATATTGTTTTTGATTTATTTATATCTCGAATGAAACTTGTTTTAACTCGACTGCCCCAGAATGTATGTATGTTTTTTTAATGAGAGCATCCACGACTTTTACCAGGGCGGCGCCACTTTACAATGAGGTGTAATGATCGACAGATTTCATGGCGGGGATATTAATTTTTAGAAAAGTGTAGAGATTAATGTTTCTTTCTGAAATATTATCATCATCATCATCATCATTACAGCCCTTCACAAGTCCACTGCTGAACATAGACCTCCCCCAAGGAATGCCACAAAGCACGGTCCTGAGCCATCTGCATCCATCGACTTCCTGCATGTCTTACCAGGTCGTAATATTAGTTATATTTTATATTAATTAGATTAGAAATGGATAAATCAAACGACGGATATTCCTAAAAGTAGAAGAATTAAAAATAAGTTCAAAATGTGTAACAAATTAAAGAACACAGCACTGAGGCATTGTTTTGTGTATACATATACAGTAGAAACCGAAAAACTTTTATTTAAAACGTAATTTTTAATGACGATAACACTGTGTGGCCATTGCCGTGATAACTAAAAGCACCTCAGTCCCAACTAGCGACATCTGATGATTGTAAGATTATATTATTCACCCTAATTGGCAAACTCTGTAGATGGATTGCTTGATGGATTTTAACATTTGGGGTGTTTGAATGAAACTAGTTTTTTACAGCCCCATTTAAAAATACATAATGACGATAGCAGTCTTATATTAAAATTGAGGCAAATATTGCAAAACAAAGCAGAAAGAAACGTGTTGTTATATAAAGTCGAGTCAATAACAAGATGCACAACATTCGCAGAAACTACAGAAATATAATATCTGTAGGTCGTTTGCAACAGTTATCAAACTGAGCAAACTTCCTCGAAATATGCCCACGCCAATCCGTGACGCGATAGCTTTACACAGAATCTCATATACACAACGTAGTCATCTATATGTCGTGGCCAGATCATAGAATTAATCATTTCATGATGTGGCCGACTTCATGAAATGGCCAGCTAAAACAGACACATTAACGTTTGATGATTTTTCAATCCACGTTGAGCCATATCATTAATGTAGAGTTTCCGTGATATCAAAGGTTAATAAAAATTCCAAATAAAGAAGGAAATTATATATTTTTCTTGTAAGTACAAAAAATTGCTTATTGTTAGCCAGGTTAGGTTAGGTTAGGTGAAATAAAACATTTCATGAAATGATCGACTATTTTATGAAATGATCAATTCTACGATCTGGCTACGACATACATATATACATACATCTATATCTATACATATAAATAAAATTGAAGTGTCTGTCTGTAATGGCTGATTTACACAGGGACAGTAATTGGCTCCAAATTCGAGGCAAGTCAGTGCTGGCCCGCTATTGGCATAATGTAAATTGATTTGGAGTCAGTATAGCACTGTCTGCGCGACTACTGACTGCGTGTAAACGGTGCAAGTCAGTCCTCAGCGCCTGTTACTGACCCCGTGTAAATCAGCCTTAATATTGAAATAACTGGCTTCTATTAAGCTTAGGGGGTTATTTGCATGCTATTAAGACATAAATAACCATTTTCAGAAATTTTGTCTGTCTGTCTGTTAGGGCTAATCTTGGGAATAGCTGAACCAATTGTGATGAAACTTTACGAACAGATAAAGAGCAACGCCAGGAGGGATCTAGGCTATAATTTATCTGAAAAACATGCAAGATTTTTTGTTCAATCGAAAAAATGATTAAATAAATGATTTTGATGATTATCTCATAAACTATGGATTATATAAAAAAGTTTCGAATAAAACTTTTTCGATCTGCAATTTTACACAAAAAGGTCTTAACACTTAGCATTCTTTTTTTTAAATTCAATAACACTGCACCAAAACTATCGAGTATTAAAGGCTGAAAGGATACGGTGATACGACATTTTTTACGTGAAATTAATAGATCGTTAATTTTTATTTTACACATTTTCCTGTTCCATACAAGGTTTTCGAGATAATAGCAAAAAAACTGAGGTTAAAGTAAGGTTTCTCGATAATTGAACTATTTGCCCAAGAAAACTATTACTATATCTGCAGATTTTTTGTTTAAGTTCTACGCTAGCGAAGTATCAGGTAAAAGCTAGCCATACTTGAAAATAATCGCACAATTCTATCCATGACAACCATTGAAATATATTTAATATAAAATAAAATGCACTAAGCTATACCAGGTTTGAATGGGCAGCAACATCTTCCTAATAACGACTCAAATTAAAAAAAAAAATACAACAACGCATTACAAAAACTAAAGTAATACAAGTATGGTGAACTGGTAGTTATATGATACAATTTTTATGATAATATGTTATTTTAAAAACACTACGGTCAAGTACAAGATCAACCTGAATTCGGACCTCGTCACCAATACTGATCAGATACATTGTTTATTGCAATTTTTAAAGTGTAAAATAAAAAGTATGAAAAAATAAAATATTACGAGGACAGTGAAATAAGAATAAGAGAAATAAGTTTTACTTTTTATTTTTACTAAGGTCATGTGGATGTAAAAGGGTGCTACTAGCATTAAGGCCTACATTATTACAACATAAAAAAATATTTTACTCACTTATAACTACTCCGGCGGGAGAAACGACCACTGTTGCATAATATATTAAATTGAGAATAAGCAAAAGCCATTAAGCATACACAAATTTAAAGCGATTATTTTTTAACATAATTAAATACACTAATACACAAACACTACTCAATTTTAAGATGTCGTTAAGTCTCGTGGTGTCACAGTCATTTTGACTTAAAGTGATAGAGACAGCGCGAGACTTAACGGTTTCATTCTGCGTAGATCGGACCAAAATTAATAATTAAAAAGCTGAAGGTACTCCGGATTAACTCTGACATCGGGACGTCAATCACCTCAGTCCCCCGTGACCATGGGTGCTGTAAAGCACTCGAAACGTCGGGAATTAATAAAAATAAGTTAATTAAACGCGATATAATCCGTAAAAGTAGTTTTATTCAATGAGACTTAACAGTGTTTTAAAATAGAGTAGCGTTTGTATATTTGGGCACAAGATAAGAATTGTCATAACGTAATATCTTCCCAGTGTTACGAAATCGGCAATAGAAATATCAAACATTTCATACATGAATACATACATAACGTCACGCCTGATATTCCCGAGGGGGTAGGCAGAGTCCAAAAGCAGTGAGTTCCTCGGACCACGTTTAGTCAAAAAAATTGATTTACATGAACCGTGTTTTACTGGGAACGAGGCATACTATCTTAGTCCTCAGGAGTGACAACGAATCTGCATTTTGACTATTAATCGAGGATAGATGTAGATGTCCATGGGCCACAGCATCCATTTAACATCAGGTGGACTGTGTGCTCGTTAGTCAACATTAATCTATAAATAAGTATTGCGATTGCACTGTCAAACAATATGAAGTAAACATGTTTGACATTTCAAAGAACAAAACATGTTTTACAACAAGTTTTGGAAACCAAGAGATTTCAACACAAATCATTCAATTCGTGTTGACATGAAAACGGGTTGTTAGATAAAACTAATTTTAGAAAGAATAAAGTCCAATTAATTACATTTTTTATTAGCTTGACCTTATGATATATTATGTGTTTATGTTTAATGGAATTTTGTTGTCCAGTTTTATTCCACTTCTAGTCTACTGAACAATTTGAAATTTTGCATAAATTAAGATTTAAGAACCGATGACAATACAGTAATATCATTAGACTTTCTTTAACATTAATATTATTTATCTTTATATCTATACATATAAATAAAATTGAAGTGTCTGTCTTGACGTCTTTGTTATAGATTGTGAATCCACTCGTAAAATTGAGAACTCTTAAAATAATTATTTACTTGTCACTCCCATGACTGACTTGACACTGGCAGAATTCTATCACGAGAAGCCATAATTTAAAATAATAGGACACACATACGAATGCTTGCATCAAAATAAAATTAATTGTAAATGTCCTAACCTCCAAACTGTGTCTTCCTATAAATACTCCGGGTCTCCGGTTCTCTACACTGACCATACGAAACACAGCAGCGTTAAGCTGCTATTTTACGCTGGTATTCTGTGATAGCGTGGTCCTTCCCCGGTCGAGCCGACCCCTTCGTGCTACAACTATACTATTAATATAGCTGCAGCATGGCTCTACCACGTAAAAAACAAAAAAATCATGTAGATTCAGTATGTAACAAATTAAGATCAATTTACTGTGAATTACAAAATGTAACGTTTATAGTACCTAGAAGTATTATGTACGTACTATACTACGCATTAGTTGATGCAGTAATTTCTTACGGGTTGAGCGCGTATGGTCTCACTTTTCCTGTTCACCTAAATAAAATTAAATACTTGCAAATGAGAATTCTAAAATTGTTAGTAGATAAAAAAAAACATAAACTCAATTAATAAAGATTATAATAAACTCTTTAAAATATGTGGTATACTGCCTATAGAATTAAAAGTCAAAATGTCTATCTTAATTGAACAATATAACAATATTGAATATAAACAGGAAAGAGAGTATGCGTACCCAACACGACTAGCTAGAACACCTAAGCTGTATTTGTATTGTTATAATCCTTAAACTAAGAGACAGTCTGCTGTCTAGGTGTTTCCTTCCGAGAAGTTGCCAACTAAAGTGAAGAGGTCGAAGCGTGGGAAAAAAGATGGTGGTCTCGGTCTAGGTCATTACGCAACAATTGTTTTAGAGGATCGAAAATCAGTTACTGCAGAGTGGTACACTAACAATTGTTTGCCACTTGTCTTGGAAAAAGTTCGGGAGAAACGACCTCTCAGTAGGATCCTCCTTCACCACGACAACGCCTCGTCGCACACCGCCAAGCAAACAATCGACTACTTGGCGACGTCAGAGTTGGAATTACTGGGTCACCCGCCCTATAGCCCCGACCTCGCACCTTGCGATTTTTATTTATTTCCGAAAATAAAAGAAAAACTTCGAGGAAAACGTTTTATGGACGCCGGATGAGTTTCAAAATGCCGTCGAAGAGACCCCTAAGGACGAGTGGGCAAAGTGCTTTTCTCAGTGGTTCCATCGGATGCAGCGATGTATTGATGTAAATGGACACTATTTTGAAAAGATATAATAAATCTAATTACTTGCTAGTTTGTTCAGTTTTTGATTTTCTAAGAACTTTCAGTGTCACCCTCGTAGAATGGGTCGGCTCGACCGGGGAAGGACCACGCTCCCACAGAATACCAGCGTAAAATAGCAGCTTAACGCTGCTGTTTTTCGTATGGTGAGTGTCGAGAACCGGAGACCCCTTTTATTGGAAACGAGGCATTCCATCTTAGTCCTCACGGGTGACAACGCATCAACATTTTGATTCATAGTCGAGGATAGATGTAGATGTCTATGGTCCACAGCAACCACTTACCATCAGGTGGACTGTGTGCTCGTTTGTTGCTCTTATCATTTAAAAAAAATTAAATGTTCATGTATGACTCACGGAACAGTGAAATGGTTAATTATCATTTGGACTCAATAAGTCCTAAGCTGCTGTTTTGAGTAGTAAAACAGTTTTAACTGATATTAATTTATAATTGGCATTAAATTGTAGTTGTAACGAAGCGTTAAATAAAAGCTGGTTTTAACTAAAGAAAAGGCGTTCTAACTAACCGGTCTCACTGTAATATTATATGCAGATATTATTCGGAAACTTCAATTGCGCGGTAAAAGCGCCGATATATCGACGCATGCGGCATAATATACATATGTATGTGCAGCCAACTAACTTAATAATAGTAGTAAACCCACTGAATGAAATTAAAAAGGTGACCATTCCATGTAATGTCGCTGGTCTGTGCCTAATTGTGCGCTATGACCAATATTGTATACGCGGCTTTAGGGTGGCTCAAGGGCCGCCCCAGCCGCACCTTAAGCTACTATCGCTGATATCACAAGATAAGTGCAATGTTGTATTAGACGGATCGGCTGAATATCATTGAGGCCGCTAGTGAAACGGCGCTGTTTACTAAAAAGGTTAGGCTGTTAACTGAAAGGCTAATTAAGCTAGTTGGTTGCGACATGTACACAACAAACTCTGTATTATATACGGAGCATTAGCCGCTCCTGGGGCTGAACACCTTGTTCGGCGGAAGCAGAAGATCACCCCTTTTACACCGATGGCCTAAATGAAGAGGAGCGTCAAAAGTGCAAGGTCTGAAACAGCCATCGCCAATACACATGCTTATGTTGAATACTGAAAGAAGTCCTTCCAGCAGTAAATACAGTCTTATGATGATTCTCGTAATTGTTGGAAATTATTAAATTTTTCTGGTATCTCATTTACTTGATTTTTCCAAGGAAATAACAGAAATTGTTATTGTCAGTGTGATTTAGCATCTAGGGCTTCATCACCAGCTACCACTAGGTGGGATTGTAGCCAAGAACTGGCTTATAATAAATTAAAGACATACTTATCGTCGAATATCGGTAGGGCTTGGTTCTTGCCAAGGAATATGTCTGGGAAGTTAGCGTATTCATTTGTGTTCCAGACCGACTTAAAAGTCATTGTTACTGATATTAGGCATTACACAAAAGTTATTTTTTATACAATTAAGGGTGACAAACAGCATACAATCCATCTGACACTGTGCGTACTGTGTGTACAGCTGTGACGTGTGTTTCGTGGCGTTTGTGGTGAAGCAATTTACGGGTGAGGCCTATGTTCAGCAGTGGACTTTGTAATGGAATGGACTGTGACCCATAGACACCTGCAAATGTCATGCAATTGGCATGTATGGGGGAGTAAACGGCGGCCCACGTGTTGCTGGCATGTCCGGAGGTCGCCACATATAGGGCTAAAGATCTCGGCACGCCGTGATCACTCCCCGAAGTTGCTCGCAACATCAAAGAACTGTTGAACTTCTTCGGGGAGATTTCATGGCTCGAATAATCACAATATTCCTGCCCACACGCAAAATATGCGCTTAGACGATGCTTGATCAATTATAAAATGTGTGTTACCTGTGGAGGGTGGACGGTAGGGTCTGACATTGGGCACGGTGGTGGGCGACGCCGGGGCGCGCGTGTAGTCGTCTTCGTCGATGAACACCTGCTCACTCAGTTCCAAGGCAAGCTCCGTATCGCTACAACATAGTCGTAAATTAATGACAATTAGACTTAAAAAAAGCTTCAATTATAATCTCATATGATTAATGAGCTGTGATATTATTTAATAAACATGTATGGGAAATATTATGCACAATATGGCGTTGTCATTGTGTGGCGAAATAAAATATTTACCTTCTTTCTTTCTATAATCCTAGTGATAATATTAGTACATTCCTATCTACATACAGATCAAGCTAATCTAAACACGTCAAAAAGCAGCTTAATTAGTAAACTCACCCTGATATACATTAAAAATGTGTTTGTATTATTAACCATATACCTTTGAAGTCAGTTAAGAAATGTAAAATGAAAACAGGCATCACTTATGAACATAAATAAATAGTAAAAACGGAAGATATTTGCCAGCCCGAAATACTATTATACTGACGTCAGAAAATAATAACCTTAAAAAACAACACAATTTTATATGATTTCAGATTTCTATTATTGACAAATATAACTATGCATTACGAGACTGAGTATACTAAAGGTACATACAAAATATGCTAATTTTTAACATAGAGTGTTAATACATATAACATTTTTTTAGAAAAATGCCTTATATAATTTATCATATATATATATATTTCCCAAAAAAAAATGCTAAGGGGAAAAGTGTTAATATAAAAAATCTCTGTAAACGTCAAACAAATAAACATAATGATTTCTTATATTTACGCGAACACTACACATTGAATAAAACTATTTTTTACGGATTTTATCGCGTTTAATTTACTATTTTAATTCCCGACGTTTCGGGTGCTTTACAGCAACCCATGGTCATGGGGGGGACAACAAATAAACATCATACTAGATGTGTAAATATATTGAATATACAGAATACCATACTTATAATTTCAGTGTTGCTTTTTGTGTGTGTATTTCTTCAGATGGCTAGTACTTAAGTATAAAATAACATTACAATCAGAACATAAAACATTCACACAAGGATTAAAACAAAATCTTATTAATTGAAGTCCTACAAAACAAAAATCTGTAGGTGTCAATGGTATGATGTTTTTACTATTAGATAAAGGTCATTGCCTATTACACTGGTCTTGTAGTCCCATGGGTCCACAATCCCTGCATACACAAGAACTGTGATTGCCAATCTGTCTGCCAATCTTGATGATAAAAAAATCTTCCCAACAACAGAAGAGCCCCATGTACAGCGGTGATGTTTAAAGAGATAATGAAGAAGAATGATATGGATGTTAACAGACTTAAGGTTATCCTTATTTTTAAAATAAATCAATTAAAAAGCTTAAAATTATAAAAACACGATGTCGCAAAAACCTAATAAGGTTTATCTGTACACCATGCTTAAATCTCTTCTCTTTATTATCATTCAATCCCAACTACCAATCTAATTTCAGAACCAAACAGTTTGCTTCATCTTTTGTAATGCGTACAGCAAAGGAGTGGAATAATTTGCCGGCGTCTATCTTTCCGTCCGAATACAATCTGGGCGTCTTCAAGGCAAGAGTGAATAGGCTTTTGTTACGCTAAGACAGTGCGATTTACCATCTAAGGCTGCATCACCACTTACCACCAGGTGGGATTGTGGTCAAGCACTGGCTTATAATAAGTTTAAAAAAAAGAACTATAATTGCTGTTATTATGGACAGTGTTACATTAACATAACATCTGTATTATGGAGTAGTGGTCGTTTAAGAATATCCATTATCCCATATCGTTCCATGTGTGTTGTAGAAGGCGACAGAGGGAAACTAACCAGGAGATGGGCAGCAGCGTCTTCTTAATAACAACTGAAATAATAAAACACGGTAGTTGCGAACCCACCTGCTAAGCATGGCAACTATGAAAAATATCAACCCTGAGAGGCAATCTATGGGGAAGATGTTGAGTAACATATAGCAAAAGCTTAGTTATATTAATTACATTACAATGATTAAAGAAAAGTGTGATTTGCAAAAAGATGTGACCAAAATTAAGGAAGGAATGTTTCAGCGGTTTGGAAATGAAGAAATAATGAAATAGGAAAGTGTGACAAAGCAAATTTATGCTGCAGAAGTGAGTGACATAGTCTAGATACATTGAAGATTAAAAATATCCTTAACCGACATGCATGTATGCATAGATATATGGGTGTGAAAGAAGCAGGAGAGGTGTATTAAGTTTGTGCCAAATGGAAGTCCATAGTCACTGCTTACTTTGGCAGGCCTAAGAGTATCTATCAAGTATGTATGCATATCAGCTTGTTAAACAGACAATACATAGACATATGGAATATTCCAAGAGCAGGGTTTTCATATCCAGTATTTTTACTTCCAAACTGAAATGTAAATATTTTGAAAGCTTTCATAATATGCAAAGTATGGTATAACAGCTGAGATTCATTGACATTTTAATTAAATGTATTATGCTACAGGCCAAATGTATTTTTAAAATGTTGTCAACAATATTGACATTTCTTTGATGTTCATTTTATGTCAACATTTATTAATCCAATTAACTGCTTTCCTTGCATTTGTGACCTTCCTTTATACTTTTATGAAAGAATAATTGCTCAGTATTATCTTATACTTTAAGTAAGCAAATTTTGTATTATATATTATGTATGTTGTATGTAATTGGTTTCTCACAAACTGCTGTAACGATTTAGATGAAAGTTTGTATTTACATAATTTTTTCTTTCCAAGTTTATCTAGATATATTTTATTCCCGAGAAAAATTTTTTTTTCTAACACGAGCAAACCTCGTTTTAGGTTTAGAATCAAGTCGCCTGAATTTGAGGAGTCTGTCACTGTGGGGGGGTCAAGGGGGCTTATCTCAAGCGCCCCCATGCAATTTTAGCTGCCGGAGCTGCGTCGAAATATTTTAAAATTCTAAAAATATTCATAAATCACTAATTAATACCTGAAACGGAACTTAAATTATTCTAAATTCTTACTTTTTTTAAGTTTTTTAAGTTGACATTGACAGTGACAGATATATTAGACTTCGCGACTCGCGTCATAAGCGTCATTCCGTTTTTAAAAAAGATAATTACAATAATCCAGAGAATTTTGGTGATGCGATAGTGAAGTACTTGTGGAGGCGGAACATTATAAATCGATCGATTTTTGGAAATGGTGGAAGTAATTAAATATGTTTACTTTTTAAAGTAATTATAAAAGTTAACATTTTGGTATTTTATTTGCAAGAAGCGGAAAGCGAGCCTAGAACTCTAAGGGCACCCGACTCAGACAGGTTAGGTTAGAAGGGGATGGCGGGGTCAAGTGAGCGAGCGAACAGACCCCTCCATCCCATGGGTGTTGTAAGAGGCTAAAACTTTAACAGGAGATGAGCAAGCAGCATTTTCCTGATAACAGTTCAAAATAATAAAAAAAACTGTGATTGCCAACACACCCAAGCATGGCTATACTTTAGCAAATATTCCTCCTAAGAGGCAATCTATTGGAGTATGTTCAACTATGGACTTTTGACAGGCAGTAATGAATGATTTTTTATAGGATAAGGGTGACAAACGAGCATACAGTCCACTTGATGGAAAGTGGATACTGTGGCCCATAGACATCTACATCAATCCTCAACAAAGAATCAAAATGCAGATGCATTGTCACCCCTGAGGACTAAGATGGAATGCCTTGTTTCAGTAACAATGGTCTCCCGTTCTCTACACTCACTATACAAAACATAACAACACTAAGTTATGCAATACTTAAAAGCTGATGGAATCAATGACTTGTTTACCGGCCATTCAACAGTCTAATTATTCAGCAATTTTTTTTATAGGATAAGGGTGACAAACGAGCACAGTCTACCTGATGTTAAGCGGTTGCTGTGGCCCATAGACATCTACATCTATCCTCGATTACGAATCAAAATGCAAATGTGTTGTCACCCGTGAGGACTAAGATGGAATGCCTCCTTTTCAGTAAAAGTTCCTGTTCTCTACACTCACCATACAAAACAGAGCAGCATTAAGCTGCTATTTTACGATGGTATTCTGTGAGAGCATGGTCCTTCCCCTGTCTAGCCGATCCATTCGTGCTACAACTATAGTACTAATATAGCTGCACAATGGCTCTACCACATATAAATAGAAAAATTCAGAATCAAGATGTAAGATTCGTTATAAGGCAATTAAGATAGCTTATTTAATCAAGGAAATTTTTTAGATAGAAGGCTTGCTTTTATGGCCATACATTAACATGTGTTTAAATTTAAATGAAGCAAATATTATGTTAGCCTTTAGGACATTTGAAAGTTATTATTCTATGCATATTACATAATGTAAATTTTACGTTTTTTTTTTATAAAACTGAGTGACAAACAAATTTACAGTCCACCTGATAGTAAGTATGTAATACTTATCAGATTATGGACACCTGCAGCAAACTTAAAACAAAAAACCGCTACTGAAGCATTTTCACCTCTGAGACTAAGATACCACACAGCGTTTAATCATACTGGCTCTCTATACCCTTTAGAGTGGTACACAGCAGTGCCAGCACTGTTCTTTGGTGGCAAAAATATTTGAAGGGGTGGTGACCTACCCAGGTCTCCTAAGCAGAAGAGTGTTACCACCATTTTTTTTTTCCTTCCCTTATCGCGGTTATGATGAATTCACCAATGACTTGTTAAGTGTCAGCAGTGAGTTTTAATTGGGACTCTACGTAGGAAAGGGAAATTGATGATACAAGAAAATATGAATAAGAATTATATATATAAATATTATGTAATGGATTTTGGCCAGTTTATCTGTTAAATTACTAAAACAAAAGACAAACGCTGCGTCCATATGTTGGTGTCTATTAACACAAAAGAACCATGATAGCTAGGAACTAAGCTCTTGGCATAAATTTGACAATAGGTAAGTAACCCTTACTATGTTTTTTTTAATATAGGATAAGGGTAACAAACGAGCACACAGTCCACCTGATGGTAAGTGGTTGCTGTGGCCCATAGACATCTACATCTATCCTCGATTACGAATCAAAATGAGGATGCTACAATTATACCAGTAATATAGCTGCTGCATGGCTCTACCACGTAAATATACACTATCTGCTAGGTGGTGAAACTTGACATAAATTTTGTTACCCTAAACCCCTTCCAGAGATCATAGGCCTGGTTTCCAAGCAGTGGGACATGTGTAAATTGTAACTTTTCTTTTACATTTTTGTGGAAAGAACAGATAATTTTTTATTCAATACTAGCTATCCGCCCCGCCTTTGAATTGGTGATTTCTGGATCTCGATAACAGCGCCACCTAACGGTTCCAATTGAGTTTTTAAACCATTCAGGGACCCACTCAAATACACACAAAAAAAATCATCGAAATCGGTCAAGCCATTTTGAGTTTCTGCGAGACTAACGGACACCAATTGATTTTTATATTTATATAAGCAGCTTTTTCACATATTTTATTGATCAATGATAAACCTTAAATATTCACAAGTCCACACGTCATGTGAATGTCAACAATATCATGACATATGTAAAATAGTAAACATATGTAAAGCATGCATTTTTTATTTTCACATATCTAATTCTAGGCAAAAGCTGTGTTAGTAAATAATTCCTAGTGTTTCAAATTACATCTAAATTTTTAACATTCCTTCTACTGTAAGTGTTTACCATATAATGTGCTAATGCATTAATCAAAAGAGTTTCAAATATTAATATTATTGAGATAAAAAATCTAACATTGGAAGGAATAATAATAACCTTACTTATTAATATTTCTTTTTATAATAGAAATGACCAAATGCTAATAATTTATATTTATGCAATTATTTAATGCATTATAATTTATACTAAAAATTGTTCTAATGAAATTCATAAAAGAACTGAACCTTTAATTTTCCAAAGGCTTAGATTTTTATCATTTTAAAAATAATTTGTTATCATCTTGATTATTATCTTGACATAAAAGTGAGAAGTGAAGTCACCATTGTCTCAGTATTTTCTTATCAATTCAAGGCCATGTTTACTATTTTGTTGTGTGTATTTATTTGTTAAGAAATCATAGTTTTGTGATATTGAGCAAATTATAACAAATATTAAGGTGACAGTTTATTGTTAAGTGCATATATATTTGTGCAAGAAATAAAATATGCATAAGCTATTGATTTATAGTCACGGCGACGTTCAAAAATTTACGAAATCTCTTACGGTTTTGGGAAGATCAACGAGCCAGACTCCATGGTTTCAATGTTTTTGATTTCTCACATGTGTTGTGGACGTGTCTAAGATAGTTTAATGCACGTGTTTAATTCACTGCGCGGCGGAACAGCCCAAAGCAAGCCGTCAATGTATTAAATAAACGTCTAAAAATAAATCACAATGCGTGGATGATGAGGTTATATTTTCATGTGGCGTTACGATTGATTATTACTAAATTAATGTTTTTTTATACAGCACTGATACACTGCACGTATGCACTCGGTAGGTACACGATGATGGATAAGCCCATACTGAAGATGAATGTCCAAACTCTAAATTTGTTGACACTAGCCAGCTGTGCAAACAAACATATGATTTAGTTTAACACACACGAATTACCTATCAGAGCTCGCGGAGCTGGGAGTTTCAAATTTATTCAGTTTCCCAGCCATCACTGATTAATGCGTCTGTATGAATCACGTATTTACGTAGGTTTAACGGTACAAGGATTTACAAGACAGCGTAAAATTTTGAAAGTTCACGACTGAAAGCACACACACACACGCAGGTCGAATTTTTGACGTTTACTCGTTCCGAAATCTCATCAGATGTGTATTGTAAATTAGATAAGATTAATGTTCTATTTTATTCCTTTACACGAGAAAAATTTGTATATAAGTCAAAGTATATTGTACAATAGACTATGGATGTATAATAAGATTTCACTTATTAAAGTAAATTATAGTATAATAAACTGACAGTATTTTTATCTATTTGCTACAGCTTCTGAACGTTTATGAATGTGTTTCTTTTCGTCATTGAAAATATTTCTGGAAAATGAAAAATCTATGTCTTTGTGTAAAATCAATACACAGGTAAATAAAGATAAGGTATGATGTCCAAATTTTTGGTAGATTTACGTCGCAATATTTTCATCAGTACTTAAAAAAATACGGAGTATCGGAGAGGCCATAAATAAATAAGAAGAACTAGCCTTCAGAACGTACGTGAAACGTCCCTGGGTAAGGCCTACAGACTAATATGATGCTGTAAGGCCCATAAATTATTATTTTAAGGTATGTACCTAGCCCGGGATTCGGATGGACACTAATCCGCTGACCGTACCCACCGACCGCAATAAGAACTTTAGAAACTTAAATAAATATTTCACTACTTAATCAAAATTTTGAATTTAGATTGAATACGGTTTGGGTTTTTGGATTTCAAATACTTATACTAAAAGTAATTTAGCAGAAAATCAGTGAAGAATGAGGCCAGATTGTTGGAGTTATGGTGCTGATATGTAGTTGAACGCCGCGCCATGATAATAACAAACCTGGTGTGCCGCCGGGAAGGTACACATGGCAGCCATATAGCCGATGTGGGTCCTTTGGAGTATTTACTGCAAATCGTCACGCAATCGTACGATAATAATTAATATTACACGAGCATTGCAGGGTGGCGCTGACATTCCATCTTAGTCCTCGGAGGTGATAACGCATCCTCATTTTGATTCTTCTTTGTCTTTGTTTAAAGGTGGCTGCAGGTATCTATAGACTGCAGTAGCCATTTAACATCAGGTGGACTGTAGGTTTTTTCTCACTCAAGTACTTATTACACGGAGCGGTGGCGGCTCTCCTAGCTTACCTTGTCTAGTCCGGAGACCTCCCATTTTCCTTCTCCGGCCAAAGTATCTTTCGAAGGCACGATATAGAAGCTTTGCGGCCGCGTATATGGGTAAGCGATCTTGCCTTAACATAATATATTGCATACCTTAAGCGCAAAGCGCGTAGGTATGTTCTACTAGCGCCTAAGAATCAAGATTCCAACGTTTTGTCGCATAAAATCGTATCTAACAATCATATTGAACATATATCATCATCATCATCATCATTATAGCCCGTCACAAGTCCACTGCTGAACATAGGCCTCCCTCACGGAATGCCATAAAGCACGGTCCCGAGCCACCTTCATCCATTGACTTCCTGCATGTCTTACCAGGTCGTCACTCCATCTAGTGGGGGGACGCCCTACATTTCGCCTGTCGGTACGAGGCTGCCACTCGAGAACCTTTCTTCCCCAACGATTGTCGGTTCTTCGAGCTATATGGCAGGCCCATTGCCACTTCAGCTTACTAATCCTTTGGGCTATATCGGTTACTCTGGTTCTAATGCGGATATCCTCATTTCTAACGCAGAGAAATCCCAAGCATAGCCCTCTCCATAGCTCGCTGAGCGACCTTGAGCTTCCTCATACGGCCAGCAGTGAAGGACCACGTCTCAGTTCCATATGTCATCACTGGCAACACGCACTGGTTGTACAATTTCATTTTGAGGTTTTGAGGTATGCCTGACGTGAATATGGGTCGTAATTTCCCGAATGCTGCCCAGCCGAGTTGAATCCGTCGATTGACCTCTCGGTCGAAGTTGGACTTACCTAGTCGGACTATTTGTCCCAGGTAAACATATTCGTCAACAACTTCGAGCTTAGTGCTCACAACAAATACCGGCATAGGTGTGACATGGACATTAAACATGATTTTTGTTTTGTCCATGTTCATCTTGAGACCTATCCGTTGGGAGACAGTATTGAGGTCATTGAGCATAGTGCTTATGTTCTCCACTAGATCGTCGGTAAATCGAAGGTGAGTAATGTACTCGCTATTGGCGTTAATACCGTATCCTTTCCAGTTCAGTAGCTTGAAAACGTCTTCCAATGCAGCGGTGAAGAGTTTCGGGGATATTACGTCACCCTGTCTTACCTCTCTGCAGTTGGATAGGTTTCGTACTCTGGTTCTGTACTCGGATAGCCATCGTAGCCCTACTGTACAAACACTTCAGAACCTCGATATACCGACAGTCCCCTTGGCACCGCTGAAGGGACTGCAGCACCGCCCAAATTTCGACGGAATCAAAGGCTTTCTCATAGTCCACATACGCAATACATAGTGTCAAATTGTACTCCTCGGTCTTCTGTACAATTTGCCGAAGGATATGTATGTGGTCTATGGTACTAAAGCCTCTTCAGAAACCGGCTTCGAGACGATTCGTAATGACTCTCGATAACAGCACGTAGACGCGGCTCAGAAGGGAAATCGGTCTGAAGTTTTTCAAGAGAGCGTTGTCGCCTTTTTGAAGAACAAGACGCCACGCCTCCAGAGTAGTGCCACCATGGGGACGGAATTAAAGAGCTTCTGAAGGACTTCAAGTACCGGTTTTCCACCCGCTTTCAGAAGCTCCGTTGTAATTCCATCCTCGCCTGGAGCCTTGCCGTTTTTAAAGTGCTGGAGAGCCATTCTAATCTCGCTCAGACTGACGTCCGGGATATCATCGGAATAGTGTCGGATAAGACTTGCTCTTGGATCGTTACTCACACTTGCGTGTGGCTCCAACGATGATGTGTACACAGCTGTACAGCTGCCCATAGAACCTCTCAATCTCACTCAAAATCTCAGGTGTCCCGGAAACGATGCTGCCACACTCGGTCTTCAGCTTTGACAGTTGGCTCTTTCTGGCAGACAGATCTCTGGAAAAGACTTTGGAGCCCTGGTTCCGCTCGATCGCTTCTTCAATACGAGCTGTATTGAAGTTGCGTAAGTCCCGCCGCATGCATTTGGAGATCTGTCTGTTCAGTTGCCTGTATGCTGTCAAATCTGCTGAAGACTGCAACTTCATCTCCTGTCTAACAACCATGAGAGTGTGTGTGTCCTCCCCCTCTCTTCGGACCTCGTTAGTTTAATAGTCCTATTATATTCCGCGTAACTTATCTATCTCTTCTTCCAGCTCCAGGATCTTCTCTTCAGTCCTCAGGGTGCGTGCGTTATATGTTGCCAGGTCGAGTCGTCGTAGGTGGCAACCGAACCTCCACCGGAGATTCTGAGCACCCCCTGCCCCGCCGTTACCATGGTCGCTACCGTCGCCAGGAATAGCGGGGCCGCCGGGGACTGGGGGCCGTTTATTTGTGTCGTTGCTCATGGGGGGTATATTGTCATAGTTGCCACGCCAACGCGAGCGGGTTGGCAACCGCAGTTTTTTATTGCTTTTTGCTTTTATCAGAAAGATGCTGCTGCCCATCTTCTGTATCAGTTTCCCTTTGACGCCTCTTACGACACCCACGGGAAGATATGTGGTAGTGGATATTCTTACCCGCCACTACACGGGGATTGAACATATAAATGATATAAAAAGCACATTGTCAGAAAGATAAACGATTGTTGAACTTATTAATATTTTTTTTTCAAATCGATTAATTGCTATTTTTACATTAAAAAAGTGGTTTTAGTGGCTTATGGTATAGATTTATCAAGTCCGCATGGAGTGGTAAACACGATGAATTTTGAAATATCAATTGTTTAACTCAATCTATTTTTTAATCTCTTCATCTATCATGTGGGAAGCCATGGTTATAATTAATTTTTTTTCCGCGTAGAAATCCCGAAATTTTCGGTGTTTTGAGCAGACTTGTAATAATTTATTTTACTAAATAGACTACCTCACTCACTCACCTCACTTCGGTCTCAGTAGCCGTCGTGAGTGGATACTGTATCGGCTGTTTGCAGCTGCTAAAAAGATCGCTGTACAAATACAAAATATTCGAAAAACCAAATTTGATACATACTTGATTATTATAATAATCACAGATTTTTATTACAATATTTTAAAAGCCCAGAATAAATAATAGTACTACGTACTTAAAGTAAGTAGGATGTATACCGGGTGTTTGTGAAACGCTCCCGAAGACAGTTGATAGTACTAAGGATACCTATGATGATGGGTCACAAAGAATTTCGATCCTGAGGAAAAAAAACCATCTTTTCACAACGTTTTATTAACTTTATTCGAGGCCCCATCATGTTAGTACAGTTAAATGAAACGATATTTCATAAAAAAATCATGGAAATACTTAAACATAAAACCATCAGTGAAACTTAAAAAAGAAAGTCAGCTGACAATAGGGTCAATATCCTCGCGGGCGCGAACTCTTATCTAGATCGGTACGAAACAATGCATGGGTATACTCACTCACTCACCCTTCCCTTTCACACGCTGCCTCGTGTCGCCTCGCTGTGGAATTACACATGCTTCAAGGACGTTACCTCGTGCATTTGTTTTGGCGGGATTGATTAATAATTTTATTTTTGAGACAGTTCCGTGTTGACTATCACGCGACAGTTCAATTGTTTTGTTTATTAAATTATTGTCGTTATTACTTATTTATTACTTAATGATATTGTTCTTGTTGTTACGTTTTGTGTTTTTGTTTGTTTTAATAATGCCTAACGCGTAATTGCAGTTATAGTGCTCGTGAATACGGCAACATGTTAATGTGCCTTGGAGAATCTCATAAGGCCATCGGTAACTGTTTCATACCTAATTTTTTTAAAATAACTTAGTACTTAACTGATCTGAATAGGTACATAACTGAATACATCAGAATAATAAACATACCTACACAATGGATAAAAGCACGACTCTAACCTTGTTAACATTCTATTTAAGTATTTTTTTCATTAGCGGGGAATCGAACCAGTTATTTGGTTTATTTAACCTGTGAATTCGAATTAAAGTGGCTACGTGGAGACAAGCACAGTGGCAAAATAGTAGGTTAAGTAGATAAGTTAGGTATTTAGACAAGTTTTGTAAATTATTAGGTATTGAGGTACCATCGCTAGTTTCAGGCCGCGCGAATTCGGCGTTCGCGCGTACATTGACCCCTAGTCAGCTGTAATTCAGTAATTCCACTGCTGGTTTTATGTTTCAGTATTTTCATGTTTTTTTTTATGAAATTATCGTTTCATTAGCTGTACTAACATGATGGAGCATGAATAAATCTAATAAAACGTTGTGAAAAGATGTTTTTTTTTTCATCAGGATCGATTTTATATTTCACCCATCATCAAAGGTATAGTTAGTACTGTCGTCTGTCTTCGTTTTCGGGAGCGTTTCAAAATACGCTGTATATTTAAGTATATTTATTTATACTTAAATACGTCTTGAACTTTATGGAGTGACCTGAATGATGATATGATGATCATATGAGCATTATGAGTCGTGCACTTTTGGATTTTACAATTTTTTTTTAAATTGAAGTTTGACATAAAATTATAAAATTATAAGGTTATTAGTGAAAACTTGTGTGTATTTAAACTACTTTAAAAAAATTACGTATAATCATGTTAGACGTAAATTTTTTAATGCGCTTAAGGCATGCACAATTGCATTTACCAATAGTTTTTGATTTTTGCATATGACCGACCTGACCGAAAATTAAGGATATTTCAAGTAAAGTAAAAAAAACTCATCTGTAAAAAGAAATAATGTAGAGATCATTTAATGTTCCTGTCGTTTTCATTTACATTATTTTTGCATTCGATATTTAGCAGGCGCGTTATTATTATTTGCATTTGTTGCCGGATTCGATTGATTTTTTTTTTATAGGAGAGGGGGCAAACGAGCTTGCGGTTCACCTGATGTTAAGTCACTACCGCCGCCCATGAACAACTGCAACACCAGAGGAATTGCAAATGCGTTGCCGGCCTTTTAAAAAGGAGTAGGCTCTTTTCTTGAAAGGAAAATCTCTGGTGGTAATCGGTTCCACAAGGAAGTTGTGCGAGGAAGAAAACATCTTCTAAATCGCACAGTGGTGGACCGCCAATCATCCAGATGGTATGGATGGTATCGCGAGTTTTGTCGCGATGTGCGATGGTGAAATTGAGCGGCTGGAATTAGTCCGAACAATTCCTCAGAGCACTCCCCGTGGTACATGCGATAAAATACGCAAAGAGATGCAACATCTCTACGCAGTGCTAGTGAGTCAAGCCGATCGGAAAGAACTCGGTCGTCGACGATTCGATCCGCTCTGCGCTGAATGCGGTCAAGTGGAAGGAGCTGGCACTGGGGAGCCCCTGCCCAGAGATGGGAACAGTATTCCATGTGAGGCCGAACCTGCGCCTTGTAAAGTTGCAGGCGTTGTGCCGGCATGAAATACTGCCCCGCTCTACTGAGCACGCCAAGCTTTTTAGAGGCTAATTTGGCCTTCTCTTCCAAGTGACCACGAAACTGCACGTCACTCGAAATGTCAACGCCGAGGATTCCGATACTGGCTGAGGCAACAAGGAGAGTGCCTTGAAACTGAGGAAGTACGACAAAGGGGTTCCTTTTAGCGGTAAACGCGCAAACTTGTGTCTTCTGGGGATTGAACTAGACTAGATTTAGTCGCCCCCAATCCGAGACTTTGTTCAACAAAGTCTCGACTTCAGACACAAGTTTGTTCCGGTACTCGGCCACGTTTTCCCGAGAAATATTGGCATGGCCGGTGTATAGAGCATCACTAGTGCTGTCATCCGCATAGCAATTAATGTTACCGGTTTGCAACATATCATTGATATGCAGAAGAAACAGCTTTGGTGATAGCACGCAGCCTTGTGGAACACCAGCGTTAATAGTCTTGTAATCGGAGCACGCACCGTCTACTACGACCTTGATGCTCCGATCAGCCAGAAAACTGGTGATCCAATTGCACAATTTCTCGGGAAGCCCATAGGAAGGAAGCTTCGAAAGAAGCGCTTTGTGCCAGACCCGATCGAAGGCCTTCGCTATGTCCAAACTAACGGCCAATGCCTCGCCCTTGGAATCGATCGCCTGCGCCCATCTATGTGTTAGGTAAACAAGAAGATCACCAGCTGAGCGACCCCGACGGAAACCGTACTGGCAGTCACTAATCAGCGGGTGCTCCTCAAGGTACCGCATGAGCTGACAGTTAATAATGGACTCCATTATTTTCGAGAACAAGGAGGTGATGGCGATAGGCCTGTAATTGGACGGATCAGAGCGGTTACCTTTTTTAGGGATCGGGTGCACGAAAGCTGTCTTCCATGAGTTCGAGACTACGCCTAGGGAGTAGGACTACCGGAAAAGACGCGTAAAACCGGTGCCAATTCTGGAGCGCACGTCCTCAGCACAATTGGCGGGATTCCATCAGGCTCACTCGACTTGTGGATGTCCAGGGAGAGGAGTGCTTTGCGTAATGAGCACTGTGTGAATCGCACATCAGGCATAGAGCACTCACACTGCGGGATGGTCGGCGGTGTGTTCCCCCTGTCATCAAGAGTCGAGTTGGACGCAAAAAGGGAGCCTAAAAGGTGGGCTTTCTCTTTTGCGTCGTGGGCCATTGAGTCATCCTCCCTGTGCAGAGATGGTAGTGATGCCTTACAGAAATTCCCTTGGACAGCCTTGGCGAGAGACCAGAATGCACGGGTTCCCGAAGGAAGGCGAACTAGTTTCTCGCCAATTCTGCTTATGTGCTCTGACTTCGGAGGCGAAGTTATACTTCTTTTAAGTATGCTGGTGTTTACATCCCGAGCCGCCGAGGCCTCAGCCCAGGCCTGATAACACTCCTGCTTACTGCGTAATGCAGTCTTACAGGAGCGATCAAACCAAGGCTGCGATCTGCCACCGATGGGTACCACAGATGATGGAATAAATAGTTCCATTCCCTGTAGCACCACATAGGTGACAGAGTCAGCAACAGCGCTGGGATCATCCGGCGAGAAGCAAACCCGCCCCCATGGGTAGGATGCAAAGAAAGACCGCATTCCATCCCAATTCGCCGACTTGTAATGCCAAACACGGCGGCAACCTGCAGAACGCAACCGCGAGGAGAGCGTGAGTGGCACCACACTCCGGATCAGACAATGGTCCGAAGAGCCAAGAGGGGCATCGACGGAAACCTGATATCCGTCCGGATGAGAGGTCGGCAGAATGTCCAACAGGGAAGGTGTATGATCCTCCACATCTGGAATCCGCGTAGGCGAAGTAACCAGTTGTGTCAGACCATATGCCAAGGCAAAGTCATAAACAGATCTTCCCACATGATCGGTTAAACGGTCGGTTAATCGGTTACCGCTATGGGACCTATACAGGCACCCATAGACGCGGGGATGGTCGTCGCTGTCTACGCGCAGCCATAGGATGGACAGGTCCGTACCTTCAAGACTGCCGAGGCGTCGAGAACAGATATCCTCTCTGACGTATACGCAAACTCCAGCCCGGGGCACAAAGAAGTGTTCTAATATGTACCCCGGGTAGGAGAGGTACGAAGTATCAGCCGGAGAGGACACCTGCGTCTCGGTCAAAAAGAGCAAGGCTGGCTTCGTCGTCTCTAGATGGTAGTGTACGGCGTTAAAGTTCGAGTGAGTCCCCTGATGTTGCAGAAGTCCACGGATAGCGTGGCAGGGGTCGCCATGGTTTTATTGCTCTGTTTGCCCCGTGCAGTGTTAGTATAGAGCGCGGGATTTTGCCCCCCCAAAATACGCGGGGCAGCCTGAGCACCCACGCTCAGGAAGAGGGTAGCATGACCGTGGATGCTCAGTGAGGGATTCTCCATTACCAGGGGTGCTGGTACCCTCCTGGGGTAGTTCTTTCTTTTTAAATTCCGCTACCATGTTATTGGGGAGGGGGGGGGGATTGGGCCTCCGGCCACCTACACTAACCAAGCGAAACGCAGAAGCAAAGCTCCTACTTTACGTTGGTATTCTGTGAGGTCGTGGTACCGCCCCGGTTCGAGCCGGCCCATCCATGCTACAGCAGAAGCTGCAGCGCGGCTCTACCACTGTTAAAACAATTATGTATCTGAAATTTTTATGGGGTACTTATGGAGTCACTTGGATGGTTCTTAGCCATAATTGGAACCGGTAGGTCACGTTGTTGTCGAGATCCAGAAATCACCAGTGCAAAGCTGATGCGGATCGCTAGTAAAAAAAACGTGATGTAAGTGTAAAGTATCACCACCGTTGCGAAGTCAGCGCGGCTTCTAGCCGCAGAACGCTTCATGAATCCACTGTTCACCTTAAGGCAATGGTGTCCCACGTTGAACGGCTTTCGGCCGCACCCTTGTGAGTCTCCTCCCTCCAGCTCCCACCCGCATTAGGTCCGAACCTTTGCTCTACCAACTATGTTGTACTATGTACAAAATGAATGTATTTTTACTTTATGCATAATAATGCATTTTAATTGTTTAAATTTTACCCTATGACATTTTTAAACACCTCTAAATGTAATTATTTTCATAATATAATATTTATTAATTATAATGGGTCGTCACAATAAGTATGTATGTTATTACCCTAAGTCCCGTGTGTGACGTAAGAGGCGACAGAGTTAAACAAACCAGGAGATGGGAAGCAGCGTTTTCTTAAGAACAACAAAAAAAACTGCGGTTGCCAACTCGCCTGCCAAAAATGGCAACTATGGCAAATAGGCCGGTGTTCAGCAGTGGAGCAGAATTGCGTTTTTAGTTGATACAGATGTAGCTGATGTAAAAGAAAAAACGAGAGAGCGTTACAGTAGTAGCGCTTGATAGATCTGACATCTCATCTTGGTAATAAGCAACATTAACATTATATCCTGAAAAAAGCTTTTGTTTTTTTTACTCAAAATTAAAAATACCACTTGAGCAGCGACAGAAATTAACCTGAAAATTTATAATAGCTAAATACTGAAATATTTATTCGAAAATTATTCATTATTACTCGCTTACTTTTTTTATCAATGATCTGCACTTTTTTCAGACACTTATTATCAACAGTAAATACATACATTTATTTATATAGTTTACACATATAAATTAGTTTATATAACACAATTATACTACCATCGCGCGCATTGAGTCGTTGTCATTGGTCAAATCAAATAGCAGCCCCCTGTTTCCCGGCTTCCTGTTACACACTTCCGTCCCTTTTCACGAAATCACTCCCACAGATTGCGGGAAAGCGAGAGGAAAGATGTTACATATCACAAATGAACGTTGGTTGCGGCTTCTTCGTTTCAGACAGCTGTAGCATTAGTAGACGTTTGAAGCTAGGCTTGGACAAATTGAAAGTATCAACATCAACACTATGTATATATATTTAATTTTATATGCCTTGATGGTTCAGTGGTCGTAAACGCGATCATGTGGTCCCGGGTTCGAATCCTGGGTCGGGCAAAAAAAACAGTTGTTGAGTTTTTCTATCAACAAATTCTCAGTCGCAGCCCGGAGTCAGGAAGTTGGCGGTATTTCCCTCCGTGCCTCGGAAACCACGTAAAGCCGTTGGTATTGTCAGTCTCTCCGGTCGTGTCGGATTGCCGTCCCATCGGACTATGTGAATGAGGGAATAAAGAGTGCACCTGTGCTTACGCATGCACTCGGGCGCAATAATCCTGTCCTGCGCAGATGGCTAGTCTCCATTGAGACTGGTCGCCTTGACCGAAAATCGGTCAAGGTTATTGTTTATTTACTATTATATTTCGGGTAGACATGATTCGTCTACCAGACTCGTCGCTCATAGTACAGCGTTCATACCGTATTTGGTACGATATTTTGGGTACAATGTGAAGGGGAGGGGGGGGGTCTATTTAGTACCACACTTAGGTGTGCATAATCGAATGTTAGCGAGAAGATTAGGGGTGTTTATGTCACTGTGTAGGACATCATGCAAAAAGCACATATCGAGTAATTCTCGTCTAGATTTCAGTGGCAAGAGATTGTAAATAAGGCCAATCCTCATACTGAGTTCCACGACGACTCATGCCGGTTTTATAATTGAGGTGCTTTATGAAAAATTTTCGTATTATTTCCAATCTGTTGATATACGAGTATGTGCAGTGGCGGATTTACACATTTGCCGCCAGTACTCGTGCCTAGGCTACTCAAATTTTGCCGCCCCTACCGATCTCTACAATTCGATACCTTAGTTCACAATCATATAATAAATTGTCAATGAAATTTCAACTTTATGATTTGTGCAATGTCGTCCTCATAGAATACTATATAATACACAATATTATAGTACATATAATACACAATATTATAGTATTCTATGATCGTCCTAATAACACCACCTTTTTCCTTAATTAGTATAATTGTGAACTAGTGGATCGATTTGTCAGTTCCTAGATTATTTTTACAACCCAACGATTTAGTTAAGATTGCACAAGAAATAGTTTTTTGGTATATTTCTGAGCTAGTAAAAGCTCAATCATGTACTTCTAATAAGGCGGGGTAAGGTATGCCTTAATACTACTTACACAATAATGTAGGTACATTCGGAAAACGTTATTAAATGATTTTTATTGCGTTTACTTACAGTTTAAAAATAATATATTCAATTACCTAGTAACAATCCGGCTGATGACGACGATGAAATTAAATTAATTAAGTTATGAAAGTTTTACAATACTTTCTTGCGTAATTTTCTATTTGCAAAATCATCATCAATCGTATGAAACCTTGTTCATTAGTTCTGAGTTCTGGGTCTATGCACAAAAGAGCTAAGACGTAAGAGTAAGACGCTTTTCTTGGCTTAAGGTAGATCTAAGATAATTTTGCACCCGTTTTAAGCAAAAACAGCTCCTCTCACCCGAAAAATTTGTCGCTGATGTACATAGATCCATGTAAACTGCTCTCTGGTTTCTGATGATGTTTGTGCTGTTACCCTACACGACTCTCACAGCTTTATCGGACTCAGGGCTTTCAGGCCGCGAGCTAAAAAGGGGTGAATTTTTATTATTCTGTGTCGTTACTTGCGTAACGATGACTCCTAGGATAGTTTAAAGTGCACGTAAATGAGTTATCTAACGGCCGTCCGAACAGGGGTTGACGGGTTCCGGCTCTGACGGCGAACTCGTATTGTTCGGTGTTCTGGGCGGTGACAACCGCCCAGAGACGCGGGTGTACGGTGTGTACGCGGTGTGGAGGGGAATGCGGCGTGCCCGTCTGCGGACTCGCTGCGTCCCATCCGTTGTTGTCCTAATTGTGTTTGTGGCACTAGTGTTTATGTGTGAATGGCCGGCGACATTTCTGTCGTCGGCATCTAGCGGAACGGGGGGTTCGATTAGAACGTTACGGGGCCTCCGGAGGATTTCCGTAACGTTCGGAGTCGGCAAAGATTGGATAAACATTTTGCAAATTCTGGTTTCTCAGGAACGAAGATGAACTTTTTAATGATCCAGAATTTGGTTTCACCAAAATTCTTTACAGAAGAGAGGTGGCATTGAAAATGTATGAATTCTTTAACTAAGTCAGTCTCTAAATCATTAGGATAAGTTTCTTCCAAGAAAAGTGCTCTTTCGTAAGGGTTGATGACGGCAATTCACTCATTTTGGTCAGAAATTAAAACCTTTTTTGGAACTGGCCTCCTGCCGTTTTTCAAATTCGAATACGAGTCTATCAATGAGGACGAGAAATGTATTAGCCCTGAAATTATCACACGCAGTCATTCTCATTTTTCCAACAGGTGTTTCATCATTTATATTTTATCATTTTCGGATCTCTATTCCATTATATAAGTTGAATTTTTGCCATTGTACACACCAGACACGTTCGCGGCATTATTATACTACGGCAACAGCCCTTTTCGGAACGTTTCTCCAATAATTGTGCCAGAGAAATATTAGTACGTATTAGAAATTGCAAGATACAACCGAGGCGGCTTTTCTTTTGTTTTTGAAGTAAATACGGGAAGAGACTTTCCCGTTTGTATCGCCACTCTATATCTATCTCTTTCAAACTCCATATCGACACGCAGCGTATGCCTTCAACAGCACGATCCCGCTTCGGCTCCCACACACTTATTAGCGAACGTTTATGCCTGTTTTTATGTCTGTTTATGCCGTTCGCAACCAAACGCTAAGCGCAAATAAACTACATTGGGTTTAAAATGTCGTAAATCAAAACTACGTTGAGCATAAAGTAATTATCTTTAATACTAGCTGTGCCCCGCGGTTTCACCCGCGTATATCACGCGTCTGAGCCGCGCGACATGACATGACACCTCGCTCATGTAGTTCAATAATTTTAACTAAAAAATTGGCAAGATGAATGGAGTACTTTTATCTATCGGCATATGTACGTTATAGAGCAAAGTTATATTTTATCCACTCTCCCTCCCCCTCCCGGGTGAGCGTCAACCCCCGCATCCCAGAAAATGACCCGAAGCAATTGATTCTTACCGTTACAGCCTATTAAAGTCCACTGCTGAACATAGGCCTCCCTAATAGATTGCCTCATAGAGAGGATATTTGCCATAGATGTCACGCTTGGTTAGCGGGTTTGCAACCGTAGTTTTTGTTTTTAGTCGTTATTATGAAGACGCTGCTGCCCATCTCCTGATTTGTTTCCCTCTGTCGCCTCTTACGGCACCCACGGGATGATATGGGGTAGTGGATATTCTTACATCGCCACTACACGGTAAAATAATAATAAATATATTCATATCTTCACACAATCAGTCCTTATCAATAGATGATAGATCTGGGGAGAGACCACGCTCTCACAGAATACCTGCGTAAAATAGCAAATTAATGCTGCCGTGTTTCGTATGGTGAGTGTAGAGAACCAGAGACTCGTTTTACTGGAAAAGATGTATTCCATCTTAGTCCTCAAGGGTGACAATGCTTCTGCATTTTGGTTTTTAAGCTGGGATAGGTGTAGATGTCTATGGACTAAAGCGACCACTTAACATGAGAAAACCTGTGTGCTCGTTAGTCACCTTTACTTGTATAAAAATACTATATTCTATTATATCTGAAACTAATCAATTCCACAAGTTTATTTTTCTTTGTAACATCGATATGGATTGCCTCGAGTGTAAAAACAGCACACGTTGCTTGAATGTTAAATAGGACGTTTTCGCGCTAAAAGTTTTCGCGAATTCAGAATTTATTGCAGATTGAATGGAGTTTTATTGAATAGCTTTCAATTTGTGTTCGCATTACGCGTTGCGACACGGCGGTGAATTCATTATAGAATTCTAGTGGAAAACCATCCTGAATCCTCTTAAGATGTTCTCAGAAATTTAATATTAAATTAGTTTATTTTTATAAGATGTAAAATGTTATTAAAAGTGACCAGGATGGAAACTGCAAGAAATGGATTTAATTTTTAAATTAATCAATTTTTAAATGCTTCACTTATTTTCAGCTGGTTGGAAAGAACCTTACAGCTCGTCTCTAATAAAAGCAGAATAAGCTTCCATGTAACATGAAAGTAAAATGTAACTGCCAGACTGTCCACTGAACGAGATTGAAAATAATGAATATTTTAATAAGTCGAGCCGTCGGGGTCGCCGCCTCGGGCAACTTTGTCTATAACATGCAAATGAGGGAAAGTTACGGCTAATTGTACAGGCTTTAAAACTTTTTGCACACAAGCGAGAAAATTGGTCACGGTGGAGTTTTGTTGTTGATTATAAACAAAGACATATAAGAAGTTTAAAGACATTTATACGTGGTAGAGACAGCTAAATTGTGGTTATAGCACAGCACGAATGAGTCAACTCGACCGGGGTAGGACCACGCTCTCACAGCTTAATGCTGCTGTGTTTCGTATGGTGAGTGTAGAGAACCGGAGACCCTGTATATGGGACCAAGCACCAGCTTTCAAATAAAAATCATCGGAATCGGTTCACCCAGAAAAAAGTTATGAGGTAACACACATTTAAAAAAAACATACAGTCGAAATGAGTAGGCTCCACCTGTTTGAAGTCGGTAGAAAATATCTTTAAAACTGCTGGAGCGTTTGCGCACTGTTTTCGATTCGAATACGAGTAAACACAAATCTTGAAAACTCGGGTACACAGTGTCCAGTAACATAGCAAACTTCGCCATTTTCGGAGTACCTAGGTATTTAAAAAAAGTTAAATAGGTGAAAGTTTCATAGTATCTGTACAGTATTTAAAAAGTCGTTAGATTTTTTTTAAATTTTTACTGGCATCCATAAAAAAGATAAGGCTAAGATCATTGATATACTAAATTTGTATATAAGATTACTTTCATTCCCAAACTGCCATGCTCTCACCATCCCGGTGAATGCATGTCATCTCCGGTTGTTTGGCGCTTTCTAACTCTGCAAGTAGCACAAACACAACCTAGTAGCCAGGATTCTACACCAGAAGCTCGCTCTGAAATACGGTCTCGTGGATCGGAAACTGTTTTATTGTAAGTACTTACCGGAAGGAACTTGTCGAAAATGACCGCGCCAGTCTCTACCGGGACTGGGCCATCATCACAGGACTATTTTTGCGAATAAGCCTAATATTGTGCTGATGGACCGGGTACAGACAAGGATATTTTTGGTCGACATTACCATTCCGTATGACGAGAACCTCGTGAAAGCCGAAACAGTTAAGCTAACAAAATATCTGGGACCTGTGTCATGAGGTGACCGACATGTGGGGTGGTCTGTCGACCGAAATTATTCTTGTAGTCGTTTCTGTGAACGGGTTAATCCCAGTCAGCCTCTCGGTCCATCTGAGGCGACTGGGACACCGTGACGGACCGCTCCGGGCTCAAATGCAGAAGGCGGCGCTTCTCGATACCGCCCGCATCGTCCACCGGTTTCTTTCCCTTTTGGTCTCCCCTGGGAGGCCGTGAGCTCTCCCCTGCCGAGGGCTTCCATCTGGTTGGATTTTTATTTATATCTTTTATTTATTTATTTTACTAAATTTAATATTTATTTATGTATATTTATCGTTTTCTTTTATATATTTATACAGCCCAACCAGATGGGAAAACTATATTAATACCCCACAATAATAATAATAATGCCTTCCAAACCGAGTTTCGGTCTCAACGGTGACTTGTGTCTGTCTTGTGTCCTGTGCAAATGGCTATTTGCACAGGAGTGGATTATAGAAACAGAAACAGAAACTTTTTTATTCAATATAGATTATAAATAATACTTATTGAAAGTCACTCTTTTGTCTAATTACCACTGGTTCGAAAAAAAACCTCTGTCCTGGGAAAAACCAGCAAGAAACCCAGCGGGACTTATTTTAAAAATAACAGCTTACAATCATGTATGTTACACAATTAACCACACAAAACAAATTAGAAATAGCTTGGTAACGAACACCTCATTCCCAGGGGTTATTATCATCCATAAATATAGTGTCCGAGTGTATGCGCAAGCACAAGTGCACTCTCTATTCCCTCATTCTCATAGCCTAATGGGTCGGTATTCTGACTTTACGTGCTTTCCGAGGCACGGGGGTGAAACACCGCAACTTCATGACTCTGGGCCGCTACTGACAAATTTTTGACAGAAAAACCCAAGGTCCAATTGTAAATCTAAACCATTCTCGAATCAACTTAATCACACACACAAAATTTTATCAAAATCGGTCCAGCCGTTTAGGAGAAGTTCAGCCACATGTACACGGACAAAAGAAATATATATATAAAGATAAGAATTTCTTGTTAATAAATACCCTTCAATAAAAATATTAAGTATGTTTTATCAAAGCCATGATTAAACGAGAGTACATCGCGTTATGACGGCTTTGTCAACAGTAAAGCTTACCCGAAGCTTTCGCAATCTAGGTAGTAAGAGGCCATGGAAAAGGGCAGGAAGACCTCATAGCATCATGGTATATACAAATGTTAAATTACCCAGACCGGTGACGGAAAGGAGCGTAAAAGCTGGGAGACATACTGTTTTCCTTCTCGTTTCGATGTAACAATATATGTCCGAATGAAACTTGTTTTAATTGCTATTTACCAGACATAAAAAGATCATAACTGGAAAAATTCGTTTGTAGGTTTTTTATCTTACGAACGAGCAAGCGGCGATTTTAATTCAATTTCATAGTAGAATATTGAGTTAAAAATCTTTATACAAATTCCCTTATGACGAACCTGCTTATGGTGTTAATCGCCATGAATCCTTCACTTTTCTATACTTAATTATAGGAATTAAATACAAAAAAACTAAAATTATAGCATTAATACAACTACAATTATTTATTACGCTACTGTTAAGATTTCAGACCAACAAAGAAGGAAAGATGGAGTGCTGCGTACATACATTTCAATTTACGCAAAAACCAAGCCAAAGCTATGCCCAACTTATTGTAAGAACACGCACTCACGTACACATGCATCTAAAGTCATTTGCAACCAACAACTTTTTTTTAAGTGTGCGCCTGCCTAGCAGTGACCTTTTACGATCTGATAAAGAAAGAAAGAAGAGTTTATTTTCAGTTTGTAATAAAGTAGCAAACAAAGTTAAAAAAATCAGCCAAGCGATGGTTTGGAATTCACCCCGTAACCACTATTATCCAAGTCACTGGGTTGTAAATTCAAATTCTTATGTAAATTGTATTTCCCGCGAATCGTTGTTTCTACTGTACGTATTCGCGGCACGTGAGCCAATCCCGCGCGCGTTGATTTTACGCACCCGAACGCGAACGTAGAGCATTAATCTAAAATGGCGTCTAAAATACAAAATAGTGGACGTTTTTCTAGCCGTTACGTTTAACCTCTTGTTTTTGTAGTTTCATATATTGCAAATAAATAAATAATTTGAGAGCCTAATTCACAGATATCTCATAAACTATACATATATAAATACGCTTTTTGTCTTGATATACACTCCAGACACTAGAGAAAATTTGAAATTACACAAAACTAAGTAGTAATTATTTAAATGAAACTATTTTTAACGCATTTTAACGCGTATGTTAACTTATTTAAAATTTCCGACGTTTCGAGTACTTTACAGCACCCATGGTCAAGGGGGGTGTAGCAGCCAGGCTAATCAACCCTAAACGGTAGTAAATAATGTTACCCTGCTGCTACCATAACGCAGAAGGTGAAGGTCTGAAGAAAACATTTATTTAGAAATTACCCCCGGCTACTGAGATACTGCGGGCTGCATATCGATGCGAGATAATTTGACGTATATATTTAACTTTCTAATATAGAAACAAGAAACAGCCGCAAATATCATCAGCGCCGCATCGTCTTCACACGCCGGCTATCTTCATGCATCCGTCGACCATTTTCGAGCCGTTTCTTCAACGCCGTAGCTTCTCTTCTTCTTGCTGTTCCGGAGATGTGTCGCCTAACTAAGGCTTATTGAACATTAGAGGGAGACTTGGCCTGAGCCGCCAAGAGGCAGTCCAGGTCGGCCGAAAGCTTGTTGGGGGGGTCCGAGAGAGAGTTTCTCGGTCTGAGGACTCGATAGCGAGAGGGAAGTGGGGCTGCGTAGGAAGCTGCCTCACGAATGAAATGATTAGAGTGAGACTCTGAGGCTTTGAAGAAGTTCTCAGAGAGTGTTTTTAGAAATTGCTAGACTGTGGGGAGCTCTAAGTCTCGATGGAGGTCGGCGTTACGGACGTACCAGGGTGCGTTCGTAGCCCGACGACAAAAAAGGTTTTGAACAACTTGAAGTTTGTTCAGGGTTTTAGGGTTAGCGTGAGCAAAAATGGGGGCCGCGTAAGACATTACGGGTCGTATGCAGACCTTATAAAGGGTCCGCTTGTTGCGGAGGGACATTTTACTGTGTCGGCCCAACATACTGTTGAGCCTACCCAGATAAAATCGCGCGTTTCGAGTTACTCTCTTAACGTGAGGCTCGAAAATGAGCCTCGTGTCAAGGGTGACACTAAGTATTTGGCGGACGTGTGCCAGGGGACAGGGGTCCCTAGCATACGGATTGGCGGAGTGATAGTGGGGCGGCGTCGTTTATCCGGGTTCACATCAATACGCCATTTTTGGAACCAAGCTCCTAAGTCATTAACTGACTTTTGGATCTTGTTCCGTATAAAGGTTAGTGATGTGCCTTTGCAGTAGAGGGCAGTGTCGTCTGCAAAGAGGGAGAGCTGAACACCATTCGACGGGATGGGAATGTCGTTGGTGTACAGGATATATAGGAGGGGGCAAGTACGGAGCCCTGAGGGACACCTGCTTTAATTTGGCGTGAAGAGGAGAGCGTGCCTTCGTGTCTGAAACGAAAGGTACGGTCTTTCAAGTAGGAGGCCACGAGATGAACAAGACGATCAGGGAGACCTATTTTGTGTAGTTTGTAGATAAGGCCTTCGTGCCAGACTCTATCAAACGCTTTCGCTATGTCGAAGAAGACCGCGATGGTCTTATGACGGCGAGGATAAAACCGCTGAGGATGTATTCCACAATACGGTGAACTTGTTGGGGACAAGTGTTTCGCTCGGAAACCAAATTGGTGAGGATGACAAGAGGGTCACCGTCTGTGGAAACAGATGGCGCCTCATGCGAGTGAGGATGACTCGTTCAAATAGTTTTCCCATGGCCTTGAGGAGGCTGATGGGACGATAACTGGAGGGGAGGTTGTGAGGCTTTCCTGGCTTGGGGATACCAATGACAGTTGCCTCTTTCCACGTGGTGGGAAAGTAACTAAGGTTGAAGCAGGCGTTGAAGATAATAGCCAAAAGGGTTAACACCTGCTCAGGAAAATGTTTAAGGGCTTGGTTGGAGATGCCATCCGCGCCCGGAGCGTTTTTGGGCTTCAGTCCTTTGATGAGGGATGAGATCTCATCATTGGACACAGTAATAGGGTCAGAGACTGTGGGGGGTGAGTTCCGGCGGCGGACCTCATCCTCCACTGTCTGGATGTGGGAGGGGTCTGTGGGTTGAGAGCTGGGAGAGCATTGAGCAGCGATGCTGTCTGCAAAGCACTCAGCTTTTTCCTCGTCCTCGCCGGCAATAGTACCGTCGGGGCGAGAGAGAGGGGGAGTATGAGTGATAGCGTCTATGCGGAGGGCTCTTGCCATCTGATAGTATGCTGTATGAACGCACGCGCGCCGGTCTGCATCACTTTTATAGCCCCGTCCAGCAACGTAGCTACGAGAAGCTATCTATGAGTCTTACGCCGGCAAATGGAGCGCGACATATAATAGTTGTACATAATATTTTATTGATTAATCTTTATTGGTCAAAATGTATAAATTCTAATTGGCTAACTAAATAAAAGATATTACTATTGCTAAACTAAGGATGTAGCCGGGCATATAAATATAGGCAGGGTTCACTAAATAAACATCTTCATTCGCCTGCACATAGTAAGGCATATCAAGAAAAATAGTTTCATTCCTCCGCTTCTAGACCACTCGGAGTCTGTTAATAGTGGACCCATTCACCACTATTACAGTGGTGACCCCGTTACGAACACCGATAAGGAACATCCCTGCAAGAATAGTAGGAAAAATATCAAGGAGGACTTCAGTATATTTAAAATCAGTGTAATCAAGACGTCATTATGGAGCGAGAAGCGAAGAAATCCGACGCATATACATCAAACCCGGCCAGGGAAAAAGAAATCGCCGGTATATCTCTATCGTTGAGAATACCACCGTTTTGGAGAGATAAACCCCGACTTTGGTTCGTCAGTTTTGAAGCCGCAACGAATGATTTAAAGAAGAGTCAAGCGCAACTAGCACAGATGGTGATCGCTCAACTTGAGAAACAAGACATCGAACATATTTCGGACCTGTTGTACAACCCACCGGCACCCGACCAGTATAATTCGCTGAAGGATCGTTTGATCTCTGCATATGAAGAATCCGACAGTCGCCAGCTACAGAAACTTCTATCAGAAATAGAACTTGGAGACCAGAAGCCCACACAACTCCTACGCAGAATGCGTACTTTGGCGCGAGATAAAGTCCCAGATTCGACGTTACGGCTAATGTGGGTAAACCACCTACCCCCACATGTTCGATCGGTACTAGCAGTGAGTGAAACATTCAGCACGCAGACGAAGCTCGACGAACTGGCACTCCTGGCGGACAAGATGATCGAAAACAGCAGTAGCTCACACATATCGATGATCGAAGGCACTTCAACCAAGGCCAATGATACCCAGTTTCTTCTCGAAGAAATTCGGAAGCTATCATTCGAAGTCGCCGCGCTCAAAGCTTCCCAGCATCAAACCTGTTACCAGCAACAGTACAACCAGCGCAATCAGCAACACCGAAGATCACCTTTTCGTCGCAACCGCTCTGCAAGTAGAAGTCGAACAAGGTCAAGAACAAGATCCCCTTACTGCTACTATCATCGACGTTTCGGTTCCGAGGCAAGAAAATGCACAACACCGTGTACATTCAAAAATGAAAATATGAAGTCGGAAAACTAACTAATACGCTTGATGCGACGGGATCCCGCGTAACAGAAAAGTCCTACCGTCTTTTTGTCACCGATAAAAAAAGCAAGCTTACCTTCCTTATCGACACCGGAGCGAATATCGCAGTTTTACCGCCGTGACAAGGACAGAAGATGAAGCCAGTGGATTTTCAACTTTACGCAGCAAACAATACGGTGATTCCTACATATGGAGAAAAAACAATGGAACTAGATTTAAACCTACGCCGACCATTCAAATGGAGATTTATCGTCGCTAATGTCAGCAAACCAATCATCGGTGCTGATTTTTTTCAACATCACCAGTTGATCGTCGACATCAAAAATAGAAGAATCATCGACGGGAAAACCAATCTTGCATCTCAGTCTTTCGTCCAAGCAACCAATCTGCCCACAATAAGAAGCATAGACGTTCAACAATCGTATCACAAGATCCTTGAAGAATATCCTGGAATCACAAGAATAACTTCAATGAAATTAATACCGAAGCATGACGTTGAGCACTTCATCGAAACCAATGGACCACCACTTCATTGCCGTGCTCGTCCAATCGCACCACAGCGATACGAGCAAGTTCGAAAGGAATTCGAAAACACGATCGAGCAAGGAATATGCCGTCCAAGCAAAAGCCCTTGGTCATCACCACTTCACGTTGTACCGAAGAAGAATGGAGAATTACGAGTTTGTGGAGATTACAGAAGACTGAATTCTATTACCACTCCTGACCGCTACCCAATACCGCGAGTCAAGGATTTCACTCATCAACTGTCAGACAAGACAATATTCTCCACCATCGATCTCAACCGAGCTTACCAACAAATAAAACTACGCGATGAAGACATAGAGAAGACAGCAATAATTACTCCAATGGGATTATTCGAATTTCCAAGAATGACTCCAGGACTGAAGAACGCTGGTCAAACCTTTCAAAGATTCATACACGAAGTACTTCATGGACTGGATTTCGTTTTCGCATTCATTGATGATCTCCTTGTTGCAAGCACTGATAAAGAAACGCACGAAACCCATCTACGCACCGTGCTACAGCGATTAGAAGACAATGGAATCACAATCAACCCTTCGAAATGCATATTTGGACAACAAGAAGTTCAATTTCTTGGTTTCACCGTCAGCAAAGAAGGAATCAAACCGCCTACTGAAAAAGTCAGAGCAATCATCGATTATGCGAAACCTAAAACAATCGAAGAATTAAGGCGTTTTCTTGGGATGATTAATTTTTACAGACAACACATTCCTAAAGCCGCTGAAATCCAAGCATCACTTAACGCTTACCTTCACAACACGAAGAAAAAAGATAAAACGTCAATCGGATGGAACGATGAAGCCACGAAGGCATTTGAAGCTTGTAAAGTTGCGATCCAAAATGCAGCTTTGCTCGCTCACCCATCACACGAAGCAACCCTTGCTATCTTCAGCGATGCGTCCGATCTCTCAGCAGGAGCTGTACTCCAACAATACATCAATGGGAAATGGCAACCACTTGGCTATTTTTCGAAGAAATTCTTCGATACTCAACGTAACTACAGTACATTCGACCGAGAGTACTCGCTATCTACATGGCTATCAAGCACTTCAAAAAAACGTTCGAGGGTCGAAACCTGATTGTTTTTACCGACCACAAGCCGTTAACATATGTACTTCAGAAGAAACCATCATCATCGGAAACACCATGACGAGCAAGACAACTCATTTTCATAAGCGAATTCACGACCGACATACGTCACATCAGTGGAAAGGACAACATAGTCGCCGACGCACTCAGTCGCATACCAATCGACAGTGTAACGTGCCCTACATCAATCGACTATCACAAGATCGCCGAAGCACAAGACAGAGATAGCGACAACATCAAACATCTATCGAAGCAAAGTAACTTGACCATCAAGCAAGTTACAATGCCAATGACGCATCTACCTATCTACTGCGAAGCCTCAACGTCAACCATGCGACCATACCTACCAGAAGAATGTCGTCGTGAAGTCTTCAATGCACTGCACAACATCAGTCATCCAGGTGTTAGAGCAACCAGAAAACTCATCACTGGAAAATTATTTTGGCCTTCAATACAAGTGGATGTTGGCAACTGGGCGAAGCAATGCATTTAATGTCAAAAATGCAAAGTACAAAGGCATACATCAAGCAGCCTAGATTCATTTCCACCTACGGAGAGATTCGAACACCTGCACGTTGACATCGTTGGACCATTATCTACTTCACCGCAAGGGCATCGTTACCTCGTAACAATGATCGGCAGAACAACAAGATGGCCAGAAGCAATACCTACCGATGATACATCAGCAGAATCCGTCGCGAAGATAATTTATGAAAATTGGATTACTCGTTTCGGATCACCTAAAACCATCACAACGGATCAAGGAAGAAACTTCGAAAGCAACCTTTTCCTCAAACTTCTTCAAACTATGGGAATACAGAAGACACGTACAACGGCATACCATCCTCAATCAAACGGAATAGTCGAACGATGGCGTCGTACATTGAAGACCGCACTCAAAACTCGCTTATCTCACAAAGTGGATTGATGAGCTACCTACAGTGCTACTTGGACTACGAACAACACCGCGTGCAGACACTAGTCTTAGCGCCGCTTAGCTAACCTACGGCTGCAGCGTAAGACTACCGTGTGACTTCTTCACTTCAATATCGTCAAATAATCAAGAAATGAATTATGATTTTGTAACTCAACTTCGAGAATCAATCAACAAAGTCTTATCGTCGAAACGCACGTCATCACACGGAAATAATAAATCAGTATTCATTCATCAAGATTTGAAAATATGCAAGCAAGTTTTTGTAAGAAACGACGCAGTGAAGAAACAATTTCAACCTACCTACTATGGACTGTATAAAGTATTAGATCGAAATAGCAAGACTTTTAAATTACAAATACCCGGAAGGATATCTACAATTATATCGATCGACCGACTAAAACCTGCCTATATTATAAACGAGGATACTTCAGAGGATTCATCATCATCATCATCATCATCTCAACCACCAGCGAGGAAGCTTGAAAACACATCACCTACATCAACCCAGATGAAACCTATTTTAAAAATTACGAGCCATGGGCGAGTCGTCAAGCCTCCGGTACGCTTTCGCTAGGGCGAGAGTGATGTAGCAGCCAGGCTAATTAACCCTAAACGGTAGTAAATAATGTTACCCTGCTGCTACCATAACGCAGAAGGTGAAGGTCTGAAGAAAACATTTATTTAGAAATTACCCCCGGCTACTGAGATACTGCGGGCTGCATATCGATGCGAGATAATTTGACGTATATATTTAACTTTCTAATATAGAAACAAGAAACAGCCGCAAATATCATCAGCGCCGCATCGTCTTCACACGCCGGCTATCTTCATGCATCCGTCGACCATTTTCGAGCCGTTTCTTCAATGCCGTAGCTTCGCTTCTTCTTGCTGTTCCGGAGATGTGTCCCACGCCGCCGCCGCTCGCCGATTACGCGCGCGCGCTTTTTTTTTTGCGCCCAATGCAAAGGCACTCTCCGGAAGCGGAGGAGGGAGGTGGTGAATGCTCTAAGCATACCACCTCTAAACGGTCCACATAACCACGCAGCCGGCTGCGTGGTTATGTGGGACTCACTGCAACTACCTAACCTAAGTGCCTACCCACTAAACACCACCTTGGGAGCGGTATTAGCCATAGTGGCCTTTCTACCGAGATTTGATACGACCCCCTTAAGGGAAAGGGGGCGCAGGCGGCGATTAGCCGCTGAGAGTTTCGCCCAATTAGGGCATGCTATACATTGGAAGATGGCTTGGCCTGAGCCGCCAAGAGTCCGAGAGAGAGTTCGTCGGTCTGCGGACTCGATAGCGAGAGGGAAATGGGGCTGCATAGGAAGCTGCCTCACGAATAAGGTGATTAGAGTGAGATTCTGAGGCTTTGAAGAAGTTCTCAGAGAGTGTTTTTAGGAACTGTTGTATTGTGGGGAGCTCTAAGTCTCGGTGGAGGTCGGCGTTACGGACGTATCAGGGTGAGTTCGTAGCCCGACGACAGAAATAGTTTTGTACAACTTGGAGTTTGTATAGGGTTTTAGGTTTTGCATGAGCAAAAATTGGGGCTGCGTATGTCATTACTGGTCGTATACAGACCTTATAAAGGGTTCGCTTATTGCGGAGGGACATTTTACTGTGTCGGCCCAACATACTGTTGAGCCTACCCATATAAAACCGTGCGTTTCGAGTTACTCTCTTGACATGGGGCTCGAAAGTGAGCCTCGTGTCAAGGGTGACACCTAAGTATTTGGCGGACGTATGCCAGGGACAGGGTCCTAACATACGGATTGGCGGAATAGTAGTGGAGCGGCGTCGTTTATGTTCGAAGTGAACGGCGGAGCTCTTCTCCGGGTTCACATCGATACGCCATTTTTGGAACCAAGCTCCTAAGTCATTAACTGACTTTTGGATCTTGTTCCGTATAAAGGGTAGTGATGTGCCCTTTATACGGAACAAGAGTGTTTCGCTCGGAAACCAAATTGGTGAGGGTCGCGCGCGCGCCGGTCTGCATCACTTTTATAGCCCCGTCCAGCAACGCAGCTACGAGAAGCTATCTACGAGTCTTACGCCGGCAAATGGAGCGCGACATATAATAGTTGTACATAATATTTTATTGATTAATCTTCATTGGTCAAAATGTATAAATTCTAATTGGCTAAGTAAATAAAAGATATTACTATTGCTAAACTAAGGATGTAGCCGGGCATATAAATATAGGCAGGGTTCACTAAATAAACATCTTCATTCGCCTGCACATAGTAAGGCATATCAAGAAAAATAGTTTCATTCCTCCGCTCCTAGACCACTCGGAGTCTGTTAATAGTGAACCCATTCACCACTATTACAGGGGTTTTTGACGCCTTTTACAGCATAAAAGCCTTTATGTAGGATAAGGGTGACAAACGAGCGCACAGTTCACGTGATGGTGGGTAGATGCTGAGGCTCATAGACATCTACATCTATCATATCATAAGATGGAATGTAGCACCCAGCCATCTTCTCTATTGAAATAAGGATGTTTTTTGATTTCAATAGCCTTGCGAATCATCCTTGGAAGGAATCGGTGTTCTATAGCGAGGATTTTTGGTCTATCAAATCTGATGTAGTGACGGGTGCGATCCTGTACGTATACACAGAATGCAGACTTCCCGGAGCGTCGATTCTTCACATCAGCTATGTGTTCTTTTACGCGGGTTTTAATTGATTTTTTAGTTTGTCCTATGTAGGAGAGACCACATTCAAAATGAAGCAAGTACACTCCTGCAGAGGATATTACACTAGACTGATGGTAACTACTGCAGATCTTCTTCGGCGGCTTGAAGTATGTTGTAATGGAAGCACGCTTCAAGATGTAGCCAAAATAATCAGTGACACCTCTGACATGTGTTAGTACAGCCGGCACACGCTCGACTGTGGCCGGCTTCAGTAAGTATGTCAAATGTTACACTCCTCCGTGCGCAAAACCCGTGTAAAAGAACACATAGCTGATGTGAAGAATCCTTATAATAATAGTTTATAGTTTAGCCATGTACATTGTAAGCAACCTTGTGCTGACAACTTTGTAGGCGTGATTAAAATCTATACCTATGCCAACATGAAAACATTTTTATTTCGGGTACCTACCATATAGGTGATTTTATTTTACTAATCTATTCCATAGTGTGGGGTATCGTTGGATAGATCTTCAGAAATATTGGGGATATGGAACAACATTCTTTCGTTTCAGGGATCCGTTTGCGAAATTTTAGCTTTCCTCTACCAACTAAACCGAAGTTTTGCAGAATGTGAAAAATATGCAGTATTGTAGTACATATAATGAAATTAAAAGAAAAACTATCACAGCTAAGTAGGCTTAGAAAGTTAACGAGTAATAGTCGACCAACTTAAAAAATACACTTAATTAGTAAAAAAATTGTTACAATTCCATAGAAAATTACCTAAAACTAGTTGCATTATAACTTTGTAATGTTATTGTAAACCACAGAATAAATATAATAATAGTTGTTAACTATAATGGCACGTTTACATTATCGGCACGAGTAACTCGCCGAGTACTTCGCCGAGTTATTCGTTTACATATTCGTCTGTATTCATTCAACGTAGATCTTTTAAACATGGATGACGTGCGTCTCGTTGCCACGACTTTGTCTACTTGATATTTATAGACTAACAAATATTTATTTGGGGGCTGTGGAGCCCCCTCACTAGATGGAACGACGACTAACCAGGTCATGCAGGAAGTCGATGGATGCAGATGGCTCAGGACCGTGCCTTGTGGCATTCCTTGGGGGAGGCCTATGTTCAGCAGTGGACTTGTGAATGGCTGTAATGATGATGATGAAATATTTATTTTCATTAATATTTATTTAAAACTGATTTCTAGGACCCCATATCACGGGTTCTCCTTGATTAAGTTCTATAATAATAGTGGAATCGTTACTGCAATCTATCACAGTAGGTAGGTATTTTTATTATTATTATTTTTTAATTATTTAAAGAAAAATAAAGTTTAAAAGTTCACGGGTCAAGCGAATAGGGTTGCCACCTTTTTTGAGTATAAAAGTATTATATACTTTTCTAAGATAAAAAACAAAGTACGACAAGTGAAAATAAAGTATTATTTATTCAACATGCTATTTTTACCTAGATTCTATGTCTAAGTTAAGATAACACTGTTCCTTTCATCCCATCCCCTCGCATTCATTAAAGAATAAACTTTGTAAATAACGCTGAATTTACTGTGTAGTAGCGGTGTAAATCATATCCTCCCGTGGGTGTCGTTAGAGGCGAAAGAGGGAAAAAATCAGGAGGTGGGCAGCGGCTTCTTCCTAATAACTAGTACGTGAGGGTAATATGGTCATCCGGTTAATATGGTCACTTTCTTATAACTCAAAACTACAGACTTGTTTGCATAGATGGATCTGTCATACGATAGCTCTTTATGAGTCAATCAAATAATAAAGATTATCGACGCCATTTTGACAGTTGATATTATAGTAAATATTTTAGTCGATTTTAGTATAGTTATTTTTTTTAAGTTGATTTTTCGAAGTGTTCTTAATTATTGCCATAGCTTGTTTGCTATTTTTTCTTAATATATTAGTTATAGTATACGATATTGTGTATTTGTCTCTGTCCTCCTCCATGTGACCATGTTACCCCCACGTATCTTACTAAAAAAAAACTATTATTGCCAACCCACTTCCACACACAACCCACTTGCCAAGCGTGGCAACTATGGCCAATATCCCCCCTATGAGGCAATCTATGGCGCACGCTACACACTCGATAACTATCACGATATTTAACGTGATTTTTATCTTGCAATATTTTAGATCGAATCTACATACTACACATTCGATACTAATCGCGTCAGTACAACGGTAGATTTCATTCACTAAAGACGTGTACGTTACATACTCCGAAGCCAATAACGTAATGAGTGACTATAAAAGTAAAGCTTGCGTTGCTATTATATTAGCTATAGCATTAAAAAGACGTGTAAAGAGAAAAAAATGGATGAAGCATTGGCTTCAAGACAGAGATCAATATACACACCTGAATTTATTAAATTAGATTCGGGAATACCAAGAAATGAATGATTATGAAAATTATTTTCGCGTGTCCATCGCTGACAGAATGAATACTGATCAATACTGACACGATAAATATCGACCAGAGACTAGACACTCGATATAATTTATCGAAGATACTTGATACAGATCGTCGGATTTCTGGATTTTTTTTCCAGCGATCCGTATCACGATCCGTGATATGCTATACTACACACTCGATAAATATCGTAATCCTGGATTACGATCCAAATATCGTGATAATTATCGTGTGTGTAGCATGCACCTATGAGGAGACCTATGTTCGGCAGTGGACTTTAATAGGCTGTAACAGTAAATAACGCTGAAGTAATGGTATAGATAGCAGACATGACACGATTTTGAATTAAAGTACAAAATCATTACTTAGAAAAATATTTTGCCACTATTGTAAAGCGGATAAAACTGACCTTGAAAATCGTAAATATTGGTAAAATGAAGTATTTTTACGTACCTACTTTATTGGTCTCATAAATTATAAAGTACGTTTGCCCGAAATAGCGTTCAATACTTTATTATAAAGTACCTACGGGTGGGAAGTATGTAAACAGCGATACGAATACGCACAAGCATTCCTTTAACTCGGGCAAAAAACCTACACCCAGTGGAGAACAGGCGAATACTCGGGCCGAGTAGCGAGAACACGCGAACAAAGCGTTTATACATACTCGTACTTGTGCCTACTCGTCTGTGCTCGGCGAGTATGTAAACGTTGCTTAAGAAAACGACTAATGCATTACTACTATAGCTTTACATTTTCCAAGAGACCGATCCTGACATACTCCATTCGCTTATTTTTTAGTTGGTAGTTATTGTCGTAGACCTACAGTTTCATTCGTGGTACTTTGGTTTACGCGTGCGACCCTCAGGATAGTTTAGGGCAGTGGTGGTTTACGGAAAGGTTCGTTACGGTCATGTATATCTTAGGGTTGCACTGCCGGGAACTACAACAATTTTGTACGGACTTGGCATGTGAATGATTTGATGTACTTAGATTGTATTTTTTTCAAAATCGAAAAGGTTATTAATATTGTTGGAATACTTCTCATATAAAATAAGTTCTTCAGTTCCCATCGTCCTATTTGGGCCCAGTTTAGTCGTTCTAGCGGTCACCGCGTACTCACATAATATACTCATATTATCAAGAAGGCCTTTTCTAAATTCACGGATAGTGCATTGTGTGTGGCCCGACACACACATGGACGGTTTTTTAATTAAGTATTGTACGTTATTTCGGGCAAACGTACTATATACTTTTTGAGAACAGTAAAGTAGGTAGAAAAATTGTAACAGAAATGAAGGTTGTGTAGCACGAAATGATTAGCTTGAGCGGGGAAGGACCACGCTCTCACAGAATACCAGCGCAAAATAGCAGTTTAATGCTGCTGTGTTCCGTTCGGTGAGTGTGCATAACCGACGACCCGTTTCACTGGTAACGAAGCACTCCATTTTTGTCCTCACGGGTGACAACGCATCTGCATTTTGTTTTTTAATCGAGGATGGATGTAGTTCTCTATGGGCCACAGCATCCACTTACCATCATGTGGACTGTGTGCTCATTTCTCACCCTTTTTCTATAAAAAATATTTTACCTATTTTGACAGTTTTTAGTAATCACTAAAAACTTTTTAATTAAGTATTTACTAAAAGTACGAGTTTATACACAACGAGCTTTATATTATGAGCAAATGCAATCACGACGAAATTTGGTTTTAAAAATTGAGACCTCCGTGGCGCAGTGGCTCAGCATTGAGTTGCGGTGCATTAAGAGGGCCGCGGGTTTGAATTCCGCAAGGGACAAATATTTGTATGGCTTACAAAATAATCATTCAGGTGCACTTTATGTATCTAAACTGCCTCCACGATACAGGTGAAAATCCTAGTGTGGGCATTCATTAACTTTTTTAATATAGTATAATAAAAAAAAATAACGTTTAAAATATTTAAAGTATTGATGATTTAAGATTTATATAAATAATTTCTGCTATCCATTCCCAACATTATTTACAGGTAGACAATTCCAAAACATTTGAGTATGTTTTGAAAATGTGTGTTCAAAATTTACTCACGTGTCTGGAGCCGGAGTAAGCAGCCGTGTCACTTAGTGAAACACCTATCGTAGTTCTTTATAATGTGAAAATTTCCAATGAACCGAATAATATAACGTTGTAAAGTTATAAGCGGGTTTTCGGTATTGGTACTGTGCATGTTAACGGCACGGGCTCGATGATCCGCCATTTCTAATCCTATTCTTTATCCGTATCCGTACGGACTGTACATTAAGATGGTTATTGGGAAATTGTCACCGTAGTAGAACATAATTATTTAGAGTGTAAGTTAGTATTGAACAACTTGCTTATTAAGACGGGCTTTAATTAACTAAGAACAAGCGGACGAAGTTTCCCGAGGTAGCCGTATAGATAATTGGCTCAACTTTATCCATTAACATGCTGTTGGCAAACCTTTATCATAGACTAGTAAATCGCTGATTAACAACTTTTGTGCTATTACACAGCAGCATAATTTTACTATTGTGATAAATTGTTGAATATTTTAAAAATAAAAAAGTAAAAAGCCTTCTCTCATTTCTAACTGGGTTATCTATTATTTACTCTAATAAAACTCTAACAGGACGTCTGTCTGAACACGCATCACTCAAAAACGTGTGAACCGATTTGGATGGGACTTTCACTGGCAGATAGCTGATATTATAAGCAATAACTTAGACTACTTTTATTTTAGGAAAAGAATTAGGGTTCCGCGCAAAAAAAATTAAAACCCATGAAATCCAATCGCAATAAATTCCACGCGGGCAAAGTCGCGGGGAACAGCTAGTTGAGTAATAAGAATGTCGCGCTGTTTCAGAACGTGTTCATGGAGTTCGCATGGTTTCGAAACAGTCAGTCATGCAGGTTTTCTTGTGTTTTCCTTCACCGCCGAGTATGTGATAAATCAGCACTTGACACTTTCACTATGCAGCTAAGAATTAAGAATCTACTCTTTACCAAACACTTTTATACGTGGTAGAGCCATGTTGCAGTTATATTATCTAGTAAAGATCATTAACATTTCTTACCAGTTTTTGAGAGAAAATCCAACAAAAATCACAAACACAAAAAGAAAACAATTACGCAACTAACATCACCAACTACCCGAAAGTGACTGTCTATTATTTTTTAATTTGTCTATGTAACCGAGTGAGTATAATACTTGGGAATACTCTTTAGTTCGTTCAGAATCGAATGAAATAGTTTTTAATTGAAAATATACTGTATTTTTATATCAATTAAGACGAAAATAGCATTTTTACGTGGTAGAGCCATGCTGCAGCTATATTAGTAGTATAGTTGTAGCACGAATGGTCGGCTCGACCGGGAAGGACCACGCTCTCACAGAATACCAACGTAAAATAGCAGCTTAACGCTGCTGTGTTTCGTATGGTAAGTGTAGAGAACCGGAGACCCGTTTTACTGAAACGAGGCATTCCATCTTAGTCCTCACGGGTGACAACGCATCTGCATTTTGATTCGTCATCAGGGATAGATGTAGATGTCTATGGGCCACAGCAACCACTTACCATCAGGTGGACTGTGTGCTCGTTTGTCATCCTTATCCTATAAAAAAAAGAAAAAAAGCACGTAATGTGGACATGAATTCATGTCTGCGGTAACTTAGGGGGGTTGTAGCACGAATGGGTTGGCTATCTGGTGTAGGACCATGTTCGCACGGAATACCAGCGTAAAATAGCTGCTTAATGATGCTGTTGGTATGGTAAGTGTAGAGAACCGGAGACCCTTTTTACTGGAAACAAGGCATTCCATCTTAGTGCTCACGGGTGACAACGCATCTGCATTTTGATTCTTATTCGCTGATAAATGTAGATGTCTATGGGCCACAGCAACTACTTACCATTATTTGAACTGTGTTCTCGTTTGTCACCCTTGTTCTATATAAAAAACACAATAATTTGTATGTACATGTTTTTTTAATTGGCGTTATAAAAAAGGCCAGATTAGGAGTACTCTTAACCGACGAGCGTGTATGCGTAGATATATGGATGTAAAGGAGGCGAGAGAGGTGTGCCAGAATCGTGCCAAATGGAAGTCCGTAGTCTCTGCCTACCCCTCTGGGTGACAGGAGTGAGTGTTTGTGTATTATGTTATGTATGTATGTTTTTTTAAAGAGTAATACGCGAGCACGCAGCCAACCTGATAGTGACACGCGAGCACGCAGTCAACCTGATGGTAAGCGGATGCTGTGGTCCATAGATATCTATATCTATCCATGATTAGGAATCAAAATGCATATGCATAATAACGCATAGGGCCTAACTCGTTATCAATAAAAGGGTCTCTGGTTCTCTACACTTACCATACGAAACATAGCAGCATGGTATTTTGTGAGAGCGTGGTTCTTCCTCAGTCGAGGCAAGCCATTCGTACTGCAACCATAATAAAGCTGCAGCAAAATTAGCCTGGACAGACAGACAGACAAAAATTTTAAAAATTATTATTTATGTCTTAATAGCATGCAAATAACCCGCTGAGCCTAATAGAAACCAGTTATTTCAATATTACAGACAGACATATCAATTTCATTTATATGATATATATTATTTTTACAATCTCGTTTTCAAGTTTTGAGGTATAACTGACGAGAAGATGTGTCGTAATTTCCCGAACGCTGCCCAGCCGAGTTGAATCCGTCGATTGACCTCTCGGTTGAAGTTGGACTTACCTAGTCGGACTATTTGTCCCAGGTTCCCCAACTTCGTGCTTAGGTTCTCCACCGATTCCGCCATAAGGACTATATCGTCGGCAAATTGAAGGTGAGTGACGTACTTGCGATTGATGTTAATACCGTATCCTTACCAGTCCATTAGCTTGAAAACGTCTTCCAATAGGTGAAGACTTTCGGGGATATAACGTCACCCTGTCTTACACCTCTCTGCAGTTGGATAGGTTTCATACTCTGGTTCTGTACTCCGATAGCCATCATAGCCCTACTGTACAAACACTTCAGCACTTCGATATACCGACAGTCAACTTGACACCGCTGAAGGGACTGCAGCACCGCCCAAATTTCAACGGAATCAAAGGCCCACATACGCAAGACATAGTCGCAGATTGTACTCCTCGATCTTCTGTACAATTTGCCGAAGGGTATGTATGTGGTCTATGGTGCTAAAGCCTTTTCGGAAACCGGCTTGTTCGGGAGGCTGGAAGTCGTCGAGTCTGCGTGCGAGGCGATTCGTAATGACTAAAAATGGTTATTAATGACTTAATGGCATGCAAAAACCCTCAGCTCATTAAAAGGCAGCTATTTCAATATTATAGAACAAACTCTTCAATTTTATTTATATGTAATGTATGTGCTGTGTGACCTGTTTTATTTTCAAGTTTTATTTCTTTTTAAATTGTATCTATGTAAGAAATCGTGTTTTATGCTCTACTAAATTTAATTGTATTTAGTCACTAAATATATTTAAAAGGAACAAAAAATATTTACTATTTTATCTCTCTACAATAACATATTACTAGATACAGGAACAGCGCGTCGTCTCCTCCTCAATAGGAAATTGAATTTATTTCATTTTCATCTCACGTCCCTGTGTCTATATTGCTTCCTTTGAATATTTATCTGCCTAGGTATCCAGATTTGTTCAAGTTTCTTACTACTGAACATGTATTTTACAATATAATATACTCCGTCAAGTTAAAAAATATTCACTCTTGCCTTGAAGACACGGATGGAAAGACATATGCTGGAAAATTATTCCACTCCTTAGTTGTACGCATTATGAACGACGAAGCAAAAAATTTGGTTCGAATGCGTGGTATATCAACTACAAAAGGGTGGAGAGCAGCCGAGCGTCTGGTGGTCCGATCATGGAATGGGAAGACGAGGAATCAATGCTGTGCATGCAATTCCTGAGCACACACTAATTGCGTCAAGTGTGGCGGTTAAAGCGAATTCTGCTTTAAGAGAGAGACCCAGGTCCAGCAGTGGGCTGTCCACAGGCCGTAATTATATATCATCATACATACGTAAATACTCACGCCTCTCACCCAGAAGGGTAGGCAAAGACTACGGACTTCCATTTGGTACGATCCTGACATACCACTCTCGCCTTCTTTACATCTATATACCTTCGCATGCAGCTCGTAGGCTATGGGTACTTTTAATTTGGACCATCTTCAATACATCGCCAATTTGCTGGTCAAAATTCCGTCTAGGGCGTCCCTTGCCGACTCTGCCATTCACTTCTGCAGCGTAAATATGCTTTGTCACTGTTTCCTCATTCATTCTTTCTACATGATCATCATAATTATATTATTAAAATATTATGTCATCAGCATTTTAAATGATGAGATATTTTAAGACGAGTGCTTTAACGCCTGAGGTCTTAGTGTTTCACTAGATACGTAATCTTTAAAAAATATTATTATCCTTGTTTAGATATTAAGTAGTGTATATATATTAAATGAGGTGATCGCTCCTAGCTATTTCTAATTTGTTTTGTGTTGTTAATTGTGTAACATATATGATTGTAAGCTGTTTTTTTTTCAATAAAAAAGTCCCGCTGGGTTTCTTGCTGGTTATTTATTCCCAGGACAGAGTTTTTTTTCACAAAAGAGAGCCTTTCAATAAGTATTATTTATAATTTATATTGAATAAAAAAAATTATGTTTCTGTTTCATTCAACATCATGAATTTTATCTTCAAAAGTTTACATTTATACATAGTTAGATACAATAAAATAAAAAATTCAAAACGAGAAGGTCACTTCAAATTCAGATTTGATGGGAGCCGGTGGTTCCTCCATAGGGAACTTTGCTTATAACATGCAAATGGGGAAAGTTTAAAGCTAATTGCTTCTAGCTCCGTCGCTGACAACGCAACAACGCTGCCCGGATGGACACAGTTAATCTAGGTATTCTTAGCGACAGTTAAGTAATACAAAGATTAATTACGCGGATATATAATAATTATTTATTTCGGATCATGATCCATAATCCGTAAACAGTGAACTATGTTAGTTTTAAAAATTTCTAGCAATTGTTATATTCTAAAAATATAGTGAAAGGCTTACTAAAAATATAGTGAAAGGCTTATTAACTGCCTCCTTTTACTTTTATAGAACTGAAGAGGCAAACGAACTTAGTCCACTTGATGGTTAGTGGATACTGCAGTGCTTGGACATCTGCAGGTTACTTCAAACAAAAAGCAACAGATGCTCTGTAATTATACTGTAAAAGTGAACTGTAAGTTTTTTGTAATTTCAGTATAATAAAAAAAATCAAGTTGAGAGAAATGCATTAAATTGCAAGTTTTGAAATAAATGAATGTTTGTCTAATACACACATTAATCGACATAGATTTGCCAACTAAGCTTCTACAAGCCATCAAGTTGGCATATCGCGTATAAGTAAGAGAGTCTAGGGATTCTTGTGGCTTGAGAACAAATAGTTTTTTCAATCACAGCATTCACATTAACGCTAGCAATGTTTCAAAGCGATCCCACTAAAGGCAGGACGCAGACAGACGTATTTTCAAGCGTCGAGAAGCGGGCGCTGAATTGTGTGGCCACGAAATTGGAAATATACAGGTGAAATTTAAATCCTTGGCATCCTTTCAAACTAAGAACAAAGTCATCTTTCTTTTGGTACTTTTGTCTTAAGAGATATGCCAGCCCCATCGTTCCCTATCGAAGAAGCTCACATCTGAGGATTTGTGACTAAAATCTCATAAACATCCTAGCGACAACTGTAGGTTTTGGCAGTATATTCTGGGCCAGGCCCATCTCGTTGTGGTTTCATTTTAGTTTTCTCATTAGCGAGTCTCTTTTAGATTTATGTTTGACACAATCCATCAACAAATGTTGGACAAAATTGTTGATCTAAAATCCCACTCTTCGCAGTTAACTCCTGATTCAAATTACGTTGGGCCTATAATATCGCAAATTAAACTATGTTGGGCGTAAATGATCCAAATCAAAAGCTTTAATATTGTAAGTAAAGAAAACTTTAAGAATCATATTAGTTTTATGATGTGGCTATATTACAAATAAACATGAAAAAATTATAAGCAACAATAAATTGTGAACCCTCAGAAGCTACACTTGCCAGAGATTGTGACATATTGATACTTTTTAAAATATTTCTCAATAAGAGTAGAACAATAGATTGTTATCTTCAGAAAATCAGAGCTTATCAATAGATTTATACGTAATAGAGCCACGCTGCAACTATATTACAGATGCAGCACAAATAGTCCTGCTCGGCCGGGGAAGGACCGCGCTCTCACAGAATGCTGCCGTGTTTCATATAGTAAATGTAAAGAAAAGGAGACTCTATATTGGAAATGAGGCATTCTTTCTTAGTCTTCGGGGATCACAACTCAGAATAGATGAAGATGTGTCAGGTGGACTGTGTGCTCGTTTGTCACCCTTCTATTTCATCCTGTATGTTTTATACTTTGATATATTTTCGAGATATATTGTGAGGAGAGGTAAGGCCCTAACATGGGACGCTACGTTCGTGGACAGACACATTGACTATCTCTTACCTTAAAAACATCGTTTAGGGCTGAGGTGGTATCAGAGGTGGTTGAACTGAGTAAATGTCGTAATAAAGACATCACTACGAGATGACATATAATAGGGTTCGTTTTATAACATTTTTAAGCGCGCTGCTATAAAGGTATTAAATATTTTCTTATGTTGAACTTTTTTTTAATAGGATGGGGTGCAAACGAGCATGCGGCTCACCTAATGGTAAGTGACTACCGCCGCCCATGAACAACTGCAACACCAGGGGAATTGCAGATGCGTTGCCGGCCTTTTAAAAAGGAGTAGGCTCTTTTCTTGAAGGTCCCTAAGTCGTATCGGTCCGGAAAAATCGCTGGTGGTAATCGATTCCACAAGGAAGTTGTGCGAGGAAGAAAACTTCTTCTAAATCGCACAGTGGTGGACCGCCAATCATCCAGATGATATGGATGGTATCGCGAGTTTTGTCGCGATGTGCGATGGTGAAATTGAGCGCCGAGAATTAGTCCGAACAATTCTTCAGAGCACTCCCGTGATAGATGCGATAGAATACGCAAAGAGATGCAACATCTCTACGCAGTGCCAGTGAGTCCAGCCGATCGGAAAGAATTCGGTCGTCGACGATTCGCGCCGCTCTGCGCTGGATGCGGTCAAGTGGAAGGAGCTGGCACTGGGGTCCCTGCCAGAGATGGGAACAGTATTCCATGTGGGGCCGAACCTGCGCCTTGTAAAGTTGCAAGCGGTGTGCCGGCATGAAATACTGGCCCGCTCTGCTGAGCACGCCAAGCTTTTAGAGGCCAATTCGGCCTTCTCTTCAAGTGACCACGAAACTGCATCACTCGATATGTCGACACCGAGGATTCCGATACTGGCTGAGGCAACAAAGTGCCTTGAAACTGAGGAGATACGACAAAGGGTTTCTTTTAGCGGTAAACGCGCAAACTTGTGTCTTCTGGGGATTGAACTGGATTAGATTTAGTCGCCCCAGTCTGAGACTGTTCAACAAAGTCTCGACTTCAGACGCAAGTGTTTTGTTCCGGTACTCGGCGACGTTTTCCCGAAAAATATTGACACGGCCGGTGTATAAAGCATCACCGGTACTGTCGTCTGCAATGAATGTAGCAATGAATGTTAACGGTTTGCAACATATCATTAATATGCAAAAGAAATAGCGTTGGTGATAGCACGCAACCTTGTGGAACACCAGCATTAATGGGCTTGTAATCGGAGCATGCACCGTCTACTACGACCTTGATGCTCCGATCTGCAAGAAAGCTGGTGATCCAATTGCACAATTTCTCGGGAAGCCCATAGGAAGGGAGCTTCGAAAGAAGCGCTTTGTGCCAAACCCGATCGAAGGCCTTCGCTATGTCCAAACTAACGGCCAACGCCTCCCCCTTGGACTCTACTGCCTCCGCCCATCTATGAGTTAGGTAACCTAGAAGATCACCAGCTGAGCGACCTCGACGGAAACCGTACTGGCGGTCACTAATCAGCTGGTGATCCTCAAGGTACCGCATGAGCTGGCAGTTAATAATAGTTTCCATTACTTTGGAGAACAAGGAGGTGATAGCGATAGGCCTGTAGTTGGACGGATCTGAGCGGTCGCCTTTTTTAGGGATCGGGTGCACCAAAGCTGTCTTCCATGAGTTCGGGACTACGCCTAGGGAGTAGGAGTACCGGAAAAGACGCGTTAAAACCGGTGCCAACTCCGGAGCACACGTCTTCAGCACAATAGGTGGGACTCCATCAGGCCCACTCGACTTGTTGACGTCCAGGGAGAGGAGTGCTTTGCGCACCGAGCGCTGTGTAAACAGCACTTCCAGCATGGAGCACTCACACCGCGGGATAGTCGGTGGTGTGTTCCCGCCGTCATCGAGAGTAGAGTTGGAAGCAAAAAGAGAGCCTAGCAGATCGGTTTTCTCCTTTGCGTCTTGGGCCAGTGAGTCGTCCACCCTGTGCAGAGATGGCAGAGATCGTAGACAGTAGTTCCTTGGACAGCCTTGGCGAGAGACCAGAATGCACGTGTTCCCGAAGGAGGCGAACTAGTTTCTCGCCAATTCTGCCGATGTGTTCTGACTTTGCCTTGGCAATGACGCTTCTGAAGGACCTGGAGGCGGAATTATACTTCTTTTAAGAGCGCTGGTGTTTACATCCCGGACGTTGAAACGTCAGCCCAGGCCCGGTAGCACTCCTGCTTATAGCCTGATGCAATTTTACAGGAGTGACCAAACCATGGCTGAGTTCTGCCTCCGATAGGCACCACAGATGATGGAATAAGTAATTCCATTCCCTGAAGCACCACATCAGCGACAGAATCAGCATCAACGTTGGGATCATGCGGCGAGAAGCAAACCCGCCCCCAAGGGTAGGATGCAAAAGACCGCATCCCATCCCAATCGGCCGACCTATAGAGCCAAACACGGCGGCGAGCTGGAAATCGCAACTGCGATGGGAGCAGAAGGTCCAACAGGGAAGGTACATGATCCTCCACATCTGGGATCCGCGTAGGCGAAGTAACCAGCTGTGTCAGACCATATGCCAAGGCAAAGTCATAAACAGACCTACCCGCATGATCGGTTAAACGGGAACCAAGCCATTCGGCGTGGTGGGCGTTAAAATCACCGAGTATCACGATCTCTGCGGATGGGACCTGTTGTAGCACGGAGTCTGCAGCCATTTGGACGTGGTCGATGAGTCGGTCTGTGTCGGCATTACCGCTATGGGACCTATAGAGGCACCCGTAGACGCGGGGATGGTCGTTGCTGTCTACGCGCAGCCATAGGATGGACAGGTCCGTACCTTCAAGACTGCCGAGGCGTCGAAACAGATGTCTCTCTGACGTACACGCAACTCCAGCCCGGGTAACAAAGGAGTGTTCAATTTGTACCGGGTAGGAGAGATACGAAGTATCAGCCGGGGAGGACACCTGCGTCTCGGTTAGAAAGAGCAAAGCCGGCTTTGCTGTCTCCAGATGGTAGTGGACGGCGTTAAGGTTTGAATGAAGTCCCTGATATTGCAGAAATTCATGGAAAGCGTGGCAGGGTCGCCTTTGTCTTTTGCTCCGCTTGCCCCGAGCAGGTTTCGTTTTGAGCGGATTTGGCCCCAGAATACGCGGGGCAGCCTGAGCACCCACGCTCAGAAGAAGTAGGGTAGCTTGGGCGTGGATGCTCAGCGAGGGATTCTCCAGGGATGCTGGTACCCTCCTGGGGTAGTCTTCCGTTTAATTCCGCTACCATGTTGATGGGGGGGGAATTGGCCTCCGGCCACCTGCACTCACCAGGCGAAATGCAGAAGTAAACTTCTACTTCACGCTGGTATTCTGTGAGGTCGTGGTACCACCCCGGTTCGAGCCAGCCCATCCGTGTGACAGCAAAAGCTGCCGCGTGGCTCTACCACTGTTATAGTTGGTAGATTGCAGGAAAATGGGAGTATTCCGTTTATTTCTTTATCAACGTAAAAGGCTACAGATGTGTTTCCACTTCTGAAGATTAAGATGGAATGCCTGTATATCTATACCCTTCAGACCTGAACACCACACACTTCTAAGTAGTGAAGATACGTAAGAGGGTGGTAGTTGTCCCTATCAAGACGGACTTCCTTATCAGAAAAATCCTACCACCTTCGTTAAAGATGTTCCATCTTACGTATCAGGGAACTCCAACAAAATCATATTATTAATAGAAAATTCAAGGAATTTAGACCTGATTAAATTTTTTTAAACACATTTAATGTGCCTTTTACTCCGACCTTTTTACTTTTACTTTTATTCTGTGAGAGCATGATCCTTCTCAGATAGAGCCGACTCATTCGTGTTACAATCATAATATAGCTTCAGCGTGACTACCAGTCTAATCCGGTTTCATGGCTCCAAACAAATCGAGAGATTTATTGTGATCGAAATATACATCACTGAAATTAATCTTCGTTTTCAAACGCGGGGATCTAAGAAGCTCAGTTTTAAATTTCATTTCAATTTGAATGTATCTTTTTGCGGAATCTACAAGTTTAAGCTTTTTAGTAAAGTTTGAGACTTATAGATATTGCCTTCAAAAATGTTAGACTGATTTTAAAGTCTTGAAGTTATTGCGTCTTTAAATAAAGATACATACATACACAATTCTCACGCCTGTTACTCAGAGTCTAAAGTCTTCCATTTGGCACGATCCTGATACCTCTCTTGCTTCTTTCACATCCATATTACTACGTATGTTCTTCGGTGAAGGAATTTTTATTTTTTAGTTGACAACTAAAAATAAAAAAATAAAATATGGACAAACCAAAAGTGCACACCTCGAACGCTCATGTAATATTTTGAATAATTAATTTACTTTTATTTATTACCGAAACACGTATTTCGTTTAAAGCTACAAAAAAATTGTTTCTGTTTACTGCGTCAGAAGTATTAATTGAAATCTCCTCTTGCTGTTGGTGTACTTTTTTATTATATAAGTGTAATATAAAGCTGGTGGAAGTAATTTGAGTTGAGTGGATCGTGATTTTCTGATTTGGTGATAATAGAGCACTACATCTCCGCTTCGCGTTCGATGTGTGCAATATGGTTGCCAGCATGCCTGCAAAGCGTGGCAAATACGGCAAATTGCCCTATGAGGCAATCTACGGAGGGGGCCTATGTTCAGCTGAAGTTTTTTCATAGGACCTTTACGTGGTACCAATTCTTAAGACAATTGCTTGAACATATTTTCAGTATTGCACAAAGTCAGCACATGTCTAAGCTCGGAAGATATAATAAAACACTTTCGGTAAAGTAACCAGCTATATATTAAGGATGTTAAAGAGATAATGCAATTATTTTGACAGAAAATACAGAGGGCGTAGGGTGGTCGTAGGGTTGCAACACGCGCAGTCAGCTCGATTGCTAAATTAGTCATTAACATTATACTTACTATAGAAACTCGAATTCATTCTTAACTTTTTAAAAATACATCTTTTAAAGTTTTTAAAGTTGGTTTCACTGTTTTCGTTACAGAGAACAAAAGTAATGAAATAAATTTGACTTTCCTTTTCTTAAATCATGATACGTATCTTAGTTCTTCAACAAATCTAAAGATTACAAATCCTCAACACTTCACCGGCTTTATCGGTAAATCCTTTACCGTTGAGGCTTCACTGCTATGGAACTCTTTGCTCAAACACATTAGGATAGTGCTCAATAAAATTGCCTTTAAAAGACTAGTCCAAGAACACTGGAGACAGGATTTTCCTATTTTATTTTGTAGATTAAAGGTGACAAACGAGCACACAGTCCACCTGTTGGTGAGTGGATGCTGTGGCCCTAAACATCAACATCTATTAAAATATATAATAAATTACCCAATAACTTAAAAGACATGCCTTTGAATAAATTTAAAATTGAGATTAATAAATGGCTTCTTGACAAGTGTTATTATAGTGTTAAGGAATATTTTAAATGATTACAATATTATTTAATGTATTATGTAATTTATTCAAGCTTTTGACATTATGTACAATTTAATTTGATTATTTTAAGATATATTTGCACACCGGTACAACTCCCGGTAGAATATTGTTGAGACTTACTCTAATACTAAATACCTGTATTACCTAAACATTTTATTCTGCAAATAAAGACTTTGACTTTGACTATCTTTGATTAAGAAGCAAAATGCAAATACTCTCGTGTCACCCGAGGACTGAGATGGAATGCCTCGTTTCCAGTAAAAAGAGTCTCCGGTTCTCTACCCTCACCATACGAAACATAGTAACATAAACTGCTTTTTTACGTTGGTATTGTGTGAGATTGACCCTACCCTGGCCGAGCCGATCCATTTGTGATACAATCATAATATAGCTGCAGCATGGCTCTACCACATACTAAATGTATTATTTGTATGTATTGTATTTGGTGTATGTGTTTTATATAATATGTATATAATTTATATCATTATTGTTTAATTTTAGGTTATTAATTATTATATTTATTTTTAAATTGACTTATTTAAGTTTATATTACATGTTCTTTTATTTAAGGCGCCTACCACTTTTTCCACCACGCCATGGTTTGACTGGGTAAGAATGCTAACTAGCATTTGGCCTTTGTTACCTTATTTTAAGGTTTTATTTATATTAGAAAATTTAATGTATATAGAGAAGCACCTAGGTTGTCTTATAAAAAAATGAAATACTTCGTCCGGTTTATGCCATTTGATTCCAGAATTTTTTGAAATTTTAAAGAATTAAATATTTTTAAAATTACTATTAAATAAACTTTTATGTGATACTCTGGTGCTAACTCAATTCAATCACTGCAGTTCTACATTTGGCCCAAGACTAAATTTCAGCACAGAGAGAGCAATATAAATACTGCAAAACGCCTGTGTTCGTTTTTGCTTTAATGTGCCCAAAAGAGAATCCATTATCCTGTAGGTACCTAAATAAAAAAGGCTTACTTAACGTGAGTGCTAGAAGGCAGCTTCAGTACGGCTTGTACAGTACATAGGGTAATATGGAGCAAAAAGCCTGAGTACCTATTTGAAAAATTCCTATGGATCAAAGATATCTCACATAGAAGCCTTCGTACGAACTCATTAAACCTGTTGAGTATGCCAAAACATAAAACAACGCGGTACAGAGGTGTTTTAAATTTACTGCAGCAAGAATATGGAACGATTTGCCCCGTCCTCTGAGAAATAAAATGAGTACGGCAAGCTTCAAAGCCAAATAAATATAAATCAGCATTGCTGAAGCGGCAAATTGCTGCAGAAAATTTGAAACATGCCTACTGGGAATACATAAACTTAAGAGACGATTTTTTAACATTTTAGTTTTTAATATTACCCTTTAATAAAACATCCCCATGTATATACTAAACAATCACACGCACACACACGCACACACACGCACGCACGCACACACGCACGCAAGCACGCACGCACGCACGCACGCATGCACGCACGCACATGCACGCACACGCACACGCACACACACGCACACGCACACGCACACACACACACACGCACGAATGCAGGAATTATTAATAAATAATTATGAAATTTCACAACCATAACAATTTGTATAATTCTAATATGAGATGAATAATTGATAGAGGTGATTGGGGAACTTGCAATTCTCACGACATCCATGTAACATCTCACGGAGGAAGGAGAGCCTGAAAACCAGCGCTTCATGGGATCTTAGTCCCATGTAAGCAAACGCTGAGTCACCTCCGATTGCCTAAATTTAATTAAGATTAAGTACTTAGTTTATATGTAAATATGTTTTTCGAATGTGGCAATAAAATTATATTTATTTATTTATTTAAAAGTGCTCGAACAATAATTCAGTTGCAAGAAGTGTTAAGCTAAGACAGTGCGCTTTACCATTTTCGACTGCATCTCCACTTACCATAAGGTGTGATAGTAGTTAAGAACTGGCTTATAATACTCGTAGTTAAAGAACTGTAATATATCTCCTTAAGACTGATTTTTGGTCACGGTTTCCAGCCCCAACAGAGACTAGCCATCTGCACAGGACCGTACGACCGCATCTGTAGACTTCTGTGTTTGAGGTTGGCTGCAGGTGTTCATGTGCTGCAGTAGCCACTTACCATTAGGTGGACTGTATGTTAGTTTGTTGTTTTAGTTTTATATAAAAAATTGTGTCCTTTAACTTACAAAGGAAATTATTTACAGTCACAGATTGAACGGACTGCTGCAGTCTGCTAAAATTTTAAGGCGAGGTTTTTTTTTAATATTATAAGCTAGTGCTTGACTACTTGAATAGTGTAACCTTAGAATACGTGCAATAACCGGCCAAAGTTGCAGAGCAGGTTCAGAATAAGTAATATAGGCATATGGTGAAGAAAAAGTAATTAAAAAAATTCAAACATTCTATCCTTTTTATTTTTTAAATTAAAAAAGCGTGGTAATGCATTATTTTAACTGATTTTACTGCGCACGCACACATTCGTAAGGGTCGATCGGTAGGCAAAAACGTTGTTGACCATAAATCACATTCAATTTGGGATAATTTTTGTAGAAGCCTTATTTTCAAAAACTGCAATAACGGTATATCATTATTTATATATTTGAACTTAAGTTTAAAATTTGGCTACTCTTTGAAAAATTACCCTGTATAGCCAAAGACGGTAAAGTGGACTGACTTATTAGCTTAATATAAGCCTTACTCTCGCCTTCGAGACATCCACTTTGTAATCTATACAAATAAACAAAATTGAAGTATCTGTTTGTAATGTCAAAATAACAGCTTTTTACTTAATGCATATGAAAGTTTATAGAATACTTATATCAAAAGCACAAATTTTAAAATGTTTGTATGTCTGTTTGTTCCGGCTAATCTCCGAAATGGCTCGACTGATTTTGACGGGACTTTCGCTGGCAGATACGCGTAGCTGATGTTATAAGGAGTAACTTGGGCTAGAAAACTAATTAGTGTTCCGCAAAAACATTAAAACCCTAAATTACAAGCGGGCGAAGTCGCGGGGAATAGCTAGTCGGATGTAAAGTCAGAAAATTATAGAATTTATTTCATTCACTGTGTAATATATATTAAATATTCAATATGAACCAATTTTTGTTACTTACACAATTTATAAAATAAATATATACTAGGATAATGACCTAACCTACCTAACCTAACTAACCTAAAACTAAAAACCTTAAAAAAAATATATTGTAATAACTAAAATATATTATTAAAAATAGTCCCTTTAGGCAAGGTTCCGAAGATACTGGCAGCGTTCCCCCTTTGAATAGCTATACTAATTCTTTGTCCGAGGTAGCTGCCAGCTCTTCGGTCTCCTGTGACGTCGACTAACCTTTTTTCTATTTCCCTAAAAAGCCTTATAGCGCTAGGACCCCACGGACCAAGGGTCTCGACACCGAATGGGACAAAAACATATTCGGAGCCTAGACCCCTGTATTTGCATGCTTTAGCTTTTCAGCCCTTCACAAGCCGCACCAGCTCTGTTGTTGGTTCCATGTAGATGGGAAGGGCAGTGTGTCTGAACAGGTTGCATCCCATACCAGCACCCGGCCCATCTTCCATGGAATCAAACTCATACCGTCCGGTCTCTTGCCATCGTCTCTTGCAATACCAGACGGCTCAAGTAGACTTGGCACGTTGACGGTGGCAAGAGACCGGCGTATGATATCGTTTAGTGCTGCATGTCTCGAGAAGCGGCCTGCACTTTTTTGGCATGACAGTCCATGATGTCCTAGCTTGTCGACGTCACTGCCACACGGACATTTATGAGGAACGCAGACCGGAACCCCAAGCCGTAGACAGGTTGCGATTCGGAGCGTGTCAGGCTCAAGAAATGTTCCTGTATTTGACGAAGGGTACGCGTGAAGCCAGTAGCCGGCCTCATGCGTACCCACGGCCAAAAGCCTAGCGCGCGCCGAACCTGTACTACAGCTCAAAAGATTGTCATAAGTCAATTTGCAGTTTATGTCGTCCCAGCTCCTTTGTGAATTTGGAGAAACAGGAAAATTTTGATCTGGGCATGCAATAAGAAAGCGTTTCTAGTTTTTCCAGGCCAGCAATCTCAAAGTTTGAAGGGATGCCCTTAAAATTTTACTTATGAGATTTGCTGAACTATGGACAGAAGATAGGAAGGCTGGTAAAGAGACTCTGAAATTTTGAATCCTAAACCACCATAACGGATGGGTAGGGATGCTTGGGTCCAAGATTGCTCGTTCAGGTGCATATTAAGAATCGATTCTAAACTAATTTTGATTAAGTTGTCTACTTGTGTCAAGAGATCTGGTGATTCCAAAAGAGCAGCAACGGAGCACATACGTAAATTTTGGGACGAAAAGACAGAATTTTAAGATGCAAAGTGCATAATGTGGACTAATTTCAAGGAGACGGTCAGCGGAATTTTGAAATTTAGTAATTGATTATTAATATATTCAGAAATAGATTCATTAAAAATTGGAGAACCTAAAAGGTAAAGGAATTACTGTTAACTATTTTAATATTTGGAGCCAAAATATAAAATTTTGTTTTACGTCATTTAAATTTAAGTTGCAGTTATTTATAAAAGTTCGCATTTGCTAAAATTAAGCTCCAAACCAATGGCTTCAAATTTATTTTTGATTAAAAAGGTCCGAAACACAGTATCCATATCACCTCCTAGAGTTCCGTCGTCCAAATACCAAACGTTGAATTTAGAATTTAAATTTTGATTATCGGATTTATAGCCAAACTAAAATTGCTGGCCCAAGGGATCACCTTGTTGACAACCTACTTCCGAGGACAGTTCATTAGAACGATATAACAATTTTGTTGGGTCAGCGTAACTGAGAAAAAGATAATTGTATATTTCCGGTATATGTTGTTTTATTTCCGTCAGCAGGGTATCCCTATTTACTGAATTGAAAGCATTTTGACATCAATTTTGAACAACACGTCAGGATGTCCGTAAGTTAGGAAGAGCGTAGGGCATGGACGGCTGCCTCACACCCTCCTTTACACCGAAGCCTAACTGTACGGGTTCAAATTCAAATTTAATTTTGTAAAATATGTCGAACAGCAATTTTGGAGGCCAGGCGTCGCAGTGTTGATCCAACAGCAATTGGTCTCACCCCTCCGTCCTTTTTGGTGAGGGCAATGAGGTTCGCGCCGAAAAGAATGGAAACAATTTCTGGATTGACATTACCGGAATACATAAAGTTGATTAATTTAGTGATCGAATTTACAAGTTGCTCGCCTGCATCACCCACAGAGTGCGATGTTAAGTCTTTCAGATGTTGGGGTGAGATTCCATCCAAACCTGCAGCCGAACCTGGTTTAAAAGATAAAATGGCACCTGTAACATCTTTTTTATGAATTTGAAGGCATGCTTGCCCTGCTGTTGGTCGGTCGAGAAAATATAGGTTTACTGGAGCTGGAGGATGTTTTGTCCGTAAGGCCTGAAGGTGTCAGGGTATCTGGTGATAGCACGTCGTTGGAGAACAAAGGCGAGCGGCACCTTTGAGATCTCCGTCACAGATTTTGTTTTCGATGAGTTTGTTGCGATTACGAGGGCATCATATTTGATTAGAGGTGCGGGAAGGTGATGAGCTTACAGCACAGTTATTTTTAATCTTTTGAGTCAAGGATAAATTCAGTTCATCAGTTTTATTATATTATGTAGTGTGCTGTATGAAAATAAAAATAGGTTCTGCCAGTCTTTAGTACAATTGTTTATGTAACATTTCTGGTTTAATTGTGACAAATGTGTAGCAACGGTTATTCGAGCTCCTCGAGGGATTCTTTTAACTATCGGTATACTATTTTCAAATGGCAGAGATGTGTATGGAAAGGAGTTGGATCGTTGGCTACATAAGTAGGCGCACTCGAAATAATGGGATGGATGTCTAAGGTGAACTATTTTGGCTAATACATTTCCTGTGTGTTTTGTAGTGTGTATGTTGAGGCCTTTCAAAGATTTGAATGACTTGTTGCACTGTGTACATGTATGGGTCGCGTTCGACGTGCCATCACAAGATTGGGTCTGGACTGCATTCACAACAGTTAAATACAATCACAAAAAAGAATAACTTAAAACAAATTTAAAAACACAATAAAGTAACTTAAAAAGTACACTGAAAATATAAAAAAGTCAAAGTCCAAATATCGTTAAGTAGGTGCGTCACAGGATGGTCTTGCAATTCGACGCTGCAGTGGAAGAGATCTAGCGACGCATTTCGTCGCTAGGACAACCGATGGCGGCTTTAGCAATCGTGTCTTGAGATTATCACACGCGGATTAGAAATTTTTAAAGACTGAACAGGCACTAAGCCTGCTTGTCACTTTTGTGTCCAGACAGCAATATAAAGTTCCGAAATCCTTTGATGCGAATTGTTTTGTTACATTTGTCATACGTTACCATCTTGAAATATTTTTATATCTCTTAGTTGATTTGAGATTATAATATCTAAATTCAGATTATAAACCACTGTTATATTATTTATATTTATGTCAATAATAAACGTTTTCCTTGTACACTAAAATTTTACAATTAAAATATATAGTTATTTTTATTAAAATATTTAGACAAAGATTTTTATTTTTATTTTATTTATTTTAAATTTTATTTAATTCACTATGTATAAAATTGGATTAGGATGAGGACCTGCAACGCCGCTGCTTGACTACTTGAATAGTATACCTTAGAATACCTCATGGTAAGTAGCTATGTAGCCAAAGATTGTGAAGTTGACTCACTTAGCCAAAAGCCTCACTCTTGTCTTCGAGACATCCACTTTGTAATCGGATATAAAGTCAGAAAATTATACAATTTATTTCATTCTCTGTTTATAATATAAATTAAATGTTTAAAATTGTCCGTAATATATACAGGGTATTTTGAAACGCTCCTGAAAACGAAGACAGATGATAGAACTAAGGATACCTATGATGATGGGTCACAAAAAATTCTATCCCGAGGAAAAAAATCATCTTTTCACAACGTTTTATTAACTTTATTCACGCTCCATCATGTTATTACAGTTATTTGAAACGATATTTCAAAAAAATCATGAAAATACTGAAACATAAAACCAGCAGTGGAATTACTGAATTACAATCAGCTGACTAGGGGTCAATGTACGCGCGAACGCCGAATTCGCGCGGCCCGCAACTAGCCATGGTACCACAATACCTAATAATTTACAACACTTGTCTAAATACCTAACTTATCTACTTAACCTACTATTTTGCCACTGTGCTTGTCTCCACGTAGCCACTTTAATTCGAATTCACAGGTTAAATAAACCAAATAACTGGTTCGATTCCCGCTAATGAAAAAATACTTAAATAAAATGTTAACAAGGTTAGAGTCATGCTTTTTATCCATTGTGTAGGTATGTTTATTATGCTGATGTATTCAGTTATGTACCTATTCAGATCAGTTCAGTACTAAGTTATTTAAAAAATAGGTTAAATAAACCAAATAACTGGTTCGATTCCCGCTAATGAAAAAATACTTAAATAAAATGTTAACAAGTTATTTAAAAAAATTAGGTTAAATAAACCAAATAACTGGTTCAATTCCCGCTAATGAAAAAATACTTAAATAAAATGTTAACAAGGTTAGAGTCATGCTTTGTTATCCATTGTGCAGGTATGTTTATTATTCTGATGTATTCAGTTATGTACCTATTCAGACCAGTTCAGTACTAAGTTATTTAAAAAAATTAGGTATGAAACAGCTTACCGATCCTTCGTGGCCTTATGAGATTCTTCAGGCACATTAACATGTTGCCGTATTCACGAGCACTATAAACGTACCTACGCGTTAGGCATTATTAAAACAAAACAAAAACACAAAACGTAACAACAAGAACAACATCATTAATTAATAAATAACAAGTAATAACGACAATAATTTAATAAACAAAACAATTGAACTATCGCTCGTGATAGTCAACATGCACTGTCTCAAAACTAAAATTATTAATCAAACCCACAAACCCGCCATTGTAACGTCCTTGAAGCATGTGTAAATTCCACAGCGCGAGGCGACACGAAGCAGCGTGTGTGTGAAAGGAAGAATGAGTGAGTAAGTAGTATACCTAATGCATTGTTTCGTACCGATCTAGGTAAGAGTTCGGCGCCCGCGAGATATTGACCCTATTGTCAGCTGATTTTCTTTTTAAGTTTCACTGCTGGTTTTATGTTTCAGTATTTTCATTTTTTTTGTGAAATATCGTTTCAATTAACTGTAAAAACATGATGGAGCGTGAATAAAGTTAATAAAACGTTGTGAAAAGATGATTTTTTTCCTCAGGATCGAATTTCTTTGTGACCCATCATCATAGGTATCCTTAGTACTATCATCTGTCTTCGTTTTCAGGGCGTTTCAAAATACCCTGTATTAATAAGGCGAGGCCACCACGGCTACACAAATACAAACTTAAAACAAATACAAACAATATAAACTAACAGCGAGCGCTAACCATCTGAGCCGTGGTAGCTCAGATGGTTAGCGCTCGCTGTAAGTTTCACAGTACGCGAGCAACCCGGGTTCGATCCCGCCGGCACCAATGAAATTGTTAATTGCAATTTTAAGTGCTGATTTACCACGTGCTCGGCGGTGAAGGAAAACATCGTGAGGAACCCTGCATGTCTGAGAAATCAAAAAAATGTTTCGAAGACATGTGAAGTTCGCCAACACGCATTAGGGCAGCGCGGCGGACATTTCCTTGCCCTAAAACCTATTCAGAAATGAGAAGAGGCCTGTGCCCTGCAGTGGGACGTATATAGGCTGTAACTTTAAGGCAAGGCCACCACCATCATTCGGATTGGAATTTAGCCGTCGACAGCAGCCAGCGCCTAACGTCTTCTTTGGTTTTATTTTATTTTATACACAGTTTTATACACAGTATTATATATGGTTGATTTTGTACTTTCTTATTTTATACTTATTGCATTTTAATTATCTTTATATACAACAATCCATAACAACTCGTTATGTAATTTTTTAAAATCTGTAAAGATGCTGAATGTTAGTAGTAGCACATGAGTAAGAACGATTTCTTTACTCATGTGGTAGTAGTGAACTTTAATGTCGGATTGCTTGCGAAGTAAATGATATGTTTTTTTATGGAAGAGGTGGCAAACAAGCATGTGACTCACCTGATGGTAAGTGATCACCGTCGCCCATGAATATCTGCAACACTAAGAGAATTGCAGGAGCGTTGCCAGCTTTTAGAAAGGAGTAGGCTCTTTTTTTGAAGGTCCCTTAGTCGTATCGGTTCGGAAAAATGACTGGTGACAGTAAATTCCACAGTTTGGTCGTGCGAGGCAGAAAATTCCGTCTAAATCGCTCAGTAGTGGACCGGCAGCCATCGAGATGCATGTTAAAGTGAATTTGACGTGAGCTCGAAACAAAGTATTAGTAGTGGTTTATTGAGGCTTATGTTCTAGCCACGTAATGCCGACGCCAGCAGTACGTGCGCCGAATAGTGAGCCAGGGTTGCGTCGCATACCAATTGCGTATTGGAGAACATCCTCATTTTTGACCTATATCTTTTGACTTTCTTTGTAAATATGACATGCTTCTGTCATTTTTGGTGGCAAATCAAATATTTTAAAATACTAGTATTTTTAAAGTAACCACTCGTAGATGAGAAAAGATTTTTAGCGATTAGCTGTTTAAGGCAGGCATCAATTTTTTTAAATTAAAGTACCTTATACTTACTACTTACTATTAAGTATTCCGTGCTTAGGCACACTTAATGTGTACAATATTTATTTATACACTTAATAATTACATTTAAGTGCAGAAAGTTAAGTTAGGTTGACTTAAATTGTAAGAATATCCACTATCTACCCAATTTGTCCCATGGGTGTCCTAGGAGATGACAGAAGAAAACGAACCAGGAGATGGGCAGCAGTGTCTTTCTAATAACAGCAAACAATCTGCCTGTCTGCTCGCCACCTATGGCAACTATGGCAGATATCCCTCCTATGAAATAATCTATGAGGGAGGCCTATATTCAGCAGTAGAAGTAATTACTGGTAATGAGGTATTCCATCTTAGTACTTAGGATTTTATATAAAATATATAAAGTATATTTGATGAGATATATACTGTCTCTTTTTAATTTATAGAATTTATTTTTTAGTTAAAAAGCTAAAATGTATTTAAAAGACGAGAAGACCCTATAGAGTTTTATATTTAATTTATATTAATTTTTTTATAAAATTTATGATTTTAATGTATATAAATATTTTTTTGGGGTGATAAAAAAATTAAAATAACTTTTTTTATAATTTTACATTAATAAATGAGTAAATGATCCGTAATTTACGATTATAAGAAAAAATACCTTAGGGATAACAGCGTAATTTTTTTTTAGTTCTAATAAGAAAAAGAGTTTGCGACCTCGATGTTGGATTAAGATAAAATTTGAATGCAAAAGTTTAAAATTTTTGATCTGTTCGATCATTAAAATCTTACATGATCTGAGTTCAAACCGGTGTAAGCTAGGTTGGTTTCTATCTTTAAATTAATAAAATACTTCTAATACTACTCTACTATATTGAGTGTCTCTGCGTGATAGACTTAGAAATCATTATACCCGGAGTAGAACCAAAGTAACCGACATAGCCCACCGAATTAGAAAGCTGAAGTGGCAATGTGCCAGCCATATAGTTTGAAGAACTGACAACCGATGGGGAAGAAGATGCTCGAGTGGCAACCTCGTACTACCGGTACAAAGTTGCCACTCGCAAAGTGCCCGCTAGATGGTAAGATATGCAGGAAGTCGATGGATGCAGGTGGCTCAGGACCTTTGTGGCATTTTTGTGGAGGCGTATGTCAGCAGTGGACTTGTAAAGGTCTGTGACGATGATGATGATGGATATTAAAAATTGCGGAATTATTTTTAAATAAGAAAGAAAAATTTCGGCCTACAACGAGTCCGAATAATATTGTGATCTTCAAGTTATAATGAAATGCACACATGCTGTTTATTGCACCGTTGGCAGCACGTGTCACTAGTACTTAATGAAACTTCAACAATATTGCGCTAAACTAAATCGTTGTCGCGGAGAAATAATTGGACAGGATTCTGTAATATTAAAGCTTGGACCTGCGTCCGTTGGGTGAAAGTGACTTCGGACTTGTTTTATTTGATCTTATTGTTTCCCTTTATTTCTTTTTATAGCAGCAACACTAGTGTATACACTCCAATTCTTCTGAATAGAGAACTGGAGACTCCTTCTACTGGTAACGAGGCATTCCATTCTAACCCTAGGTTGGCAACACTTACACATCAGAATATTTTTTTTATTAATCGATTTGTATTTTGATTCTTAATCGAGGATAGATGTAGATGTTTATGGTCAGAGCATCCATTTACTATCAGGTGAACTGTGTGCTCGTTTGTCACCCTTAAAAAAGATTTATTGTGTTTCATTATACTTATTTTCATTATTTTAATTCCCGACGTTTTGGGTTCTTTACATTACAGTTTGAAGACCTAATATTAAAACCTTCTAAAAGTTTAAACCTTCAGCTATTGAATAATAAGGTCGGACCAATATAGCAAGGGACACTTGAGAAGAGACTAAGGAATAAAAATTTCCGGTTGTCGGATTAGATGTTTTTCATATTTAACGATGCGCACGTAATTTGTTATCTGTTCTTTTGTAAAAGTAATACACAATCTTGCTTGAAAGCTTGATAATTTCACAGTACGCGAGCAACTCGGATGCGATCTCCACCGGCAACAATGAGATTGTTAATTGCAATTGTCAGTGCTTATAAAATTGCTTGCTATTGTTTCCCTTTGTATAAATTTGACTTCATTAATTTATTCTCAGGGCTGTGTTCTAACTCTTGTGCTCCAAAACTTGGTCAGTACTGAAAATTAGGGTTGTGGTTTCACCATAACACATGCTGTATGATGTCATTTTTAGCATGTAAAAAGCAATATTTTATGAATTTACTACTTTTAAGTTATAATAAATAAAAATGTCAATTAATATAATCCTATCCTGCGCAGATGGCTAGTCTCGGTTGAGCCGTTGGCCGCTGTGACCGAAATTCGTTCCGGTGGACATTATTATTTATGAATTACAAATTCTATTTTTTGTAACTTTCGACCTTTTAAAAAAATATTCAAAGCTTGTGTATCCAATAAAAATAGATATAGGTATATTTTGGATATTTGACCAAACGCAATTTCTTGTATTTATTTATAATATTAGAGTGAGAATGAGCTAATTGTCCACTTGATGGTAAGTGACAACTGCAGCCCTTAAACACATGCAACCAACTACAAATAAAAATAGCTACAGATGCGTTTTCACCATGAGAGTTAAGATGGGCTGTATGCAGCCTATTTCCTTACCTTTCAAACCGGAAAACAGCATAGTACTGTTTAGCGGGAGAAATATTTAAGAGGTTTTCTTCTATAAAAGTGGACGCAAACTAGCGTATGTGTCACAAGCAGTTTATTAGGTGGTAAGATTCCTTTTCTGCCTAGGAGTCTTTGTGGGTAGGTACCATCCTCTTTCCTATCTCTGCCGTCAAATAGCAGTGCTTGGACTGCTGTTCTGAAGGGTATGGACAGCCAAGCAATAACAGGCTGTCAGGCATTCCATCTTGCTTCTCAGAGGTGTCAACCTATCTTTTTTTTTATAGAATAATGGCGACAAACGAGCACACACTCTACCTAATATATGGTACCAGGTAAGTGGATGTGGTGGCCCATAGACATCTACATTTATCATCGATTAAGAAAAGATGGAATGCCTCGTTTCCAGTAAAAGAGGTAATATTAATTTTTTTTGTACAATCGACTTCAATATAAATAAAATCATCAATGTCTCGATGTTAAATACGCATCATTAAGAATAACTCAAAAACTACTGGTCAGATCTTAATCAAATTTATATGGAACCACATGAAAAGCCCCAAATTTCAATTAAAAATAATCATCACAATCGGTTAACCGAGGTAACACATAAAAAATACAGTCGAATTGTGAACCTTCTCCTTTTTGAAAGTCGGTTGAAATAGGGTCTCTACTCTCTACACTCACCATATGAAGTACAGCAGCATTAAGCTGCTATTTTACGATGGTATTCTGTGAGAGCGTGGTCCTGCCCCGGTCGAGCCGACCCATTCGTGCTACAACCATAATAGCTGCAGCGTGGCTCTACCACGTTTAGGTTATCTGTTTGAAGTTTGCTGCAAGTGTCCATGTGATGCAGTAGCTACTTAACATCAGGTGAACTGAAGTTCGTTCGTCACTTCAGTTTTATAAAAACTGCCTTTTAGGAATAAAGGAGCTTGACCTCTTTAATATACTTGTAGCAATGCTTAGCTAAACATAACGTTGAGTATTATTGTAGGAAGCTAGAACCATAATTCTTAAAAAGTTTGGGTCATTAATTTTTAAGATTAGTTGTCTAATAGCATTATGACAATTTGGGCGAAAGGGACAGTAAATTTATAGCATTGTGCACGCGAAACAGTAATCTAATATTACACTAATTAATTTAGATATTAAAATGAATAAATTTAATGCTTTGTGTTCTTTCGTTTTAAAATGTTTGATCGAGTAAACGAACATGATGGAAAGTAGTCAATATTTTGCGGGAACACGTCGTTAAGTGCCAGTATCACAGATCACAATAGTATTCTTTCCACTGAGGCCAGAACAAACTAGTGTTTGAGATCGAGACTTTGTTGAAGTCTCGGATTGAAAGCTACTTAATGTTATTTAATAGGTTTGCACGTTTACAGCTTAGAAGAAACCCTTTGTTCAGTGGCGGCGTAGCGTGGGTGGCGCCCAGGGCGGTTTTCTATCAAGCACCCCCCAATTAATACGAAAAATACTAAACATGCCTCCGGACTTTATTTCGCTAAATTATTCTATAAATCATCATTATCATTAGAGCCCTTCACAAGTCCACTACTAAACAAAGGCCTCCCCCGAAGAATGCCACAAAGCACGGTCCTGAGCCACCCGCATCCATCGACTTCCTGCATGTCTTACCATGTCGTCACTCCATCTAGTGGGGAGCCGCTGCAGAATTCGCCTACCGGTACGAGGCTGCCACTCGAGAACCTTGCTTCCAAATCGGTTATCGGTTCGTAAAGCTATATGGCCGGCTCATTGCCACTTCAGCTTACTAATCCGTTAGGCTGTGACGGTTACTCTGGTTCTACTGCGTATATCCTCATTTGTAAGTTTATGACGCAAAGAAACCCAGAGCATAGCACTCTCCATAGCTCGCTGAGCGAGCTTGAACTTCCTCACACGGTCAGCAGTGAAGGACCACGTCTCAGATCCATAAGTCATCACTGGCAACACGCACTGGTTGTACAATCTCGTTTTCAAGTTTTGAGGTATACCTCTCGGTCGAAGTTGGACTTACCTAGTCGGAATATTTATCCCAGGTAAACATACTCGTCAACAAATTCGAGCTTAGTGCTCCCAACAACTGCCAGCATAGGTTATACATGATCTTTGTTTTGTCCAAGACATATCCGTTGGGAGGCACAATGGTGGTCATTGAGCATAGTGCTTAGGTCCTCCAGCGATTCTGCCATAAGAACTATACCGTCGGCAAATCGAAGGTGAGTGATGTACTCGCCATTGTTATTAATACCGTTCCTTTCCAGTACAGTACCTTGAAAAGTTCTTCCAATGCAGCGGTGAAGAGTTTCGGGGATATAATGTCACCCTGTCTTAAATCTCTCTGCAGTTGGATAGGTTTCGTACTCTGGTTCTGTACTCGGATAGCCATCGTAGCCCTACTGTTCAAACACTTCAGCACTTCGTTATACTGAAGGGACTGCAGCACCACCCAAATTTGGACGGAATCAAAGGCTTTCTCATAGTCCACATACGCAAGGCAAAGTGGCAGATTGTACCACTTGCCGCAGGGTCTAAGGTGCTAAAGTGAAAACTGGCTTGTTCGGGAGGCTGGAAGTCGTCGAGTCTGCGTGCGAGCCGATTCGTAATGACTCTCGAAAACAGCACGCAGACGCGGCTCAGAAAGGAAATCGATCTGTAGTTCTTCAAGAGAACGTTGTTGCCTTTCTTGAAGAACAAGACCACCACACTTCTGCTCCACGCCTCTGGAGTAGTGCCATCATGGAGGTTGGAATTAAGGAGCTTCTGAAGGACTTCAAGTACCGGTTTTCTACCCGCTTTCAGAAGCTCCGTTGTAATTCCATCCTCACTGGGACTTGCCGTTTTTAAGGTGCTGGAGAGCCATCCTAATTTCGCTCACACTGACCTCCGGGATATCATTGGAATAGTTTCGGATAATACTTGTTCTTGGATCGTTGTTCACACTTACGTGTGTCTCCAACGATAACGTGTACAGCTGCCCATAGAAACTCTCAATCTCACTCAAAACCTCAGGTGTCCCGGAAACTATGCTGCTACATTCGGTCTTCAGCTTCGACAGTTGTCTCTTTCTGGCCGACAGATTTCTGGCAAAGACTTTAAAGCCCTGGTTCCGCCCAATCGCTTCTTCAATACAGAAATTCGATAGAGAAATTTGTCTGTTCAGTTGCCTTTATGCTGTCAAATCTGCTAAAGACTACAGCTTCATTTCCCGTCTAACAACCATGAGATTAAGAGTGTGATCGGAGAGGTTTTGTGTTCTTCTGCAACGGGTCTTGCAAAATTAGCTCCGACCGCATGGAGAGTTTCCACGAGCTTGTCATTCATATCGTCCACTGTATTGTAGTCTTCTAGGCACTGAAAACGATTTTGTGACTCAAGCTGAAAGTTTTCGGGGTTTTGATTACAGCATGAGGGGGACGGAGCGTTGACTTCATTAGACGTGAACTCTCCAGTTTGCTGTTTAGGTTCAGTGTGCCTCTCACCATTCGGTGATTGCTGCCAGTTTTTACCCTCGCAATCATTGAGTCATCTCTAAACATTTACCGTCTAATCGTTGTAATGAAGTCAATCTCATTTTTTGTCAAACCGTCGGGGCTCGACCAGGTCCACTTTCTGTGGGGTCGCTTCTGAAAGAAAAAGTTCATCATAAAGTGTTTCTCTTTTTCCATGTAGTTGCCCTATCCCAAATTTCCCTACCTTCAGCTCACCGTTCGCTCTTGTGCCTAGTTTTGCGTTGAAGTCTCCCATTAACACCGTATAGTGGGTTTTGGAGGAACGCATGGATCTAGAGATATCCTCATATATTTCCTCCACCTCCTCATCGAGATGTGCCGAGGTTGGTGCATAAATCTGTATGACCTTCAGCGAATACTATTTGGTGATTTTGAGTATAAGGTACGCAACATCGTCGAAACACTCCCAATATTTACAACGTTGTTAACGAGAGACTTGTGGACGATAAATCTGATACCTCCTTGGGACAGATGGTCGCCCTCCCGGTGATAGAACAAGTTGCTGGATTTGAGGATAACCGTGCCCTCCCTCTCTTTTCGGACCTCAGATAAACCTATAATATCCCAGCGCAACTTGTTTATCTCTTCTTCCAGTTCCAGGATCTTCTCGTCAGTAATCAGGGTAAGTGCGTTATAAGTTGCCAGGTCGAGTACTCTTAGGTGGCAACCGAACCTCCGATTCTTAGCACCCGATTCCCTGTCATTACAATGGTCGCCACCTTAGCCAGGAATAGCGGGGCCGTCGGACGCCACGAGACTGGGGGACGTCTTTTTGTAACTCTCGTCATGGGCCCATATTGCCATAGTTGCCACGCTTAGCGAGCGGATTCGCAACTGTAGTTTTTTATTGTTATTTACCCGTTATCAGAAAGACGTTACTGCCCATCTTCTGCCTCAGTTTCCCTCTGTCGCCTCTTACTACACCCAGTGGAAGTAGGTGGGATAGTGGATATTCTCACCCGCCACTACACGGGAGTAAAATTAAAGGTAAAATATTCTATTACATTATCAAAATTTACTTGCTTGTGGTTTCCGATAGATAAAATGGAAATATTGGTTAGTCGCGCTTGGCTCATTGTGGACCTTAAGTAAGATTTTTATACTTGAGTTTTGAAAAGCTTCTTTCACATGAAACTACCAAAACACAAATAGTTAAAAAAAATCTTAGACACAGCGCTAGATTCGGAACAGACTCAGAATAGACCCATTTTACGATGAATCGGAGAAGCTCCAATGATGTCCAACGTAACTACGGGAATATGCGACGGTTATAAACAAATCACTGATTGACTGTGTTTGTTGCTACGCCCGCTACCTTCTTCGATCACGTTACTCACTCGACCAAGCGCTACCTAACCTAAACTCATTTATTTAGTACATACAAATATATTTTATTGTCATAATTTAATGTACGAAGGTAAATAAAATATATTTGCGATTCATATTAAGATATAATATTTGTATGCTACCTGCATACAAATATTATATCTTAATAAATAACTATTTATTAAATGAAACTAATTTTTACGGATTATATTGCGTTTAATTTTAACTTTTTAATTCGACGTTTCGGTGCTTTACAGCACCATGGTCTGAGGGGACTGAGGTGTTTGACGTCCCGATGTCATAGTTAGCCCGGCTACCTTCAATTTTTAATATTAATTTTGGTTCGATCTACGCAGAATGAGCTTACAGTATCTTGAAGTCTAGCAGTGGTATACTTGGGTTTGGATTTAATTTTATTAATTATAGGATCGCAAGCAGATGGCAGCACCTATCCATCTTCTCTATTGAAATTGGGATGTTTTTAATTTCAATAGCCTCGCGAATCATCCTTGGTAGGAATCGGTGTTCTTTGCGAGGATTTGTGGTCTATCAAATGTAATGTAATGGCGGGGACGATCTTGAACATGTTCACAAGCTGCAGACTTCCCAATACGTCAGTGCTTCAAGTCAGCTATATGTTCTTTACGCGGGTTTTATAGATCTTTTGTTTGTCCTATGTAAGAGACCACATTCACAATCCAGCTTGTACACTCCTGCATCTTGTAGAGGATATGACACTTGACGGATGGTAAAATTGACTAATCTTCTTCGGCGGCTTGAAGTATGTTTTAATGGAAGCTCGCTTCAAGATGTATAATCTTGTCTGTGACTCTCTGACATAGGGTAGTACAGCAGGCACACGCTCGACTGTGGCCGGCTTCACTCGGTCACTGTGACGTAGGCGCGGGACGAAGCTTGTTGTCTTGCAGTACTTGCTCGACGTGCTGAGCTCAGCGGCCAGATGTTTTCTGTCACAGATCCTCGTGCTCTCTGAAACAAAGATTTTCCCACGGTAGCTAACTGTGATGGATAATGGTGCGATTCACCATTTAAATATCAGTTGGTATGAGTCTTTTTCTATACAGTGTGAATTAAAAGTTAAAATTAAACGCGATATAATCCGTAAAATTAGTTTCATTTAATGTGTAGTCTTCGCGTAAATATAAGAAAACATTAGGTAGCTATTTATTTATTGGTATGTCTTTGTGGAGTAATTCGCCTATAATGAGTTGTCGTTGTCAATTTCTCCTCAATTTCAGAGCACTTCCCTTGTTGCCTCAGTCAGCATTGGAATTCTCGGTGTCGACAAATTGAGTAACGTTCTCTTACGCGATTACTTGGAAGGGAAGAGTGAATTAGCCTTTAAAAACCTTGTGTGCTTAACAGAGTGGAACAGATGTTCTTTGTTCTCATCTCTGGGCCGGGTCTAATCCCAAATCTAGCTTCTTATACTTAGCGCATTCAGTGACGAACGGCGCGAACCGTCGCCGACAGAGCTTTTTCTGATCAACTTGATCTACTGACCTTGCGAAGCGACATCGCATCTCTTCGCATTTTTATCGCATTTACTACGGGGAGTGCTTCCAGGAATTCTTCAGGCTAGTTACAGTCGTCAAGTTTTACTATAGCAGGTTGCGACAACGTTCTCAATACATCCATACTATTTGGATGCTTGGCGGTCTACCACCGTGCAATTTTCCAGAAATTTTGTTCCTCGCACGACTAACTTGTTGATTCTGTTATACCAGCGATTTTTCCGGACCGATATGACTTAGGGAACGTCAAAGAGCCTACTCCTTTCCTACAGACCGGCAGCACTCTTGCAACACTCTTGTGTTGCCGCTATTTATAGGTAATGGTCACTTACCATCAATCGAGTCGCATGCTCATTAGCCTCCTCTTCTATAAAAAGTTAAAGTAATTTGGTGTGTAAGTTTTTAAAATTACACACCAAATACTAACTATAAATTAAAAGTAATCTATATAATAACTAATCTATAAATTAAAATAAATATTTTTTTTATTAGGGTGACAAACAGGCACAAAATCTACCTGATGGTAAGTGGATACCGTGGCCTATAGACATCTACAATTATCTTCCATTAAAATCAAAACGCAGATGCGTTGTCACCCTCGAGGACTTAGATGTAATGTCTCGTATCCAGTAAAAAGGGTCTCCGGTTCTCTACACTCATCATACGAAACACGCAGCATTGAGCTGCTATTTCACGCTGGTACTCTGTGAGAGCGTGGTCGTACCCCGGTCGAGTCGACCAATTCGTGCTACAACCATAGTATAGCTGCAGCGTGGCTCTACTACGTAAAATTATTTCTATGCTAAGTAGTTTTTATCCTAGAAAAGCTAGTTAGCTATCATTATATTAGATTCTCTCCACACAATCGTAATTAATAATTTAGATCACTTATTATTCGTTCATTCATTCCTTACAGCTTATCAAAAGTCCCCTGCTGAACATAGGCCTCCCCATAGATTGCCACATAGGGTGGGATATTTGCTATATTTGCCACTCTTAGCAGGCGGGTGGCAAAGGATTTTTTTTATTTTTAAGTTGTTATTAGTTAGACGCTGCTGCCCATCTCCTGGTTTATTTCCCTTTGTTGCTTCTTAGACGCTCGGGAGAGGTTATAGCGTAGTGGGTAATCTTACACTGCCACTACATGGTAGGGTGACATTAAAACTAAATTCGAAAAAATATACTTGACGGCAATAAAACGTAACAATACATAACATATATAAACATAAACACTCACGCCTGTCACCCGGAGGGGTAGGCAGAGACTATGGACTTCCATTTGGCACGATCCTGACACACCTCTCTCGCCTCCTCCACATCCATACCTACGCATACACGCTCGTCGGTTAAGGGTACTCTTAATTTGGCCCATTTTCAATATATCGCCAATTTGGTCGATAAATTTTCGCCTAGGGCGTCCCTTCCAGACTCTGCCGTTCACCTCTGCCACATAAATTTGCTTTGTCACTCTTTCTTCATTCATTCATTCTACATGACCAAACCACCGAAGCGTTTCTTTCTTAATCCTGGTCACAACATCATCTTGCAGAACATACTCTTCTCTTATCACACAATTTCTCACTCTGTCATTTAGATTCAGCTCTAACATACTCCTTAATGACCGCATTTCTACAGCATTTATTCTACTCTCGTGCTTCTTCTGCCACACCCAACTTTCACTACCATACATCGAAGTAGGGACTAACACAGCATTTTGAATTGCCATACGTGCCTTTTTGGACACATTCTGACTTTCCACAACAGAGTGTAGAGCCCCATTTACTTTATTTCCTGCGTTCACTCGTCGTTGTATATCCTTATCATATCTACCATCCCTGCTAAATACACATCCCAAATACACAAACTCATCTACTTGCTGGACCAATTCCCCTTTTATTCTTATTTCACATATCGTTTTACATTCTTCTCTTTCAAAAACCATAACTTTCGTCTTACTTGCGTTCACTTTCATTCCCCTTTCTTTTCATGAACTGTTCATTAATGTAACCATCATTTGCAACTCGGCCGCCGACGACGCGAGTATGATTTGATCATCGGCGTACAAAAGGCATTTGACATTTGACTTTGAAATTTTTCAAACAACTGTCCATAAATAGGTTGAACAGCCACGGGAAAGTCACACAGCCCTGTCTGACCCCTTTATGGATGCCAAACCAGTCCGAGTAGGCCCCGTTGATCCTGACACAAGCACTGGAGTCCCTATACAGAGACTTCAATGCCTGTATCAACCCAGCGCTCAACCCAAATGAGTTCAGTGTTTGCCATAACACATCCCTGTCCACTCTGTAATAAGCCTTTTCCAAGTCCACGAACGCACAAAAAACCTTTTGGTTTTTGGCCAAAAACTTCTCCGCGATCATGCGCATGGAAAAGACCTGATCCATACATCCCATTCCCTTTCTAAATCCCGCTTGCACATCCCAAGTTTTTCCATCAGTATCTTTCATAACTCTTTCAATTAGTACCTTAGCATACAGTTTTCCCACAATGCTAAGAAGGCTGATACCACGGTAATTTTTACAATCCTGCTGCGATCCTTTTCCTTTATTTAGTGGGACTATCACGGCTTTGCACCAGTCTCCCGGTACCCGCTTAAGTTCCCAACACAAATTAAACAAGGTGTACAACAGGTCTGCCACCACTCCCTCTCCAGCCCTCAGCATTTTGAGTGATACTCTATCATATCCGGCTACCTTACCTGCTTTCATACTTTTCATTACTTTCATTATTTCATCTATACCTATCTCTCTATCTCTTTCCTCTTCTTTCAGAATTTCTATTTCATTTAATTCAAACGTCTCATCACTCATAAACACGCTTTCAAAGTATTCCTTCCATCTCCTTAAACTCGACACTTCGTCATTCAGAATACAGCCATTCTGGTCTCGTATAGCATTCATTCTAGGCTGTTTTGAATGTCCCCTGGCAGTTCTTACGAGTTTCCAGAACATTTTAATATTTGCTTGGATGTTATCCGATATTCTTCTATCATTCTTATCCGTTCTTTTTTGCTTTTTCCTTTCAACTACTTCTTTTACTCTCTTATTGAGATCTCTAAAGACTGCCTTTTTTCTTTCAATATCATCATTACCGCTAGAATAACTAGCCTTGGTGGCTAGTAAATCTAGCCATGCTCTCTTCTTTGCTTCTACTTCCATCCGTACCTCATCATCCTACCATAAAGTGTTATTTTTCCTTTCATTCGTTCTCTTACTTACACCACATACTTTGGTAGCTGCATCCACCAAACTTTTCTTGACATTATACCACACAGTCTCCAAGTCTAAATCATTCATACACAATTCATCCATACCACTTATATTTTCTCTCAGTCTACATTTGAACTTCTCTTTCGCACCTTAATCTTGTAACTTCTCTGTTCTTATACGCTGTAACGCAGTAGGAGACACAGATGTCCGATGCCGCCAACGTCTGAATAGACCATTAATTCGGCATAAGACCAAGTAATGATCCGTCCCTACGTTGGAGCCCCGGTAAACCCTTGTATCTACCACTGCGCTTCTCATACTTTCATCCACAATTATGAAATCTATCAAGCTTCTATCACCACCTCTTTCCCATTTATACATGTGAATCTTCTTATGACGAAAGAAAGTGTTCGTCACAAAAATATTCTTTTCCACACATACGGTGAGGAGGCTTTCACCATTCTCATTTATACTTTCATCACCAAACGTTCCCAATATCCTTTCATAACCAAGCCTCTTCACGCCAACCCTTCCATTAAAATCTCCTAATATAACAATATTTTCATTACCCTTGCATTTCATTAGCACTATCCTTACCATCTCCCAAAACTGCTCTCAGATATAAGTGGGCTTAGACATGACAAACAACTTCTTTAAGCCCACTTTTATTCGTATTCATAGCAGTCTCGGGCTTACACATTCATACTCTTTCACACAATGACCCATTCTTTCTGAAAGGATGATACCGACTCCTTGGCATGCCCGCTCGGTCTCTTCTACACCAGACCATTACGTGGTATACATGCCATGTATAGTGGCATCCTTTCCCTTCCGTTTCGTCTCATTTACACATAACACATCTTTTCCTCTATCATACATCATATCGCATACTTCATCCATCTTATCATTCATTGCTCCACATACATTCAGCGTAGCCAGACGGGCTTCCGCAATCCACTTTTCGCTCCTCCGGGAGACAGAACGTGACGGGTAGCGAACCTCGTCGCCGGTTTTCCTCCCGGAGATTCTTCGCACCCCTGCCCCATTAAAGGGGCGTCGGGAACTCGAGGCTACTTCTTTTATTTTGTGCCTCATGGTGCGAAAGTAGGGGGTGGTATTTTTTACGCCGTTACAACTTCGGCTTTGTCGCTTGTTTCGCACCACCCGGGGACACGTGTAGGGTGAGCCTAGGATTAGGTGTTCGAAGCCTACGGACGCGAGCGACTCATCCCCTGGACATCCAATAAAAATATATGATATAAGTAATTCTATATTTAAAAACGCTTCGTTTTCTTTTACAGACCGTTGTGCAGTAAATGAAGTGCGTGAACATCCCTTTAAAAAAATACCAGTTCATTATTTATAAACCATTTATTATATTCGCGCCACTTGCAACTACCGCCTAACGCTTATGAAATTTGTTAATTGTTATCCAATAAGAATACTGCAAGGCCAGGTTTTCCTCCATCTTTTATGCCCAGCATGTGCACTCGTGTGTTAAAACTTAAAACGGGGTTCACAAGTTCGCAAGTCACGCAACTGACCGCAACTGTCGTCATCGCCTCGCGCCGTAGTGTAATTTAGACATTGAACTATACAAGAAAACAGCCAGTGTTTAGAAATTTGCAATAACACAATATTTAACGAAAATCTGTGAAAGTTAAATTTGTGAAGACAGTCGTCATACAACCAACGTGCTGGGCAGCTCCTGGAGACAAAAGGCAGCTCAATGGAAGTCCAGGTGAGTGCACACGCCTTCTTTCACGTCCATTCCGTAGCCCGAATTTAGGGACATTTGCAGTATCGCGAACGAGAATTCTCACCGCCATACAGCCCATAATCTATGTAAAATCATCCCTTTAATAGCTCTGAACCAGCAATTAGTTATTAAAACCAACACTCTAATTTTACCGCATTATAATAAATTCGCCCCGCCTCCTCCAGGCCGGGATAATTAACATTATCCATCAGTTTATTTCATTTTAAGTCATCCTAAGTTGCTGAATGAATAGTTTGTAAAATGTTTTAATGCATCTCGTATGTAAAAAATGATAAAGATAAGTTTTATTACTCTCCTTTCAAAATAAATACTATAGGAACCATAAAAATAAGAGACTGGAAAACGTAAAGTTACATTCTGTCTATTTGAAGCATTTTTATGAAACATTAACATCATAATCAGAATTATCAGAATTGTGGTGAAACCTTAGTTTTCTTAATTGAAGATTTATAATAACATTTTCTGACTTAAGGCTTTCATTTTACTCCTTATAAATTATGAAATGTGTTTGTTCCGATCCGTAATGTATTCGGAGAAATTAATATTGTGGAGTATCTATATACTTTTCTTATCTGGTTGGGCTGTAAAAAGTATATAAATGTAAATGAAAATGATAAATATACTGTAATATGGTGAGAGCGAATATGAGTTTTATGCAGGTACGAGACCGTGTAATGGTGGTGTAAAAGTATCCATTACCCCATATCATCCCGTGAGTGTTGGAAACAAACCAGGAGATGGGCAGTAGCGTCCTAATAAGAAGTAAAAACAAAAAACAGCGGTAGACAACCCGCCTGTTAAGAGTGGCAACTATGGCAAAATCTAGATGGATTTTGCTTTTGATTAGAAGGGGCAATCTACGGGGGAGGTCTATGTTCAGCAGTGGACTTTTAATGAGATATATCATCTGTATTAAACTATTCAAAGGTCTCTAAGAATTTGAATTTATAATTTCCCCTTAGTTCCTCGTGCAAAAATTCAACCTTATTACTAGAATCCTTGTTAGAAAACGTGTGCTTAAGACATTCTTAAGCTGAGCTAACTATCTCTTACTAAAAATTAACTAACAAAGCCTAGGGATTTATCGGAAATATCTCGAAAATCTCCCTAGCGTTCCTTACAAACGTGCTCACTAGGCGTCTCAATGTAGAGGGCGCTCAAGGGCTGTACACGAGGCCAATGTTACTGTACCTCCTTAGCACTTCGCTAACCTAAGGTAAACGCTCTAAAAGTAGGCGAGTGAACGGGGAAACGGGGTTCAAGCGGCGTTGGTCCCTGAATGACAAAAGACGCGGGAAAACAATGGCTGGTACGTTCGCCATAAAGAAGATGGAGGTTCTCTTTTAGAAAATTTATTGTTTCGTTGCACCGTTTATGGGGTACGAAGCGATTGTTATAATAATGATATGTTTTCATAGTGAATAATGGATAGATATAGTGGCACGGTCATTTTATAATGTTATAGATAATGTAAAGGCAAGGTAAATTTTTCGAAACAAAATAATGTACACGTGGTTTAAATTTATTGAAAAAAAAACAGACATCAATTTCAAGATGTAGTAGAGCCAAGCTGCAGCTTTAATATGGTTGTAGTACGAATGAGTCGGCTCGACCGGGGAAGGACCACGCTCTCACAGGATACCAGCGTAAAATAGCAGCTTAATGCTGCTGTGTTTCGTATGGTGAGTGTAGAGAACCCTTGGTGAGTGTAGAGACCCTTTTTACTCGAAAAGAGGCGTTCTATCTTAGTCCTCACGGCTGACAACGCATCTGCATTTAAATTCGCAAAAGAAGATAGATGTAGATGTCTATGGGCCACAGCAACCACTTACCATCAGGTGGACTGTGTGCTCGTTTGTCACCCTTATTCTATAAAAAAAAAACAACGCCACCTACCGGGTCCAATTGTGAATCCAAACCATTCTCTAATCAATTTAATCACACACACAAAATTTCATAAAAATCGGTCCAACCGTTTAGGAGGAGTTCAGTCACATACACGGATAGAAGAATTATATAATATACATAATATGCATGTATTATACATATAAACCTTCCTACAGACAGAATACCAGTGTAACATAGCAGCTTAATGCTACTGTGTTTCGTATGGTGAGTGTAGGGAACCGGAGTTTCTTTTTACTGGAAACGAGGCATTCCATCTTAGTTTTTAGAAAACGCATCTGCATTTTAATTCTTAATCGAAGACACATGTAGCAGTCCATTGGCCGCAGCATCGATTTACCATCAGGTGAACTGTGTGCTCGTATGCCACCCTAATACTATAAAATAAAGCAAATATTTTTAAAATTATATTTTATTTAAAGCGTTGAAAAATTACTTGTTGTCTGTGTCGCCTGGCAAATGTGTTTCTCCTTCTTTTTGAATCGACAAGGCGTCTCGCATCATCAACCAGTCTGACAATTATAACAATTTTCTTTGATAAAACTGAAATGACAAACAACTTACAGTCCACCTCATGGTAAATGCGGCCAACTCCAAACAAAGGAAGCTACAAATGCATCGTCACCTCTGAGGACTAAGATGAAATGCCTTACGGCCTGTTATTACACTGTCTCTCTATACCCTTCAGACCGGCACACAGTATTGTAGGCGTCGGACAAACGGGCTCGGGGGTGTAACACCGCCAACTTCCTGACTCCGGCTGCTACTGAGAATTTCTTTACAGAAAAACCCAATAACTGATTTTGGCCCGACTTGGGTATTCGAATCCGGGACCTTATGATCAGCAGCCGCTTTTTCGACTACTAGACCAACAAGGCAGTCAACGAGAACAATTCTTATGACAAGTACTGCATTGACTACAACATAGACCTTCCAGACACTACATTGATTTCGTAAAAATAAATTAAAATTTCTTCACATGTAAGAGTACATAATACGAAATGTTTGTGGTTGCCTAAATACTCTTTTTATTGTTTTTTTACATTTCCAAGCTGTTCTCAGTTTGTACAGAGTCTTGACCTCCTTTACCATTTGAGTGAGATTTGTAAGGATTTTTCTAGTTTGAATTATACATATTTTATTTCCCACCATTACAAGTATTTAAAAGTCTACTCCTGAAGAGTCCATGAATCTCCTGATTTTGTCATAGTTGCCACGCTTGGCAGGCGGATTGGCAACCGCAATTTTTATTATTTTAAGTTGTATCGGGAAGACGCTGCATATTTTATTTAATACATCGCAAACTCGCTCGTTATCTCATAGTGTAGACAATTTAATTACGCATTATGCAGTTATATAGGCAACACTGCTTGTTGCAAGTGGCAACACATTAGCGCTGATCAATCAGGCGGCACGTGCGGCTGAGCGCCGGCGATATGTCAGCGGCCGGCCATATTAATGTGTCATAGTCTATACCATTAAGGTCTTACCACAGATAACGCTATTATAATAATATTGGAAGGTCTGGAGGGATATTTAAAAAGTAATTAGAGCGTAATACCAGCAGGCAAATTGATTAGTGTGGCCTGTTATATTAAAACGTATAAGAGGCTAGGTTTTTTTTTATAGAATAAGGGTGAAAAATGAGCACACAGTTCACCTGATGGTAAGTGGATGCTATGACTCATAAACATCTACATGTATCCTCGGTTACGAATCAGAATGCAGACGCGTTGCCACCCTTCAGGACTAAGATGGAATGCCTTGTTTCCAGTAAAAAGTGTCTCCGGATCTCTACACTAACCATACGAAACACAGCAGCATTAAGCTGCCATTTTACGCTGGTATTCTGTGAGAGCGTGGGCCTACTCCGATCGAGACAAGCCATTCGTGCTGCATCCTTAACATAGTTGCAACGGGGCTCTACCACGTACGTGGCCAGTCAGTTATTGTATTGCTATAACTAGATCAACAAAGGTGTTGTAATTTGGAATATTGTTACAGACAAACATGGATTATTTACTGTACAAAAGAAGCGCATTAAGCGAAGTTGGTGGAATCGCATCGGATTAATTCTGCAAACCACTATTTAGGAGCCTAGGTTTGTTGCCACTACTATCTTTCTATATATACTAGCTGACCCGTGCCCACTTTGTTGGGCGTCAAACATTTTTACTTGTGATGAAATTATTTTGTGTGGTTCTTAGTACTGAGTGTTTAGGATTTATTTTCGGAATTGATTGACAAATATTGTTATTTCACATTAAAAATATTATTAATCATAATCAAATATAGCCTATGTCACTCAGGAATAATGTAGTTTTCTACTGGTGAAAGAATTTTTAAAATCGGTTCGGTAGTTGTAGAGATTACTTCCTACAAACAAACTCACAAACTTACAAACTTTACCTCTTTATAATATTAGTATAGACGAAGTTTGTAATTTCGTACATATACATAACAATATTTTTGCAAAGGCATGTGATATGAACTTAAGACAAAAAAGAAATGAACAAACAGACTTGTATTAGATGATGTACCGCAATCAAACAAATATAGTAAAAACTGTTTAACCATAGGTGTTCGAATTTTTAATAGAATACCAAATGACATCAAATCGCATTTTAATAATTTATTTCGAAAAAAATTGTTAGCTTATCTCAATGAAAATCAAACATCAGGGACTTATTTATTAAAAAATAAATGTAATTTGCAATTTTTTAAATGAATTAATAATCTTAATTTTATTTATGATTTTATTTGTTTTAGTCTGATTGAATTGTAGGTACTAGATTACATTATAAATTACACTTGTATGTGTCATCTATGTAAATTTGCATGCTATTTACAATCACATAGCAAAAAATGTGTGTTTTAAGAATTGTGCCATCCTTATTTGTCTATGTTTTAAGCAAATAAATCTAATATTAAAAAAAACTAAAAGAAAGATAGACGGAGCTCTGCGAAAATTTAAAATGACGCCGAAACCATGCTCAACTTTTTGAAACTCACTCACGCATACATCTTTCTTTTTCTTTCTAAACAGCCTGTAAAAGTCCCATTTCGACAAAAATCCCAAAAAAAAAGTTAAAGAGCCTGTAAAAGTCCACTGCATATACACCTAAAACGATTTCGTTGGTTGCAAATGATTTTAGACGCATATGTGCGCGTGAGTGCGTGTTCTTACAATAAGTTGAGCATGGTTTTGGCGTCACTTGAAATGTATGCAGCGCTCCGACTATATCTTTGCTGGTATAATTATTTAATGGAAAAATTTCAAAGAAAGCCTCAATCCTAGTGTCGTAGGAAAGGCCATGACGTACGCCGGTATATCAATCCAAACCTAATAATGATGTCTTATATTTACGCGAGGTGTTACACATTTCAAAACATACATATTTATAGACATGGATTTTGAAGATTGGTTCATTCTGCGTCGATCGGACGAAAAGTAATAATAGAAGCTAATCTTGGTGTGTTGGGTGGCTGGGTGCAGCAAAGGACCCAAAACGTCGGAAATATAAAACAAGTTATAATAAATTAATAAAATATGTTAAAATTTGTCGTCATCATCATTATAGCCCATAACTCTACTGCTGAAAATATGCTCATAGATTGCCAGAAAGCACGAGCCTGAGGCACCTACATTCATCGAGTTCCTGAATGTTACATCAGGTCGTCACTCCATCTAGATATAACCCCCGAGGAGGACGATGACTCGGAAGTGGTCCCGAGATCTCGTAATATAACTGCGAGGGTGCTACCCTGGGACGTGCTTTAATAAAGCAAAGCGAAAGAGGGTTGTTGTGAGAGTGAGAGTTGCGTTCCGAACGGAGATTCCGGGACCCCTCATATACGCTGATGGTGACCACCGTGGGGTTGTAGTTGGTAGGAGTCCGGTATAACCTTTTCGTTGCCCCCGCAGTGGAAGGTATCCATGAGGATTTCCCCACGATAAAAAGGTCGTCACTCCCATCTAGTTAGGGGGGTTGCCCAATACTGCACTCGCTAGTAAGCGGCTGCATCTTGAAACTTTTCGCCCAATCGGTTGTCAGTTCCTCGAATTTTATTAAAGTCGAAGTTTTAATAGTACCGGCACGAGTGTGGCGCGGAATTTATTTGTTGTCCCATTTTATGAAAGACCTAAGCGCCAACTAAGAACTCTAAAGGCGGTTTAAAGAAAAAGTTTGGTGAGCACATTGAGCTATTATGTACTACGTACTACTTCAATGGGTGAGTATTATGCAATAGGCCTTAGGTTAAGACTAAGTAGGAATTATTCGATACTTGTCAAAAAGTAGGTACTATTACCAGTAAAAGAATCACATAAAAATCGAGTAAAAAAGTATCCGGAAAGTATCGATACTTTTTTGGTATCGATAATTTTTTTCTTTCCTTATTTAGCGCCTCCTTGACACTGATGTCCCGGAATACCGCCCGGGTCGCTCCGCCCTATAGCCGACACTGGGTCTATTACCAACAGTGGATTTAGGTAGGTTTTAATTTCAGTGTATATACGGCCTTACGATAGAAAAGCAGGCAGGTTGACGAGCAATCATTCATTAAATTATATCATTAATTATCTGTCTTATGGCGACATCGACACCTGCTTACTGTGCCGGTCTCAGGTGCCGATAATTGGGTTATTCTCAAACCATTAATTCTAAAGTATCTGTCATCTATAGATGTAGATCGCTAGGCATATTTTGTCTTATAAAATATTTACTTTTTGTTTATTCTAAAATATCTGGATATCTGATTGTATTCTTAATCGTCTCCCGGCCATGACCTATTCCGTTCCACACTTAAATTATTAGATTGTTTGATCTATTCATCCATTTATTACAGCCTATAAAAGTCCACATCTGAACATAGGCCTCTCCCATAGATTGCCTCAAAGGGGGGATTTTACCATAGTTGCCTCGCTTAGCAGGCGGATCGGCAAACGCAGTTTTTTATAATTTTGAGTTGTTATTAGAAAGATGCTGCGGCCCATCTCCTGTTTCAATTTTCCTCTGTCGCTCTCGTTTTCCTCATGGGAAAATGTGGGGTAGTGGATATGCTAACACCGCCACTACACGGTTGATTGCTTGATTTTTTTTTTATAGGAGGGGCAAACGAGCATGCGGCTCACCTGATGGTAAGTGACTACCGCCGCCCATGAACAACTGCAACACCAGGGGAAAAACACGGTTGATTGCTTGATCGCGATAGTAGAATTTTACAATCCTGATTATATAGACTCATTGTATAACGGATAGGCCACACACAACGCGATAATGTGAATAATGTAATAGAAAAATAAGTCGTTCCGTAGGCTTCGGTAATTCGAGCGAAACCGATGTCACTTCGCACCGTTGTCGGTAAACCGTTACACGTTAAAGGATTTGTTCTCGATGAATTGTTTATCGAATCAGCTTGTCGTAAATTAGGTATATTCTGCGTGTTCAATATTAATTGGAATAAGGACAAAATTTCAGACTTAAACACGAAATTACTGGGGCATAAGCAAAAACGATTGAGGTCTTTGATGTTTGGATGAGAATAAAAAATTATGTCAGTGGAGCAAGTAATTATTTGACACTCTTTAGAATGCAAAGCGACCGAGTCGTCCATTTTGATTTTAAAGTTTGCTGTCGCCACAGAACAACTTTCGACTGTACTCTCGGCTTTTTTCGTACTTTCGGCTGTACTGTTTCGGCTTTAAGGCTTAGTACCGCAGTGACTAGGTTGCGGCACTGGCGGTCATGGATTCGATGTATTTTTATGGCCTACAAATAAGTGCTGAGTTTGATGTTTTGTTATTATTGGAACGAAGTTCCATATCGGACGGTACATAGTCCCTTCTGACGTAGTGTAGACGGCCTTGGCGGCTATAAGGAAGCGAGATGGAATAATATCCATCTCCCTCGCACTTTTTCTTATCTTGTCATGAAAGAAATTTTATTTTATTTTAAACTAGCATTTTACCCGCGGCTTCGCTCGCGTGAACTTGAATTTAGAAACATCATTAAATGCTATTCCGTGCCAAATTTAGCAAAATTCGATTACTTTTAGAGTCACCTCGGTGTCTGTGTCTCTATGTCTGTCAAAGATTTTTTTTAATTCTAAAAGACTATTAGACGTAGATGATTTGTATTTGGCACAGATATAATAGCTACAGGAACACGTGCATATATGTATATGTCTAGAAACACCTACTATTTTTTATATCGGGCGTGTCTTCCGATGTATCTAGAAGAAAGGTAAATTGTCTTGGAATCAAAATGTATTATTATTATTTACATTTTACTCTTTACATTCATTCATAATTAAAGTCAATTTAGTTTTAACAAAATAATGATGAATTTCATTGTCTTCTATCAATTTACGGTATAATGTTTATTTGAAATATTTAATTCATATCATTGGTTATTTCATATCATTAGTACCATAAAATAGATGTAGATATTTTTTTACGTTCGAGTACACTTCAAAATTTCATAAATGCAGTTCAATAATAATATACATACTACACATGGAATAAAACTAATGTCACGGATTTTATCACGTTTAATTTTAACTTTTTTACGAGGGGGTTTTTACGCATCTTTGGATGAAAGTTCCATAAAAACTCACGTAAAGGAACATATCATTAATGTGAAGCACCGACGCTCCGGGAAGTCTAAAGTATGTCATGTCATACGTCAGTGATAAAACATTAGTATCGTCCCAACCATTATATCGGATCTGATAGACAACAAATCTTTGCATTAGAACATCGATTCCTAACAATGATGATTCGCGAGGCTATTGAAATTCAAAAACATCCTAATTTAAATAGGGAAGATGGCTGAGTGCTACCATCGGCTAAGGACCCCATTATTAATAAAATTAAATTCAAACCCAAGCGTACTACTGCAGTAATTTTTACCAACTTTAATACTACTGCATCAGGTGGTCAAACACCTCAGTCCTCCCGTTACCTTGGGTGCTGTAAAGTGCCCAAAAGTATGTATATATAAATTTTATTCACAGTGAACGTGGGAAGCACTAAACACATGAACGGGGGTAGAGAAATGTTCGCCTTGTTGTGGCGGTGAAAGAGAATCTGCCACCTCATACCGTCCCATCGTAAGAGGCGACATAGGAAAATAAACAGGAGATGGGCAGCATAATATCTTCCTGGCAACAGATCAAAATAATAATAGCTGCGTTGGCAACTATAGCAAATATGCAGCCACTTCACAATTTATGGGGGAGGCCTATGTTAATTTTAGTAGACTTTTGATAGGCTGACGATAATGAGTTCTACTCATCTTTGCAATCCTTAATGTTTACGGTAGAGTAAAAACAAAAAAGAATATACCCGAAAATATGAATGAAATATAAACTGCATATATTGCCCAATGAAAAGTAAAAAAGTAGCAGCTTACATACATGTTACATCAATCAACAGATTCATCCTCGAGGGAATCGTACACGTTTTGCTCCCGTGCCAGGATGAAATCTCATGGCGAACTACACGGCCCTCGTATTTGTTTAAATAAAATTCATAAAAACTGAAACTAAGCTTTTACATGATTGTTGACCACATCTACCTACCTAGTAATTACACATTCAACGATGCCACGAACGAATTTTCAATTATTTACATCGTATATTCAGTACCATTCTATTATTTCATTTTATCACGACTAACCATTTTAGTTTATTTAGAAGTAAGTAGATGGCGCTATTGTTAGATGAAATAATGAAAGCCCAAACTATACTATCTAGTAATATCAGCGATAGAAGCGAACAATATAAAAATCTCTTAGTGTTGAATAAGCAAGCTATTATAAATACTCTAAGAAAAACCTTATCAATTTTCATATTTTTGATATGTACGTCATTTTTATCTATTGAAATTATTACACTTTTAAAATAAAATAACTAAAATAATAAAAAACTAAACGTTAGAATTTTTAAATAATTTTAAAAATCTAATTATTTAAATTTTTGTAAGTTATTTATATTATTTAATTTATAACTATGTAACTGAAGGCAAAATATACTACTTTTGCCATTTGATGACAGTTGGCCCTGTTTTGATAATAAATCAGTGTGGTTTCAAATTATTTTACCAAGGCTATAACTATATTTTAATCTTTATTTATAATTTATGGTATTTATTTGAAAAACACTAGTCATACCGCCTATAACTAAAATATAATAGAAAATTAACATCTAATGTAAGGAAAATATTTAAACCTTCTTTTTTCGAAGTTCCGTAATCGGATAAAAAGTAGCCTATAAGTTGCCCCGGGTTACTAACTACCTACTTACAAAATTTCATGTAAATCGGTTCAGTAGTTTTTGCGTGAATCCGGAATACACAGACAGACAGACAGACAGACAGACAGACAAAAATTCTAAAAACCACTAATTTGGCTTTAGAACCCTTTATTTAGTCCCCTGGACTTGTTTTTTCAAGAATATATTAGAATTACAGACACGACTTTTCTACAGATTTATTATATGTATAGATGACGGTTCATTTTAATAGACGCTAGTAATTCATTTATTTTGTATTTGTTTATCAATAATATAATACGTTTATCATAAATAATATACTACGAAAGGAACTTTGTTTTATTTTTAGTATATTTGTTAACCTACTTATTTTTAGTTATATTTGTTAACCTACGTAAATAGAGGCACGCTGTAGCTATATTATGCTTGTAGCATGAATGGTCCAGTTCGACCGTGGAAGAAAGACGCTGTCACAGAATACCAGCGTAAAATAGCAGTTTAAAGCTGCTATGTTTCGTATGGTAAGTGTAGAGAACCGGAGACCCTTTTTACTGCAAACGAGGTATTCCATGTTTGTCTTCAAGGGTGACAACGCATTTAGATTCTTATTCGAGAATAGATGTAGATGTCCATGGGCCACAGGGTCGCCGCTTCTCTGCACTCAGCATACGAAGCACAGCAGCACTAAGCTGCTATTACACGCTGGTATTCTGTGAGAGCATGGTCATCACCGGTAGAGCCGACCCATTCGTGCTATAACCACAAATAGCTTTACTACGTTAAAATGTATTTGGTGTATTCTAAATTATTTCGCTTCAACCAGAAGTAAGAGCCGTGGTAGCTCAGATGGTTAGCGCTCGCTGTAAGTTTCACAGTACGCGAGCAACCCGGGTTCGATCCCCGCCGGCACTAATGAAATTGTTAATTGCAATTTTAAGTGCTGATTTAGCACGTGCTCAGCGGTGAAGGAAAACATCGTGAGGAACCCTGCATGTCTGAGAAATCAAAAAAAAATATTTCGAAGACATGTGAAGTTCGCCAACATGCATTGGGGCATTAGGCTGTAACTTTACTTTTACTTTACTTTATAACCAGAAGTATTCCAAACATAAACATGATTCGAAAAAAAAAAACGTGTAATTCATAATTGCAATTGTACAAGCGAAAGTATTCTAATGGCAGGGAGCGGACCGCGAACTCAAAAGGTCGTGGGCTCGAATCCGCCGTTGGACTACTGTCGTGAACCACTCCTAACACAAGCATTTTAAGCTTACCAGGATTAGTAATGTTAATAACATTGCTAGTATTTAATTTTAAATGAACATGATATACATATGGGCTGAATCTAAATGACAGAGTGAGAAATTGTGTGATAAGAGAAGAATGTGGTTTGCAAGATGATGTTGTGACCAGGATTAAGAAAGGAATGCTTCGGTGGTTTGGTCATGTAGAAAGAATGAATGAGGAAAGAGGGACAAAGCAAATTTATGTGGCAGAGGTGAACGGCAGAGTCTGGAAGGGACGCCATAGGCGAAAATTTATCGACCAAATTGACGATATATTGAAAATGGGCCAAATTAAGAGTACCCTTAACCGACGAGCGTGTATGCGTAGGTATATGGATGTGGAGGAGGCGAGAGAGGTTTGTCAGGATCGTACCAAATGGAAGTCCATAGTCTCTGCCTATCCCTCTGGGTGACAGGCGTGAGTGTTTATGTATATGTATGTATATGTATGATATACGCATCTAAATAGAATGTGGAACAATCTACAATTCAACGAGTTTACGAGTAACTACAGCGGAGGGTAACTTTCTTTAAGTAGAAATAAAAAATATTGGGGACTGGGTTGCGGGCAAAGGGCCCAACTAACGTTAGTAGGGTTGAAGCGGCGGGTAGAAAGTTATGACAAAACTACGTACCTCGTTAGTTAAATTGAGATTATCCGTATTTCATGTAATCCCATTTCACATGTAACGACCACTAACATCCGGGTCTGCTGAAAATTATCCGGCACACACGGAATTAACGACTGTGAAATGGTTGAAATCTCCGCGTTAAGGGTTACCTTCCCTTGGGTATCTTTTAACCGCTATATAGTCGAAATATAAACGTATTGCGAGATTATAATTTTGTTTGTTATGTTACGTAGCAAAGATGTCTATTTTTCTTTTTACACACATTATTTTTATAATAATTAGATTAGCTGAACCCGGTAGACGTTGTCCTGCCACCTGCCATTTAATATCATAGGTTGTGTTCAGCAACGTTTTTTATTTTTTAATATAAATAATCGAAATATAAATATTTAATATAATATTTTTATGTATATATATATATATATATATATATATATATATATATATATATTTTCATGGTGAACCATCAAATAGATTTTGAGTTAAACGATTTCATTTATACAAACATCCTCTTTTATTATATAAATTAGATAGATATTTTAGATAATTCGCACATACTATGCATAATTTATATACCTAAACCTGAACCTTTCTCGTAAATTAGACTATCCATTAGTAAAAACCGAATGAAAATCCGCCAGTGGTTTTTTTCTTTTTACTCAATTGCCCCACACGGAGGCTAATGTTTTTTGAGAGTATGTATGTATATTTATTTGGGACGTTCTGTAGCCTCAATGGTTTGACAGTTTTTTACATCATAGGCCGGAGAAAAAGTTTCTTCGTATTTTGTTTGTATAAAATTGAACAAAAATCTCTTTGGTTGTACTGTTTGTATCGGGCTGGTTTTAATATCAATACATATAGGACATTAAGAAAAAGAAAAGTAAAAAGTAAAACACTTTCCCGCTATTTTTCAATTGTCTTTCTGTCCGCCAAAATGAGTGAATCTAACGAAGAAATTCGATACATTCTGAAGTTTTATAACAAAAATAGGAAAAATGCAACTCAGGCCGCAAAAAAGTTTTGTGACCTAATGCAGTGTCAGTATTTTCAGGTCAGTCAGTCAGTCAGGAATTTTGATGGCAAAGATGCAGCTCGCTCTGGTCGCCCTCATACGGATAAAGTAGGTGCCATTTTTGAAAAAGTGGAGCAAGATCGGCATATTAGTAGTTAAGACATAGCTGAGGAATTGAGGATTGAGCACAAAACAGTTTTGACCCATTTGAAAAAGTCTGGCAATACAAAAAAGCTCTATATTTGGGTACCACACGAGCTCACTGAAAGGAACCTAATGAATCGTGTACTCATTTGCGATTCTCTATTGAAACGTAATGAAACCGAACCATTTTTGAAAAGATTGATCACTGGTGATGAAAAGTGGATCACCTACGACAAGAATGTGCGAAAATGATCATGGTTTTGACCAAGAGGGTAGTCAAGCTCCACAGGTCGTAGCGAAACCCGGATTAACACGCAATAAGGTGATGTTGTGTGTATGGTGGGATTAGAACGGCATCGCTTATTATGAGTTTTACCGCCGGGCAAAACCATCGATTCGGATCTCTACTGCCAACAACTAATGAGACTCAAGCAAGAAATTGAGAAAGAACGGCCAGAATTGATCAACAGAAAAGAAGTGGTCATTCATGGTGATAACGCCAGATCACACATCTTTGGCCACTAAGCAAAAATTGAGAGAGCTTGGTTGGGAAGTGTTAAAGCATCCACCATATAGTCCTGACCTTGCATCCTCAGACTTTCACCTGTTTCGGTCTCTTCGGAATTCTTTAACATAAAGAGAGGACTATCAAAACTACTTGTCGCATTTTTTATCAAAAACTCCAAGATTTCTACAGTAACGGGATTATGTAATTACCTAAAAGATGGCACCAAGTTAGTGAACGAAATGGCACAAATATATTATAATTTAATGAAATTAAACTTTAAAAAAATGTCTTGAATTTGTATATAAAATATGAGGTGTCGTTAGATTCGTCTTAAATGTGGGAGTGATATAGAGTATAAAATATCTATATGTTTTATATCTGAAAATACAAACAATCACACAGTCTAACCTGATGATAAGTGGATGCTGTGGTTAAGGCTTTAAGATGCCTAAATAACCTTGACGAAACGGCGACCGCAGATATTTTAGCTGACGTCAACTCCTTCTAGCGGCTACGGTCTGTACTACTTACACAAGTGCAAAGATTAATTGGGTCATGATTTCTTATATTTACGCGAACACTACACATTGAATTAAACTACTTTTACGGATTATATCGCGTTTAATTAACTTATTTTATTAATTCCCGACGTTTCGAGTGCTTTACAGCACCCATGGTCACGGGGGACTGAGGTGATTGACGTCCCAATGTCAAAGTTAATACGGAGTACCTTCAGCTTTTTTAATTATTAATTTTGGTCCGATCTACGCAGAATGAACTAACTGTGTCTTGAAGTCTTGCAGTGGTATGCTTGGGTTTAGTTTTAATTTTTAATTACAGGATCCCAAGCAGGTGGTAGTACCAGCCTCCTCTCTATTGAAATTAGGATGTTTTTAATTTCAATAGCCTCACGTATCATCCTTGGCAGGAATCGATGTTATTTCGCGAGAATCTGGTTTATGAAATCTAATGTAATGGCGGGGCCGTCTAGGATATGATCACAAACTGCAGACTTCCCGGAACGTTGGTGCTTCATGTCAGCTATGTGTTCTTTACGCGGGTTTTAATAGATCGTTTTGTTTGCCCTATATGAGAGACCACATTCACAATCAAGCTTGTACACTCCTGCATCTTGTAGAGGAATATTGCACTTGACGGATGGTAAGAACTGACTAATCTTCTTCGGCGGCTTGAAGAATGTTCTTATAGAAGCTCGCTTCAAGATGTAGCCAATCTTGTCTGTGACACCTCTGACATATGGTAGTACAGCAGGCACACGCTCGACTGTGGCCGGCTTCACTCGGTCACTGTGACGTAGGCGCGGGACCCGAAGCTTGTTGTCGTGCAGAACCTGCTTGACGTGCTGAAGCTCGGCGGCCAGGTGTTTGCTGTCACAGATCCTCGTGCTCTCTGTAACAAAGATTTGCCCACGGTAGCCAACTGTGAAGGATGATGGTGGGATTCACCATTTAAATATCTGTTTGTATGGGTCTTTTTCTATACACGGTGTGACCTATGGTGTTGTTAGGATTTCTAATGGCTAATACATCTAGGAAAGCTAAGAATTATTTGCCTCTAACTCCATAGTAAATTGAATTTTAGAGTTTATGGAATTAAGATGTTCTAAAATGCAGTTACTTTGTCTGATGGTAAAATTGTGAAAGTATCGTCTACGTACCGCTTGTAGAACCTTGGAGTTACTGGTGCAGTAAGCAGGGCTTTCTCCTCAAAGTCCTCCATGAAAATATCGGCGACAATGGGAGATACCGGCGAGCCCATTGCAACACCATCTACTTGCTTGTAAAACTCTTCCTTCCACAATAGATAGCCAGATGTAAGGCAATGTCTAAGCAGTACTGCATATTCTGCTGGCATGTTGTTTTCCTCTAGTTTCCTAGTTACAATTGAGATGCAGTCTTCAACAGGTAGGCATGTAAATAGAGACTGAAGATCAAAACTGACCATAGTTTCATTGTCAGTAAGACATAGGTCTTTTATCTCACTAACAAAATGGTATGAATCCTTAGTGTGTGCTCTTGTATAGCTCTTGTGCTCTTGTATCTCATATATAGGGCAAACAAAACGATCTATTAAAACCCGCGTAAAAGAACACATAGCTGACATGAAGCACCAACGTTCCGGGAAGTCTGCAGTTTGTGATCATATCCTAGACGGCCCCCGCCATTACATTAGATTTCATAAACCACAGATTCTCGCGAAAGAACATCGATTCCTGCCAAGGATGATACGTGAGGCTATTGAAATTAAAAACATCTAATTTCAATAGAGAGGAGGTTGGTACTACCACCTGCTTGGGATCCTGTAATTAATAAAATTAAAACTAAACCCAAGCATACCACTGCAAGACTTCAAGACACAGTTAGTTCATTCTGCGTAGATCGGACCAAAATTAATAATTAAAAAAGCTGAAGGTACTCCGTATTAACTTTGACATTGGGACGTCAATCACCTCAGTCCCCCGTGACCATGGGTGCTGTAAAGCACTCGAAACGTCGGGAATTAATAAAATAAGTTAATTAAACGCGATATAATCCGTAAAAGTAGTTTAATTCAATTAATTGGGTCAATTAAATTGACTGCAGAGGTAATAATTATATAATTGGCATACTGCCTATTATTTTCGCGCGTCACTGAGAATCATGTGTTCAACGTCTTCAATTCCATTGCACGGTGTGTTGCTGAAGCTTCGACCGGTAGGCATCACGAGCTATCAAGTTTAAGTTTGAAGTACGTAAGTGTTTCTATTTACAAAAATACATTTTTATTCAATTAATAACCTTTACCGAATTCTTAACTGTCATCCTATACATTTTCTTTGCGGATTAAATGAACAGTTATTGTGATTTTCTTAGTAACATCCAAGAATTTAGGCATTTCACCCGCTCTTAGGGCCTTGATAGACGCCTGCATCTATCCTCGATTTAGAATCAAAATGTTGATGCGTTGCGTTGTCACACTTGACAACTAAGATAGAACGTCTCGTTACCAGTAAAAAGGGCCTCCAGTTGGCCTTGTTGTGGCGGGGGGTTTTGTTGCCGTGACTTGGTAACCCACGGTGAACAAAGGGGATTTCACTTAGCTGGTGCGTGGTGTAGAGTCGGCCTGTAATGGCCGCTCCGAGTGGGCTCGGCGAGTTCACTCTGTGTGCTTAAAATGTTGGTGCATTGCTGCGGGAGGGGTGTTCTCACCCCATCGCCCATTGCAGTCGAGGTGACTCTATCTCGAAGGGCTGAGAAAGAGGTGTGTTGGTTGGTATGGCGATTCTGGCGGGGCCGCACCGTTTATGCCGTGATGTTAGTGCCGCGGGGGGAGAAGAGAAGAGTATCAATATTGCGGTGCGTCGGTCCCTCTATCCTGGCTGGAATATGACTGGCGGCGGAGCCATAGATAAGATTAGCCGCTAGGATTGGGAAGTCTGGTGCTCCCATTTGCACGATTATCCCGTTCGAATAGCCTCCTCGCAACGGACTTGCGGGTTTCATTACGGTGATGATGGAGACCGTGTAAGAAGGATACACAGATCGTAGGCGTGCTATTCTCTTCCGAGGAGGGGCCGCCAAGGGGCGATTGGCACTGTTGAGGCCGCGGATGTGCGAAAGCCTACCCGTAGCCCTGCCAATATGCGGCGAAAGTGAAATACCATGGTTTTAGTCGGTGCGAGTCCGACATAACACTTCCTTTCCCCACGAGGCTTGTACTCATAGGGAAGTCCGCAAAAAAGGGAGCTAAGCTCTCGCCTTAAATTTCACAGAATAGAATAGAATAATTTTTATGTAATAATTATTGGAAGTAGTTTTTTTTTATTTCATTTACCACTGGTTTAGAAAATACCTCTTTACGCTTCTCACAGTACGCGAGCAAGCCGGGTTCAATCTCCGCCGGGACAAATAGTATAATGATTAATGTCCTCCTCCAGACCGAATTTCGGTCACGGCGGCCAGCCTCAATGGAGACTAGCCATCGGCGCAGGACAGGATTATAGTGCCCAAGTGTATGCGCAAGCACAGGTGCACTCTCTATTCTATCACTCTCATAGTCCGATGGGACGGTAAACTGACACGACCGAAGAGAGATCAGGCGCAGGACCAACGGCTTAACGTGCTTTCCGAGGCACGGGGGTGAAACACCGCCAACTTCCTGACTCCGGGCAGCTACTTAGAATTTCTTGATGGAAAAGCTCAATAACTGATTTTTTTTGCCCAACCCGTGATTCGAACCCAGGACCTCATGATCAGCAGTCGCACTACTACAACCACTAGACTAACGAGGCAGTCAGTATAATGATTAATTGTAATTTTAAGTGCTGATTTACCACACGATCAGCGCATAGTTATTTGTAGGCCATACAAACACTTGTTTTGTAGGAAAAGGCTGTGAGGACACTTGCATGTCTAAAGAACAAAATATTTTGAAAACATTTGAAGTCTGCCGACATGGGCGCTGCGCCGCATGTATTACTTTCAGGGAGGCGCATCTGCATCTACAAATTATACTATTAACTAATATAAAATATAGAATTATACATCTATATTAACCGGAAGAAAGTTAGCGCAATTTTTTTTAATTAAACTGTATGCCAATTAATTGCTCCTTAAATGCTCTCGTAAAATCCGTAATTGCTCCACGTCTATTACTATTAGTTAATTTATAATCATAGATATAGTATAGTCCTAACGTTAGTAAGTTACTAAGTCTATGTTTATAATAAAGTTTTAAATATTCAATTTTCGAAAATTTAATTTTGCTATAAAACATAAAATGTCTAGTAGTATTAAAAGTTTTTTTTGCTTGAAGAATTGCTCTCAATTTGCTCTATTAATTGAAAAACAAAAATATTATAGATATTTTATGTTTTATAGCAAAATTAAAATTTCGAAAATAGATTTTTTTAAATTAATTATAAATTAACTAATAGTAATAGACGTGGATCAATTACGGATTCTAAGAGAGCATTTAAGGAGCAATTAATTGGCATACAGTTTAATTAAAAAAATCCTTCCTTACTTTCATATCTACTGTAAAAAATAAAATGAAATACGAACAAATGAAGGTATAACGGTAATCTCCCACTTGTTTTAGCAGTATAAAGTATCGCGCGGCGACATAGAGAGGTCAGTCGGTAATTCTACGAGTCTCATTGTCGTTACCATGCCTGTTGGGGTAACTACTAGTGTAGGCAAGGAAGTTCGTGTTGCTGAGAGGCTGCCCTTACATTGAGATGGGTAGTAATGCTGTTGGTTTGCATACTTTAGTGTTAACGTGTAATTGGGTCCTGATAGTAACCAGGGTTTGTTACCGAGTAGTGTTATTTTATTTAGATCATTTTGAGAATAATTTCCAACATCAGAAGTGGAATAGTTTCTTACACTATATTATGTAGATAAATGTTATGTCAAATTCAAATCACGCGGGTATTTGCTTGAATATATTTCGCTCATCGAAAACATACTTAATCTCTGTAGTCGATCGTTGGCACTACTGCTCGGAGAATCTCGCTGCCGCGCGACATGCTCAGTATTCACAGGGAAAGAGTAGAAGAGGATACTGAATTTATTGCAGCAACCTAGACGCCTTCAGTTTTTCTATGTATCCCTTCCTGACTGGGGTGCAAGTGCACCCCCTTGCACCCTGCTGCCGGCTACATGTCTGTCGAGCATGCACCAGACTAATTGCTCCATAGCTTAGAAATGAGAGGCATGTGCTGTGGGACGTATATAGGATGTAAATTTTAGTTAAATTTGTTTAAAATTTTATTTACGAGTATATTATGCTATGGACTCGCTAAGAAATTAAAGTGTTTTCATAATTTTATTTACAACTAGCTGCCCGCCCCAGATTTCACCCAGATAGGATCTATTAATGTCGAGTTATTTAGATTTAAGATAAGCAAAGACTTTTTATTTTATTAATTTTTGATTGTTTTTTTAAAAAGTAACTTCTAATTTTTCGTATGGAATATGGCCTTGATCCCTCCTGCATTGCTCTCTATCTGTTCGTAAAGTTTCATCATAATCGATTCTACCATTCCGAAGATTAGGCTGAACACACAAACAGACAGGCAGACAAAAAATTATATATAATCACGTAAAATTATTTTGCATATATATTGAATAAACAAAAAATATTTAATCAATATATGCAAAATAATTTTCGCATGCCAGATGTTGTACGCATGTACGACATGCAACTACATATTTGTCACCTCTACTGTACCATGTTAAAGCAAATAAACGATATTATTATTAGCTTAATAGCGTGCAAATAACCCCCAAAGCTTAATAGAAGGCAGTTATTTCAGTATTACAAACAGACACTTCAATTTTATTTATTTGTATATGCATAGTTACGCTCTATATTCATAGATAAATTCTAAAGAATCCCCGAAACCTTTTAACGTCGATTTAAATAAACAAGTCTGTGGTCATAATATTTATTCGATGAAAATCTTGTTTTGATTTCGGGGCTTCAATGTGGGACGCGATTAGCGAGGGAGGGTAGAGAACGTACGGAGTGTCTTTAGGACTTGTATTTTATTTTTATTATATTAAAGGAACAGTGCCGTTTGGCGATGGCATAGAATAGAAAAAAATTCAATTATTTTTATTCAATATAGATTACAATAATACTTACAAGATTATAGTAAGAACTACTACTATACTGATTTATAGATAACAAGAATAATAGAAAAGTCATTTAAGCTTTACCACTGGTTCGGAAAAAATCTCTGTCCTGGGAAGCACCAGCAAGAAACTCGGTGGATTTTTTAAACATTAATTTATATACATATATTATTTTATACCATTAAGACAATTCATCACCCTATTTTGTCCTGTGGGTGTCGTAAGAGACTATCATTATCATCATCACAGTCTTTAAAAGTATTAAACGCGCAGCACCAATACCAGAAGTAAGCTTCATCGTACTTACTTGCTGCTTATAGCATGAGACTCTATCCTTTTATTTTCTCATCTATATATACGTGGTAGAGACATGCTGCAGCTATATTAATTGTATAGTTGTAGCACGAATGGGTCGACTCGACCGGGGAAGGACCACGCTCTCACAGAATACCAGCGTGAAATAGCAGCTTAATGTCGCTGTGTTTCGTATGTTGAGTGTAGAGAATCGGAGACTCTTTTTACTGGAAACGAGGCATTCCATCTTAGTCCTAACAGGTGACAACGCATCTGCATTTTGATTCGTAATTGAAGATAGATGTAGCTGTCTATGGGCCACAGCATCGCATATTAGCAGGATCACGGGAACGCCTCCGCACACATCCGCGGCCCCACCAGCGCTGGCGGCACCATGGTGACTCCTCCTCGGGAGAGGACTACTCCTCCCCCATCTACTTATCAGATGCACCAGAACACATGACACGCCTTCCTCCCGAAAGGGTCACACGAATGGGTCGGTCGAGCCGACACATTCGTGCTACGACCATAATATAGTCGCAGCATGGCTCCACCAATAGAATGCATTGTTATCAGTAATAATTTAAAATAAAAAATTTTGTACAACTGACTTTAAAATAAATTGTTAAGGATAACTCAAAAACTATTGGTCAGACCTCGATCAAATTTATGTGGGACCACATGAGAAGTATCAGCTTTCAAACAAAAAGAGAATCATCGCAATCGGTTCACCTAGAAAAAAGTTATGAGGTAACACACATAAAAAAAGAACATACGGTTGAATTTAGTATCTCCTCCTTTTTGAAGTCGGTGGAAAAGGGTCTACGGTTCTCGTCATTCACCATAGGAATCACAGCAGCATTTAATTAATATTTAACGCTGGTATTGTGCCCTTGCCCGGTCGAGCATTCGTGTTGTAACCATAGTAAAATAATAATAATAATGTCCTCTAGACCGAATTACGGCCAATCTTAATGGAGTAGTCTCTAGGCTAGTGCCATTTGTGTAGGACGAGATTATGTGCCCGAGTGTGTGTGCAAGCACAGGTGCACTCTTTATTCCTTCACTCTCATAGTCCGATGGGATGGTAATCCGACACGACCAGAGAGAGAGAGCACAGGCGCAGGACCAACGGTTTTACGTGATTTACAGTTCTTAGACATATTTTATACATTTTTCATATATGCAGGTTTCCTCACAATGTTTTTCTTCACCGCCGAGCGTGGTAAGTCAGTACTTAAAATTGCAATTAACAACTTTATTAGTGCTGGCGAGGATCAAACCCCTTGAGTTACCATGGCTTTAGGTAGTAGTAATAGGGTACTATTATAATGAATGTCTTTCAGGCCGAATTTCGGTCACGGCGGCCAGACACAGCGGAAAGGATATTGTTCCCGAGTGCATACAAGCACAGATGCACTTTTTATTCCCTCACTCTCATATTCCGGTGGGATAGCAATCCGACTCGACCGGAGAAAGAGATCAGGAGCAGGACCATCGGCTATTCTTTCCGAGGCACGAGGGTGAAACATTACTAAATTTTATACTTCGGGATGCTTCTAAGAATTTCTTGACAGAAAAACCCAATGACTGGTTTTGGTCTGACACGAATTTGATCCCGGACCTCACGATCAGCAGTTGCGCTTACGACCACTAGATCAACGAGGCAATCGTATATTAGTCGTATGTTATTATAGTGGGGTTAACAAGCCTATCCGCAATTAGAATTTAAAGTAAGTTATACTAAACCGAAACCACATGAGTAAATAAACGGAACAGAGATAAAGCTTAATACAACTGCGCGAATCGGTTGCACTACTACAAGCACGCGGGGCATGTGTGCGTGACCACTGGCCGCTTGTCGCGTACGCGGCGAGACTGGAAAGAACCGGTTACGCTGGCACAGCCAGTGGACAACAATTTCAGGGTCAGTGTGACGCACGTTGTTTGTTTTGTTAGTTGCAAGTTTGAATATTTTAATATAAAAACGTGTTATTATTAATAATGGTTGTTTATTGTACTGTATGTATGAATAATACTAAAAAAAATAAAAAAAATATCATACTTTAACTATCCCAAGGAGTACTAGGTAAGTAAATATTTGATTATTACTTTTTCAAGTAAGTACCTTTATTTTATTGTATGATCCTTCTTTTAATAAGAAGAGGGTACTACACGGTGTGCTTTTACCTTTTTATTGTTATTACAAGCTTTTACTAAACATTTGTAGGTATGTGGGTGGGTTGGTATGTAGTAAGTATGTGGGCTAAGTTCACATATTTCAAGTAAGATTTGAACCACTTCCCGATGTCTGATTGAAATGAAATTTTGTATACCATAACGTCAGTGACAATGCAATAGTATGATAGGTATTGTTTTGTTTAATTTGTCTTCTCCTATTGTGACAACCCTACCGAAATAGGTAACAATTTTGCACGCTCTTAGGAAGCATTGCCTCTGTTCCGTCTATTTACTCATGTGCCGAAACTGACGGTGCAGTTGCGGTGTCAGAATATCTACTACCCCATATCATCCCATGGGTGTTACAAAAGGCGTCAGAGTGAAGTAAAATAGGTAATGAGCAGCAGCGCTTTCCTGTAACAACTCAAAATTGTAAAAAAACTGTGGTTGCCAAACTGCCTGCCAAGCTTGGCAACTACGGTGAATAACGGCTATGAGACAATTCATAGAGGAGGCCTATGTTCAGCAATGTGCTTTTTGAAAAGCTGTAATGATAATGTTGATGGTATTATATAAAAACCTTTCCTGATTTACACGCGTATGTTCTGACGGGTTGGTCGCACCCCTAAAAATGACACAGGAGGGAAAGAAAAAATGTGTGGCTCGTTACTTGCGAGCGGTTCGTTTGAACGCTTGGTTGATTGCAGGAAAATGGGAGTGTTCCGTTTTTTTATAATATAAAGTGACAAACTAACTTACAGTTCATGTGGTGGTAAGTGGCTAATGCAGCCCATGGACATTTACAACCAACTTTAAACAAAGCAGGCAGGTGAAATAGCAGCTTAATGCTGCTATGTTTCGTATTATGAGTGAGGAGAATCAGAGACCCTTTTTTACTGGAAACGAGGCATTCCATCTTAGTCCTCAGGGTTGATAACGCATCTGCCTTTTGATTTTTAATCGAGGATAAATGAAAATGTCTATAGGCCACAACATCCACTTACCATCAGGTGGACTGTGTGCTTGTTTGTCACCGTTAATCTAAAAAAACGGACTCGTTTGATCTATAAACCTTGTATAGTATAGACGATGCAAAATTAAATATAATGAATCCGGTCCACCGGTAAACACGGGTTGTAAAGCATTCGAAACGTAATTAAAAGTAAGTTAAATTAAACACCACGCATTGGAGCAGCGCGATGAACACTTCCTGTCTCTGAAACCCTCTTCCACGTGCGGGACGTATGTAGGCTGTAACTTTACTTTTTTAACCATACGAAATAATAAAAGAGTATAATAAAACTGAAATAACACGCACTGATCATTACCTGTGATAATTACCCTACTGACTATATTAGGTCATAATCATGTTGTTATTGTGTTGTCCACGTCTTAATACGTCTGGAAAATTTCAAATTACATATTCAGTCATTCCGGAAGTGGGTCACAACTGAATTAAAAATTTCGTTACATTCATAAATACTGTAACGCTCCTCCATTCTGCTATTATAAAAATGGTCGTTTGTCAAAATATTAAAATTTACGTGACCAGATAGTCAAAATATTAATCTTTCCCAAGGATCTTTCTTAAGATTTAGTTATAGGTCGTTTGTCATAATTTTGGCGTGAACGTCTTATCTCTTTGTTTAGTAACTTAGTTCTTTTAGGTGTCTATTGGAAGAAATAATATTCACTAGAGTAATTGAAAGCAGTTGGTAGTGCCTTATAATTATTTTAAGCTAAGGAACCCCATTCAAAAAAAAAGGGCTCAAAAAGGTCAACAACATTAAATCGTCCCTATTAATGTGTACACTCACAATAACAACAATAATTCAGCCATCAGAAAGGGTTTGTGTCACTGACGTTGAGTATATGCATTTTTTGTTCAAGTTTATCTCACCCACCAACAAGTTGCCTTCAATCATTCAAAGGTGGGAAATTTACAGAGATACTTTATGATGTTGTTATATAAAACATTATGAAGGCCAGACAGTCTCCAGCTCCATCATCAAGAGACCCGACTTGTGCAAAGCTACTTAAGTGTGAGTCAAACCAAGACGCAGTGAGCGCCATTGAGAATAGCGACCCGCCAAACAACCATCGCAGAGACGCAATGTCGCAAAACGCAACAAGCGTCAATACGACTATCGTCGGGCTTACATCATCCCATTTTCCCCCTTACGATCCCAGCAGACATCCCTACCAGCATACCTCCATCGACCTGAACTACAAGATGCGTCGAAACATGCGCAGCACACCCGCAGATCTATCACAAGACGCAATACCTTGTAGTATTGCGTCCTGTGATATATCTGCGGTAGCAGTAAGCATCACACGGATTGCGCCCCTCCACACACCCACATGATCCCTATCGACTTAGTCAACAAAATTCGTAATGTTGTTAATTAAAAATAGCACCAACGTATCATAGTAGCACGCTACTAAGACGCCAGTAACCAAACATTCATGTATCATAGACCTATTGTACTAAGACTTGGAGTTGAGTATGCTTTTAAAATTACTACCAAACACACTCTTCCTGATCCAAAAGATAGCCGAGGTATCATAACGCTATGCGCTAAGACACCGTCCACAATCGGTAGAGGTGTGCGATGTCCACGGGCAAGTCGTATTGCTACAACAAACACGCTCATCACCATCATTAAGATGATATTTTAGGACATATCGGTTCGCGAGTCTACGTTTACCGCGGTCTCGGTCACGGTGAAGGAGTCTACACGCCACTATAATAATTCATATTCGGTATTCTTAAGTCCCATTTCTATCAATATAATGCTTTTACATATTTGAGACATATTTGCATTATTTCATAGACCTTACTATCATGTCTTTTATAATATGTGAGACTTCAAGCCACAACTCTGCTATTACAATGCACAATTTTAAGGTTGCAAATACTTTCTATATTATGGCTTTTGTATCATATATACCTTACTACCATAAATCCTTAATATGGAACTATTACATTGTGTAAATGTATTTCGGTAGTCCGCCTGACCACACGTATATGTATGCGTCTCCGGCAGCTCCTTTATAAAATCAAGCATTACATGAACACGCTCCAACAATACACAAACACGCTCTAGCATTGCACAAACACACTCTGTAACTTACTACGCGTTCATTTCGAGTTTGCCGTCGTCGACCGTTATGACGTCATAGCTGACGGTACCGTTTACAAAACTATTACTGTAAGTGTTTAATTGTAAGAAGTTCGATTTTTAGCTTGTTGCTCTGTACAGAGAAATGGAAGGCAAGCAAGTTGATAAAATGCTAAATATTATTGAATAATTTATTTAGCTAGTAAAGTAAAATAATAACACTGAATAAGAAACGTGTCCGATAAAATAAAATATTTTTATTATTGTTTTAATAATTAATATTTCATTTAAAATGTATAATTTTAAATGAATTATTTACAAAGGCGCGAACAAAAACTGGTAAGTAGATATTTACGCATCCATAACTTCGATACCAGTTATTTTATCGCAATCGTTCGTTTCTGTATCACTGCCATCACCCCATTCTGTGTTTATCACAAATTAACGAAAGTAAAAAGTCAACAGAAACAAAAAGTCAACACTAACAAAACAACAACAAAAATAGTAACAAACTAGAGATCGCACGGGAGCACAAACAATGGACGTAGTAGATATATAATATTTCAGCGTTGCTATCGGTACTATAAGGGCGACGCTTGAGGCGCGGTATGAGGGAGCGCGGCGGGAGGTAACGGCATTCATGAAGTGAACACGTAGTAGAAATATTTTGACCCATTTCCAATTATAATATAAAAATAATAAAAGTTATATATATTTATTATTTTAGTATAATCGACTTGTATTTCTATTATTTAACACTCTTTGAATATTTTAAGCAGATTTTTAGTAAATTTAATGAATTTTTAAAGACAATATTAAGCCTTAACTATAAACACGTAATGTTCTAAATGAATGTATTTAAACTATATGCTTATTAATGCATTTGAATATTTTTATAGGATTAGGTCTTTTTTATAAGCGTGACAAACAAGCACACAGTCCACCTGATGGCAAGTGGTTGCTGTGACCCATAGACATCTACATCTATCCTCAATAAAGAATCAAATGCAGATGCGTTGTCACTCGTGAGGACTAAGATGGAATGCCTCTTTTCCAGTAAAAAGGGTTTCCGGTTCTCTACACTCACCATACGAAACACAGCAGTATTAAGCTGCTATTTTACGCTGGTATTCTGTGAGAGCGTGGTCCTTCCCCGGTCGAGCCGAACCATTCGTGCTACAACTATACTACTAATATAGCTGCAGCATGGCTCTACCACGTATAAAATTGTTCAAAATATTACTTTTATGATATTTATGCGACTTTATATAGAAATTAATTGTTATTTATTATTAATAATAATGCGCCGTCACAATACGTAAAAATACATAGGCAGGTCAAGCTAATAAAAGTGAACTGCCTTTTTACAAAACAACGAAAACATTTCATATAGCAAATAATCCAATCTCATCAATGTTACTCGAAAGCCACGTTGAAGGATACACAACATTGTCCCTCGTCCGAACAAACATTCCTAGCCCTCCAATATCCAGATCGACAATATCCCCAAGTGGCTCCAATATTCATTTGTTTCTCCGAGACAGCAAAGTAAACAAATTGTACCGGAGGAAGTAAAACCGTTTGTCTATGTCAACAAGTTCAATTGGAGAAACAATCTTCTATCAAACAAGTGGTAAAATTAAAAATTTTGATCAACCGACTTCAATATAAATAAAATTAGAACATTATCAATGTAGTCGAAGTCAATTAAATACGCATTATTAAGGATAAATCAAAAACTATTGGTCAGATCTTGATCAAATTTATATGGGACCACATGAGCACCAGCTTTCAAATAAAAAAAAAATCATCAAAATCGGTTCACCTAGAAAAAGTTCTGAGGTAACACACGTAAAAAAAATACAGTCGAACTGAGTATCTCCTCCCTTTTTGTAACCGGTTAAAAATGGCACAAAACTAGTTATATCATGATTTAAATTTCTTTTTTTTTAAATGAGTAAGTAAAAAATTTAATTTAAAAAAAAACGAAAATTTTATTAGAGATGGGCTGAATATTCGTTTCATATTCGGTATTCGGCATATTCGGCAGCTCTAGCAAATATTCGTATTAGGCCGAATATTCGGCTAAATCACCGAACATTCGTTAAAGTGGTACTCAAAGTGTCAGCTTTATTTGGTAACAGCTTATTACGCATTTGCTCATAGACGTTGAACGCTTCAGAAAATAAACGTTCACTATAAACCGAGCTTCCTAGAGCTGAAAGAAAACTTTTAGCTAAACAACTCATGAGTGGAAATCTGGATTTATTTTTAAACCACCACCTGTAAGGGCGCATATCTCGTGACACCAAGCTATCTGCAATGTATCTGTCTGATTCCATGACTATTGGGCTCTTTAGATCTTCATCCACCGACATCTTTGCTGATGCTATTTCTTCATAGCACGTCCAGAGAGCATCATGAGCTGCTTGCTGTGATTGCAAGTCTGTTGACGTTGGCGGAGCCGGCTGCTCAAACTCGTTGTCACCACTACTGTACTGTCCATATCTATATCTAAACATCTTAAGTGTTCTCGGAGAACCTCCCGTCATACAGTTGGAGCATTTTAGGAGTGAAGAAATTCATCTTGTAAATTGGGTCGAGCAGTGTGGCAATAGTGTAGTACTTTCATCTTCGAACTTGCTGGTTCGCCTTTCTAACCCTTCTTTAGTGCCATTCCTACTGTATCTAAGTTGCTGCACATTCTCTGAACTTCGTCTTTGATCAAAAACTTCAGCAAGATTTTTGTGTGTGGAATTATTTTATTTACCTCTGAAATACACGAGTATGTGGAGCTAAATTTTCTTGTTATCTCTTCAAAAGGCTGTAATAGTGTTACACACTGTTGCAGTAACAGCCACTGTCTTTCTGATAGATTCTGAATACTAATCGAGCTACTGTTGTCCGAATGTTCTTCAAGGCGTTTGCACATGTAATATTTACTATTCCATCTTGTCACTACATCTTGCACAAGCTTGCGTTTAGGCAAATTTAGCTCTTCTTGAATTTTGTTGAACTTTTCTTGTGCTTGAGATGAATGGTTAAAGTGTGTCACAAGTTTTCGCCCTTGGGCAATGGTTTTTTTCAACATCTGGTTGGACTTGCAATGCGTCTACAATGACACGCTGTAAAATATGTAGAAAACACTTCTGACCGGTAAAGAGCTGTCTCTAATGGCTTTCACGATATTACTTTCGCTGTCAGTCATTATAATGTGAATTTTTGCCATTATTTGCCAAACTTCGGCTATATTCTCAAATTCTGCGCGTATGTTATCGGCGTTGCGGTGGCCTGTAAACGACTTCATTTGAAGCACTCTGTGTTGTAGAGCGAAGTCATCATCTAACCAGTGGATGGTAAAACTCAAGAAGGAGGAAACATGAATAGTGCTTTTCAATTTTTCATAAAGATGTGGAATCACTGTTTCACCTATATATTTTCGGCTCAGAATTTGGTATTTGGGCTTACCAACTGCATGAGCCGATTAAAGCTTTTAATCTTCGACTATAGAAATTGGCAGATTATCTATTGCTATCATTTTAGCAATTGAATTCGTAATTGGAAGTGATCTGGGGTCGTCAATTCGCCATTTGGAAATAAATGAATCTTCTAGTATAGTTTGAGTGGTTGGACAGGTTTTATAGATTGAGCACCACTGGTCGAGGGTTGGGTGACCTGTGCAACTTCAGATTCATGCTGTGTCGTTTCAATATTATGTAAATTTTAGCCTACCTGATGCAGGTTTTTCCAGACCAGAAAATTCCGCAGTGTGTTTCAATTTTAAATGATTGCTCAAAGCCGATGATGAAGGTGCCGCTGCCACGCAAAAGTATCTTTTCGCAAATCGTACATTTCACTTTACTTTGGTCTTCAGTTTCTAAGATAAGTCCAAATAGTAGATTTCCACCTGCCACTCATTTTTATCATATAATTATCAATTTTCACTGAGAAGAACACAACGAAACACTTTTTTTCTCACAAAAACAGTCAAAACATAACTGCGTGCTGGCAATTTGCTCAATACTAGATGATGCAATAACATGTCAGGAGTGGTGGGGCAGCGAGGGGCAGGGTCCGGCGCTAATCCCGCGCGCTTTACGTAAACAAGTTCGACATGAATTGGTTACGTACCGAGTTGATCCTACCGAATTATATTCGGCCGAATATTCGGTTCGGTAAAAGTTTTACCGAATGTTCGGCCGAATATTCGTATTCGGTGATATCCATATTCGGCCCATCTCTAAATTTTATACGCAACAAAAGTAGTTTAAAAATGAAACTTTTAATTTAAAGTAAAAAGCCACTTCAAATAATTAAAAGGAACATAATAATTTCCACATTACAGGTTCAGAAGTGAGTGCTAAGATACAGTTTGTAGAAGAATTAAAGCTCCTGACTTCAGAAGCTGTCGTGAAAAATATTATTTTAGTTCCTTGTCGGATATTACTTTTTATTCGTTTTTGACCCCTATGAGTTGACTGAGGAATACACAATATTAAGGTAACACCTACGAGTAGAATTTCATCTAATTAGTTACATAAAAAACTTCATTCCCTATTTTCCGTCCTTAGAAATATTTCTGATATATGAAACCACCTCTAAAGTATATATTATGTAAGTTTGTAATTAAAGTAATTCGTAGGTGTGGTTTGTGGTCTCTCTCGGATCGTACCCATTTAATGATTAAAAATACATTTTTGATAATAACCCCTGGAAAAGAACTTCTATTGATTAGTATTAACTATGGCGGATTAGTCATTTCGCTTCTAAATGTATTTTCCTCATTCCTCTCTACGAAATAGACTAGCAGACGCTCCTAGGATGTAAGATAAATTATATTTGCAGTAACAGAACTTACAACGTCCTGCCTTCGGTACCCGTTGGTTTAAATATGCGCTTTGTAAATTACTTTATTACTCATCGCACAGAATACTTACACGTAGAGGCGACGATTATAATGAGAATAATAATTATAAAGTCCTTTCGATCGAATTTCTGGCGCGGTGGACGGTCTCAACAGAACTAGATATCTGCATAGGACCGAATTTTAGTACACGTGTGTGTGTAGCCACAGATGCACCCTCTATTCCCTCACTCTCATAATTCCGCAATCCATCCCGACCAGAGAGAGAATCAGGCGCAGGAACAACAACTTTACCATGTATGATGATGAAGTAGTACCAAATTCCTGACTCCGGGCTGCTACTGAGAATTTCTTGAGAAAAACCGAATAACTGATTTTTGGCCAAACCCTGGATTTGAAGGGGTTACCGGTTTTAGTAAGTGCGAGTCCGATTTAACCCGTTCTTGCCCCGTAAGGTGGGTATGAGTAGGAATGTCCCCATATAAAAGGTGATTGGCTATGCTAGTGCGTCTACTTGCAACATATTTCCTGTGCAAGTAGTAAATTGGCTCAAACTAATTTTATTTTTATTTACTAACTAGCTGATACCCGCGACTTCATCCGCGTTGCTTATGGCACATACGAAAACTTTGTTAATAGATATATTATAGATATAGATATATTAACAAAGTTTTCGTATGCGCCATAAGCAACGCGGAAGAAGTCACGGGTATCAGCGTGCGAAGGAAAAAACATCAAAAAGATCGCGAGAATAAATATACTTTGCTTACAAAATTTCTTTGTAAACAATGTTATTCGTTGCTCCGTTTGTAGGTAAAATATATAAATCATCTGGGTTAGTAACGCGAGAGCAAGCGACGTACATTTGACCGTGTGAAAAACAGCTAAACACATTACTGAACACGTAGTGCTTATAAAAGTCGTTGTTTTTTAAAACTTTAATAACTTTATATTAAATGAAGATATCGCATTTTTTTTTTTAGATAAGGGCCAAGTGTCTATTAAATAAAACTTAGAAAACCTAATTGAAATGTATCCAGTAGTTTTTCCGTGATGCGCGCACAACTGCAAGCCTTTATCATTTCTTTTATATAGATTTTATTTTTCTACCTTTGTTGTAACCGTATTCGCGGCATAATTTTGGAACATATACCCAGCGAATAGTGAGCTTTTCTTGTATTGTATAGTCTCTGTTGTTTAATTTGTCTGTACACAAAAGGCTCCACATAGTACGTGCTATCCGTCTCTTTGCGGGGCAGATGCATTGCTGGGCACTAATCGACCGTAATAAATAATAATTACGCGTGTAATTAGACTTAATTCTATATAACTTTATGCTCAATGGCTTGAGTTGTATATTTCTTGACTTCAAAAGCTACATATTTTCAAACGACTTCAAAAAAGAAGGAGGTTCTCAATTCATCGGAATCTTTTTTTTATGTATGTTACATTACTTACTCAAAGACGCTTGAACCGATTTGGAAAAATCTTTTTTTGTTTTAAAGAGTATTATTCCTAGGCGATTCCATTTACATTTTATCGAAATCGGTCGAGGGATTAAAAAAATCAACAATAAATTATATTCATATTGAAGTCGTTTGTACAAAATTTTAAGTTCACCACTTGTATAGGCAAAGTATTGACTGCGGTTATTAAGGAGTATGTTAGAGCTGAATCTGAATGAGAGGATGAGAAATTGTGTAATAAGAAAAAAGCGTGTTTTGCAAAATGATGTTGTGACCAGGATTAAAAAAGGAATGCTTCGGTGGTTTAGTTTTATAGAAAGGATGAATGAGGAAAGTGTGACAAAGCAAATTTATGTTGCAGAAGTGAACGGCAGTCGGCATGGGACGCCCTAGACAAAAGTTTATTGACTAAATTGGTGGTAAATTGAAAATGGGCCAAATTAAGAGTACCCTTAATCGATGAGCATGTATGCGTAGGTATATGGATGTGAAGGAGACGAGAGAGGTGTGTCAGGATAATGCCAAATGCATAGAATTATTACGTATAGAACACAAGTACGCGCAACGAAAGTGAAGCAAGTAAAACTAACGCGAAACCGCGTAAGTTCACTCAGCGACGCGTCAGTGCGCGACGTCACGTCTTACGGAGAAGAGCTCATGAAAATTGTAAAATGACCGTTTGTGTTGTAAAATATTGACACAACAGAGATGATAAACATAAAAAAATGATGGTATTACATTTCACAGGTAAGTTCATATATTTAATTCATTATTAATACGTAAAAGTAAAAAAATACTTACCTAAGCTATCATAATACAAATGTTGTTAGTTGTGGGGAAAAAATCACAATTTTCTTTTAAAATATTTATTTTCTATTTGTGTTTAAAACGTTTAATCGCAACGCTCTGTGTAAAACTCAAATGTTTATATGTAAATACCTACTTCTAAGTATTAACATAATATTAACAAGGGTGCCTATTTAAAACTAATACGGAGTGATCAGCTGATCGCGATCCGTCGACGCCATTTTAACGCAACTATTATAGCAACTAAATTTATTTTTATTGCTTTGTTCATTGACCAAGTCGACGTTTTAGAGTATAGAATAAAAACTTTTTTTATTTACTACGTCAAGAGATTATTAATAAGAACGCCTTTACTAAGCAGATGTCACTTTACACCCAAACACAGTCTATTTTAACCGACTCCCAAAAAAGGAGAGGTTATCAATTATGTATGTACGCTGATTTCTAAGACGATTCTAGATCAATTCGTATATACATGCTGTAATTTTAGTGGTTGTTTTCCCGCATTCCTGACTCAATGCAAAGTATAATTTTAAAATGTTTAGGTATATAATGACAATATTTTTAATTATATAAAATTAAAAAATAATCTTAATAATTATTAAAAAATCTTTTAAATCATAAAAGCATTCAATTTTTAACCAATTATACAAATATTTGCTATATAATCTTTCGCTTAATAATTTAAATTCTTTAGGTATTTTATTAAATATATTTTACACATACTCGTATTAAGACAATTTTTGTTATATTTAACGAGCCTAGGAATAACATCTAGGACAAGTTGGTCAGGGTCATGTCGATTTCGAGGATGTATATCACTTGCTTTAACAAATAATGACTTATTTTAATAAATATTCAGAGCTAAATAAATTCTTAGGCGTAGTAATACGGCATAAGCTAGCCTGCACGTCCAACCTACTCGCGAGATATTGCTATTGCTTTGAGGTCGCATTCGAGTTTTGTTTTTCTCTATTGTAAATCTGCCATTTTTGCATCCTAATAATTTTATATTAATAAATCTATTGCATTAACAAGACAAAATCATTTGACTTCGGGAAAACAACCATTAAAATTTCAGCGTGTATATGGGATCAATATCCTTTCAAATAAAAAAATCTAAATCGGTTTAGAAATAACAGAATTCTGAGGTAAAAACATTAAAAAATACACCGAATTGAGAACCTTCTCCATTTTGAAGTCGGTTAAAATAAAACATTACACAATGTGCTTATTGTATTCGAGCAAATTAATTGTGTTTGATAATATTCTTATATTTTATTACGTCTGCATTTTGTACCATTAAAATATGTATAATAAAGTTATATTAGTACCATAATTATCGTGTTTATTTTATTCCATTTATTATTCTCATAAAATACGTCTTCGTACGCAATACGTAATCTTATTATATCGATTATTTAAAATTAATCAATAAAATAGTGATTTGCACAATTTAATTGCAAACGCCAGAAACTGGTATCACTGAATGGCGTGTATGTGTACGTGTGACGAGCGTAGGCACATTCGACTCGCGCCCACTAACATAATGACCTTGCTTCACTTTAACGCTCGTGTTTTGTACTAGACTGCACTTCTATACGTAATAATTCTATGACAGCAGTATTATGCTTGCTATTTTGCGCTGGTGTTCTATGCGAGCTTGGCATTTCCCGGTCGAACCACTACTTAAGCTAAATCTAATCTAATAAATAAAAAATATACTTGTTTGTTCGTATTTTACGCGCTGCCATACCGTTCATCAGATTGCGCTAGAACTTTGTCAACTTATTGCTTGCACTGTCGCGAAGGTTATATTATAGACATAGTACAATTAACTTACAGTAGGTAGCGCGCGTATCGTAACAAATTTATTTCAATATTATATAGCATTCAACTTCAACGAATGTATTATCATTCTTAATTAAACAAATAACACTTCCAAATTTAAAAAGATATTTCCACCATTATTTCTTCTGTGGCAGCATCGCGCTGGGTACCACCTACATAGTTACTGACAAAAATGAATCATTCAAATTAGTTCACAATTGACAAAGATATCTCGAAACGTACTCGTAAATACAAAACCTTTCTTGAAATCAGCTAATAATGATGTATATAAAGGTGGAGTAACTAGTGTACTTTCATAAAGTTTTCCTTAATGCTACTACCTAAAGTCTGAGAAACAAATAAACATCGTATCATTCCGACCTTATTTAAAAAAGAAAAATTGAAATAGTATAAAGTACAAGTACTATGTCCTTAAAATCCTACAAGTAGGACACACGTGTCCTTGAAAATCCAATTACCCTAAGTTTTGTAGTTCTAACTTTGTGTGGTCACGATGACACATGATAAACTTATGATCACAGATTAAAATAAAAAAATAAAAACATTAAACGAGGGCAAATTTAAAAAGAACAAAGAACTTCCAATCCTCAAGACGTTATAAATATTTTCACTTTTAGAAAAACGTTCCTCGATAGACCAATAACACTTTAAATTAAAATAGCCGAAACAGCAATTTCTTCGCTCGGCGCGCAATTATATTATCCAGTGCAAATGGGTTTCCGATCCCCGGGGAGTGGTGAAACCGCGTAATCCCGTAGCCGCTAATCCCGGGCCGACCACCAATCGGTCCGCCATGAAGATATAAATCACGGACCGAATTAGCACAGCGATAATGTCCCATGGGCCTTTTAATAGGGTTGTTCGTAGAACAGGTTTTTTCTTTTAAAGTCTGAGTTATTTCATATATTACAAGTGGTAAAATTAAAAATTTTGTACAACCAATTTCAATATAAATAAAATGAGAACATCATCAATGTAGTCGGAAGTCAATTAAATACGCATTATTTAGGATAACTCAAAAACGATTGGTCGGATCTTGATCAAATTTATATGGGACCACATGAGAAGCACCAGTTTTCAAATCAAAAATCATCAAAATCGGTTCACATAGGAAAAAGTAAAAAGTATAGTCGAATTGAGTACCTCCTCCTTTTTTTGAAGTCGGTTAAGAATAAATGTTATTTTATTTTGTTGGTGACCAAGGTTAATCCAGAAGTAAGTTTTAGGAATTAGGACTCTCTGTATTATGGTACCCCATTATCAATTTTTTATTTTTTTTAATACTTTTTTCTGTTGTTAAACAGCTGTGCATCTAGAGCGGTGCGTACACTGCTGTTTTTCATTCTGAAAGGCGTAGAAAGCCATTATAGTCACAGGCTGTGAGGCATTTAATCCTAGTCCACAGAGTAGATATCGCAACTGCAGCCATCTTTATTTGAAGTTTGTTGCAGGCGTGCCCGGGCTGCAGTAGCCACTTACCATCAGTTGGACTCATCGATATATATGTACTACGTACTAGATTTGGCATTCTGAACATTCACTATGTTCAAATGAACTGTACTGCAATCCGTACACCTTTAGTGTCATTTAGTGTGGCTTCAATATTCATAGTGTGGAGCTGCGCTAATAATACGAGATTTCAAATTAAAGTTTAAACCTGAACGTAATTAATAATTCAGTAGTCAAATAAGTAAAATTATTTGTTGTTCAAGTGAATAAATAGGTAATAATATTACAATAGAAAAAATACATTTCTTCATTTATATGCCACGCTATCTACAATCATAGACTAAAATCTACTATCTCCAGCGCATGCGCGAAAACAGAGTAGTGCACATTTTTTGTTTGGAATAGCTTCTCTAGTACGTAGTACATAGAATGATTGGACTTGTATTTCCGCATAATACTTCTGAAGTCGGAATTATGGCGTAGTGTATCGAAGAATTAAGGCCCCGACTTCAGAAGCTATTATATGGAAAATATTTTATCCTTTTAAGTCTTTGAAGTCGGTTTTAAAATTTATCAAAAAAAAAAAAAAACAACCTTTGAGTTGACAATATTGCAAGTTCAAGGTAACAACTAGGATGCCATCTTAATAGTTACAATATTATTAGGTCGGGGAAAATGTTTCTTCGTATTTTATATACAAATTCAAGAAATATTTTTTTTGTATGACGGCTCCGTGGCGCAGTGGCTTAGCAATGAGCATGGCGTGGCGCAGTGGCGCTGGGGCCGCGGGTTCGAATCCCACACGGAGCAAGTATTTGTATGGCCTGCAAATAATTGTTCCAGGTCTGGATGTTTGTCCTTGTGCAATTTATGTTTGTATACTGCCTCCACGATACAGGAGCAAATCCTAGTGTTTTAAAAACAAACAAAATATATTTTTTTCAAGTTTAATTACATTTAATTATAATTAAATGTAATTAAACTTGAAAATATGTATATATATATATATATATATATATTATATGTACCATTTTGTTCGTTAACTTGTTGCCATCTTGTAGGTAGTGACATAATCCCGTTGCTGTAGAATACTTGGGATTTTTGATTAAAAAAAATGCGACTATAGTTTTGATAGTCCTCTTTAAATGTTAACTTAACACTACCCAAAGAATTCTGAAGATACCAAAACAGGTTAAAATCTGAGGGTGCAAGGTGCAGGACTATATTATGGTGGATGCATTAATACTTCCCAAACAAGCTCTCTCAATTTTTGCTGAGTGGCCAAATATGTGTCTGGTCTGGCGTTATCATGATGAAAAACCACTCCTTTTCAATTCCGGCCGTTTTTTCTCAATTTCTTGCTTGAGTCTCATTAGTTATTAGCAGAGATCAGAATCGATGGTTTTGCCCGGCGGTAAAGCTCATAATAAACGATGCCCTTCCAATCCCACCAAACACACAGCATCACCTTATTGCGTGTTAATCCGGGTTTCACTACAGTCTGTGGAGCTTGACTACCCTTTGACCATGATCTTTATGGATTTTATGGATCACCACGACAATACGTAATTTAACAGTTATAAATCTTACTATATATAAGCCGTGGTAGCTCAGATGGTTAGCGCTCGCTGTAAATTACACAGTACGCGAGCGAACCGGGTTCGATCCCGCCGGCACCAATGAAATTGTTTTGATTGAAATTTTAAGTGCTGAATGCTGATGTACCACGTGCTCGGCGGTGAAGGAAAACATCGTGAGGAAACCTGCATGTCTGAGAAATAAGAAAACAAATATTTCGAAGACATGTGAAGTTCGCCAACACGCATTGGGGCAGCGCGGCGGACATTTCTTGCCCTAAAACCCTCTTAGAAATGAGGGAGGCCTTTGCCCAGCAGTGGGACGTATATAGGCTGTTACTTTAAAGATAATTTCACCATATTAATATCATACTTAAAGATAATTTTAGATTGCATAAACATTGTGAATTATTCTACCAATTGCAGTCCAATACGTTTTCATATGTCGTTATTGTAACAACTAACGGACATACAATTTGTAACTTTAACTTTCGACCTCAAACTGTTAGCACGTCCTCAAAAATATAATATTAAATATTGTAAATTGTAATCAACTTTGTGATACTCTAATCTATCATTTCATTATACAATATCGTATATGCAATGATAGCGATACTTCAGTACCACAGCTATTTTATTAATTTAATCTTATTTTTATTTTTATTTATTTAACATAACAACATCCTTAAATTATGTCCGGATTAAGATACGAATTTAAAGGAATGTTTAGTTGCATTATACAGTAAAAGGGTTTGAAAACTAGTTTTAAAAGAAATTGCTTTTTAGAATCGCTTTCAAACGAAAATTGAAATGTTTTTCTGATTTTTTTATTTATCTTATATTAAGCTGGTGTCGCAAGATGTGACAGGGAATGGGCAGCAACTTCTTCCCGATAACCACATAATAATAATAAGTAACTGCAATTGCCAACCGTCTGTCAAGTGTGGCAACTATGGCAAATATCCCCCCTATGAGGCAATCTATATGAGAGGCATAAGTTGGGTGTAATAAATGAAAGCCCATGTTTGACTACTATCCCGCCGGGTGGTAAGTGGTTTTGAAGCCATAGATTGTAAATCCTTTATTGCAACAAAAACGTGCGTGAGTGTCGTTGAACACTCGGTTGGAACGAAGTTCTATACTACGTATATTATTATTGATAAACGTAAATTGTTACTGATTAACAAACAAAAATAAATGAATTACTAGCGTCTATTAAAATGAAGCGTCATTTAAAATAATATTTCTTTAATGGCAAGATAAGAAAAAGTGCGAGGGTGATGGATATTATTCCATCTCGCTTCCTTAAACAAATGCCGTCTACATTACGTCAGAAGGGGTCGTGAGGGAAAAATCTTACACTTTTTGTCGCCTAGCCCCCATCTGCCAAATCCGTACCGTCCGTCACTCATGAAGACATTTACATTTCAATCGGATGGAAAGACAGACGCTGGTTACTTTGTTTTTTGGAAGACGAAGCATTTCGTTGAGTTCGAATGCGTGGAATGTCGACAACGAGCTGAAGACCCGACAAGTATCTTATTGGACGATGGTGAAAAGGGTAGTGTTATTATTGGGTATCTTTCATAAAAATCTCTTAAAACCGGTTTAAAACTTTTAATAGCTATAATGCTTTTTGGAAGGGTGCCAAACTTTATGAGTTTGAGTATGTTTTTTTAAAATTAATTCTAGATTTTAGGTTAGAATATTTTATTTTACAGTTTTTATAACGTTTACCTCCCACCGTTTCAAATGCTCTGCAGCGCTTATCGTCATGGAGAGGAGTTAAAATAAGTGATAATTAAACACGATAAAGTCCGTAATATTCGTTTTATTTTTTGTTTAGTTTTCGGTTTACTGTAGTAAATTATTAAAAAGGCTTTTACAGTTCCAGATATATTGAATTTTCCCGCGCTCTTTGATGTTCTATTTTCTCAGTGTTGCCAACCCTGCGGTGTTAAGAAAACGTTTAGCTGAAAAACATTAAGATAATCCTGCTCAGTGCTAATGACGTATTATTCGGCTTTTTCAACTCCCAACTGCGCTCCATTTGCTGGTTCAATGAATTTCTGAAGGCTTTAGAAACATTACTATGTTTCTGCAAACCAATTTTTTATATTTTTATAGATCAAGGGTGACAAACGAGAACACAGTCCACCTGATGTTAAATGGATGCTGTAGCCCATAGACATCTACATCTATCCTCGATTAAGAATCAAAATTTAAAGCTGGAATGCCTCGTTTTCAGTAAAAAGGTCTTAGGTTTTCCATGTCAAATTGCACGATAATTTTTTCTTGGTTCTATTATTGTTTTATTTTATTGAATAAGGTATACAAACGGACAGTAGTTATATACAGTACTAAAATTAAAAGTATAACTGTGTTGATCTAAACTACAATCCAAAAGAGTGTACACCGCATAATAAAACACGTAAATTTCTTTTAAATTTAAAAAAGGTTACTATTAAATATGTCTAGATGGATGTTACTACGCCTAATCTCATCATAATCTCGTCACAATTTGACAATAATATTCAAAAGGCAAGTAAGAAGTGCGAGTCGGACTCGCGCTTGGCCGGCCGGCCGGCTTGAAGGGTTCCGTACCATCGTGAAACACGTTTCTAGTAGGGGAGCCCCCTTTAATTTTTAATTTATTTTTATTATTTTTTGTTATAGCGGCAAAAGATATACACATTCTGTGAAAATTTCAACTGTCTACCTATTACGGATCATGAGATACAGGCCGCTGACAGACAGACGGACGGACAACGGAGGCTTAATAATAGGGTGCCGTTTGTTACCCTTTGGGTACGACCATACAAAGGAAGTGTTGTTCCTGTGTATATCTAACCTGAAAATTATTCAAACATATTTTCGTATACCGAAATTTAAGTTAATTAGTCATAGTAAAAAATTTAAATAGTTCTAAGTAGAAGTCAAGTTTTTTAACTTGTGCAGTGTCAACTTGGTCCGTTATTTTGAGGTTTATTTATGTTTGAAATAGGTTTACTTTGAATAAAATATTATGATAACAACACCATTATAGAAGTACAATGAAACAATCACATATGTTGATATCAGATAACATCTTGTGTAAGAATCAAGTAAATAAAAATTATATGCACTGGGATTTCTTTACTATAAGGCCAGTATTATGAATGTGGCAGGGTGGTAAGCATATTGACTGCAGAGTCTTGGATAAAGACCAGTTGGAACAAAGTTCCTTATCGGACGGTACGAATTTGGCGGATGGGGGCTAGGCGAGAAAAAGTGTAAGATTTTTCCGCCACGACCCCTTTTGACGTAGTGTAGGCGGCCTTGGCGGCTATAAGGAAGCGAGATGGAATAATATCCATCTCCCTCGCACTTTTTTTTATCTTGCCATGAAAGAAATATTTTATTTTAAATGACGCTTTATTTTAATAGACGCTAGTAATTCATTTATTGGTATTTGTTAATAATACGTTTATCAATAATATTATTATTTTTTTATAGGAGAGGTTTGATGACTACCTGATGTTAAGTGACTACCGCCGCCCATGAACAACTGCAACACCAGGGGCATTGCAGATGCGTTGCCGGCCTTTTAAAAAGGAGTAGGCTCTTTTCTTGAAGGTCCCTAAGTCGTATCGGTCCGGAAAAATCGCTGGTGGTAATCGGTTCCACAAGGAAGTTGTGCGAGGAAGAAAACATCTTCTAAATCGCACAGTGGTGGACCGCCAATCATCCAGATGGTATGGATGGTATCTCGAGTTTTGTCGCGATGTGCGATGGTGAAATTGAGCGGCTGGAATTAGTCCGAACAATTCCTCAGAGCACTCCCCGTGGCACATGCGATAAAATACGCAAAGAGATGCAACATCTCTACGCAGTGCTAGTGAGTCAAGCCGATCGAAAAAACTCGGTCGTCGACGATTCGAACCGCTCTGCGCTGAATGCGGTCAAGTGGAAGGAGCTGGCACTGGGAGCCCCTGCCCAGAGATGGGAACAGTATTCCATGTGAGGCCGAACCTGCGCCTTGTAAAGTTGCAGGCGGTGTGCCGGCATGAAATACTGCCCCGCTCTACTGAGCACGCCAAGCTTTTAGAGGCTAATTTGGCCTCTTCCAAGTGACCACGAAACTGCACGTCACCGAAATGTCAACGCCGAGGATTCCGATACTGGCTGAGGCAACAAGGGAGTGCCTTGAAACTGAGGAGATACGACAAAGGGTTCCTTTAGCGGTAAACGCGCAAACTTGTGTCTTCTGGGGATTGAACTGGACTAGATTTAGTCGTTTCAATCCGAGACTTTGTTCAACAAAGTCTCGACTTCAGACACAAGTTTATTCCGGTACTCAGCGACGTTTTCCCGAGAAATATTGGCATGGCTGGTGTATAGAGCATCACCAGTGCTGTCATCCGCATAGCAATGAATGTTACCGATTTGCAACATATCATTGATATGCAGAAGAAACAACGTTGGTGATAGCACGCAGCCCTGTGGAACACCAGCGTTAATAGTCTTGTAATCGGAGCACGCACCGTCTACTACGACCTTGATGCTCCGATCAGCTGAAAACTGGTGATCCAATTGCACAATTTCTCGGGAAGCCCATAGGAAGGAAGCTTCGAAAGAAGCGCTTTGTGCCAGACCCGATCGAAAGCCTTCGCTATGTCCAAACTAACGGCCAATGCCTCCCCTTTGGACTCGATCGCCTGTGCCCATCTATGTGTTAGGTAAACAAGAAGATCACCAGCTGAGCGACCCGACGGAAACCGTACTGGCGGTCACTAATCAGCTGGTGCTCCTCAAGGTACCGCATGAGCTGGTAGTTAATAATGGACTCCATTATTTTCGAGAACAAAGAGGTGATGGCGATAGGCCTGTAATTGGACGGATCAGAGCGGTTACCTTTTTAGGATCGGTGCACGAAAGCTGTCTTCCATGAAATCGGGACAACGTCTAGAGTGTAGGAGTACCGAAAAAGACGCGTTAGAACCAGTGCCAACTCTGGAGCGCACGTCCTCAGCACAATTGGCGGGATTCCATCAGGCCCACTCGACTTGTGGATGTCCAGGGAGAGGAGTGCTTTGCGTACTGAGCACTGTGTGAATCGCACATCAGGCATAGAGCACTCACACTGCAGGATGGTCGGCGGTGTGTTCCCCCTGTCATCAAGAGTCGAGTTGGACGCAAAAGGGAGCCAAAAGGTCGGCTTTCTTTGCGTCGGGCCAGTGAGTCATCCTCCCTGTGCAGAGATGGTAGTGATGGCTTACAGAAATTCCCTTGGACAGCCTTGGCGAGAGACCAGAATGCACGGGTTCCCGAAGGAAGGCGAACTAGTTTCTCGCCAATTCTGCCTATGTGCTCTGACTTTGCCTTGGCAATAACTCTTTTGAAGGACCTGGAGGCGAAGTTATACTTCTTTTTAAGCATGCTGGTGTTTACATCCCGAGCCGCCGAAGCCTCAGCCCAGGCCTGATAACACTCCTGCTTACTGCGTAATGCAGTCTTACAGGAGCGACCAAACCAAGGCTGCGATCTGCCACCGATGGGTACCACAGATGATGGAATAAATAGTTCCATTCCCTGTAGCACCACATCGGTGACAGATTCAGCAACAGCGCTGGGATCATCCGGCGAGAAGCAAACCCGCCCCCATGGGTAGGATGCAAAGAAAGACCGCATTCCATCCCAATCCGCCGACCTGTAATGCCAAACACGGTGGCAACCTGCAGAACGCAACCGCGAGGAGAGCGTGAGTGGCACCACACTCCGGATCAGACAATGGTCCGAAGAGCCAAGAGGGGCATCGACGGAAACCTGATATCCGTCCGGATGAGAGGTCAGCAGAAGGTCCAACAGGGAAGGTGTATGATCCTCCACATCTGGAATCCGCGTAGGCGAAGTAACCAGTTGTGTCAGACCATATGCCAAGGCAAAGTCATAAACAGATCTCCCCGCATGATCGGTTAAACGTGAACCGAGCCATTCAGCGTGGTGGGCGTTAAAATCGCCAAGTATCACGATCTCTACGGATGGGATCTGTTGTAGCAAGAAATCTGTAGCCATTTGGACGTGGTCGATGAGTCGGTCTGTGTCGGCATTACTGCTATGGGACCTATACAGGCACCCGTAGACGCGGGGTTGGTCGTCGCTGTCTACGCGCAACCATAGGATGGACAGGTCCGTACCTTCAAGACTGCCGAGGCGTCGAGAACAGATATCCTTCTGACGTATACGCAAACTCCAGCCCGGGGCACAAAGAAGTGTTCTAATTTGTACCCCGGGTAGAAGAGGTACGAAGTATCAGCCGGAGAGGACACCTGCGTCTCGGTCAAAAAGAGCAAGGCCGGCTTCGCCGTCTCTAGATGGTAGTGGACGGCGTTAAGGTTCGAGTGAAGTCCCCTGATGTTGCAGAAGTCCACGGGTAGCGTGGCAGGGGTCGCTATGGTTTTATTGCTCTGTTTGCCCCGTGCAGTGTTAGTATAGAGCGGGATTTTGCCCCCCCCAGAATACGCGGGGCAGCCTGAGCACCCACGCTCAGGAAGAGGGTAGCTTGACCGTGGATGCTCAGTGAGGGATTCTCCATTACCAGGGTGCTGGTACCTCCTGGGGTAGTTCTTTCTTTTTAAATTCCGCTACCATGTTATGGGGGGGGGGGGGGTTGATTGGGCCTCCGACCACCTGCACTAACCAAGCGAAACGCAGAAGCACAGCTCCTACTTTACGTTGGTATTCTGTGAGGTCGTGGTACCGCCCCGGTTCGAGCCGGCCCATCCATGCTACAGCAGAAGCTGCAGCGCGGCTCTACCACAGTTCTAATAATAATATATTAATACGAAATTATATTACTAATAATATACTACGAAAGGAACTTCGTTCCAACCGAGTGTTCCACGACACTCCCGCATGTTTTTATTTTTTATATAAAACTGAAGTGAAAAACGAACTTACAAATCACCTGTGTGTATAAAGTGGTAACTATGGACACCTGCAATTAACTTGAGGAAGCTACCTACAGCGTGTAATAGCACTAGCTCTCTATACCGTTCAGACCAGAACCTGTCAGTGCAAGTACTGCTATTTGGTTGTAGAAATAAGTAAGTAGGTGGTACCTATCCAGACGGACTGCTTGGCAGAAAAGAGTCATATCATCTAGTAAAATATTGTCTATGGAGATAAAGATAATGACAAAAGTCACACATAATTATTTTTAAGATATGGAGGTATTTGATGTCCATGCAGCAAACAATACGAAATTCACGTGAAACAGGCATAAAACAATAAACTTTTATTAAGTCTTCCTTCTTAGATAATACATCGATAAACACAATTAGAAAGCTCTCACAGAATACCAGCGTAAAATAGCAGCTTAATGCTGCTGTGTTTCGTATAGTGAGTGTTTAACTATCTGGTAACGAGTCATTCCATCTTAATACTCAGAGGTGGCAAGGCATATGCATTTTGATTCTTAATCGAGGATAAATATAGATGTCTTTGGGCCACAGCATTCACTTACCATCAGGTGGACTGTGTGCTCGTTTGTCACCCTTATTCTATATTAAGAAAAACTCCAAGCAAAGAAGGCTACAAATGTATTGTTATTTATGAGAACTATAATGGAATGTCTCACAGTCTGTAACTATACTGACTCCTTATACCCTTCAGACTGGAATGCATCAGTGCAGGCACTGGCGGCATCAGGCAGCAAAACTAGGTAAGAGGGTACCACTCAGACGAACTCCCAGGTACAAAAAGAATCCTATTACTTCATTTTTCATTTATTCATTTTTTTAAAGAATGGCCAAATAATTTACCGCGGCTGCCCAATAACCAACTTTCTTATCTTCATTTTTATTATCACAGATCAAAAATTTAGGAGAGAACACTTGGAACACTTGAAGTGCCTGTACCATGAATCTTTAAAAAACTTTCTTGAATATTTTAACATAGACGTGGAATTAATTTTACCTCCATTCGATTCTGTTCATCATGAGAGATTAATCAGGAAACTACAGCATTACTGTGTCAAAAATATTGCGCTTAGACTTATTATTTCATTTTAAGTAACGGAACTCAATGTCGTTATCAATGGTAAAGGTTCCTCCGGATCTGTAGTATCAATAGGCATTCCTCAGGGCTCGATTCTTGGCCCATTCCTGTTCTTAATCTATGTTAATGACTTACCTTATCTTGTGGGGGACAATCACGATATTTTACTAAAAATTATTTTTATTATTATTTTATTGTAGAGAACAGCGAAATAATGGAAGTGATACTATTGGACTATCAGATGATTTACCACGGCTGCCCAATTACCGACTTCCTATTTTTCATATTTAGTAGCACATATCAAAAATTTAGGAGAGAACACTTGGAGCACTTGAAGTGCCTGTACTATGAATCTTTAAGAAACTTTCTAGAATATTTTAACATGGACGTGGAATTGATTTTCCCTCGTAAACTATGGAGATAAATGTGTTGCGAACCATAGAATGCCGAGCTTCCAAAGTTCACCACACATTCTCTTAAGAAACTGCAACTGTATGACATGGCACTCGCAAACCATTGCAAAAGTATCACACATTGCAAAAACGGCATCACACAAATTGTAACAGTCATTTAGTCGTCCGATACTCAAAGCGTGAGTAGGGCCCCCTTCTTAACCTATCAGAAGTAACTTGAACTGTGGACCGGACGTCCGTAACCCTTTCATCCACATACTAGAAATCGTACAATATTCCTTGGACTGGGCGTGCGAGGCTCTTTCGACACTATCAATTTTTTTTTGAACGTGAAACGATACACATGATTTGCATACGAACGACTTTAACACAAAGAGGATTACAGATTTACTTACACGCAAGCGTCTGAACTCTAAATATGTTCGTGTTCGACTCATTACCTGTTGCCTCAAGTTTCGTAGTATAGTATATTATCACTAGAGATGTATCACTATCGACTGGCTCTAAATGATGACCAATTTTTTTTTCATCAAACACTGACACGACATTCTCCTCATCGATAATTGCCGCAGCAACCTCCATCAATCCCCTGACATCTAACCCTATTCCCGTCGACCACACAACATTCGGAGCAAACTGCAATACTCATCAACACATTAGAACACAAAAATGCCACATATTATTTTCAATTCATAGCACGTTAAAGTTAATCCTTTATTTTGGTACATCGCTTAAACGTTTCGAACTTCAAAATATAGCCCATGTAAATCATATTTCGCACGAACTATCAAATTATAACAAAACTCGAACAAGTTAAGTTTTCACTAAATGCAAACTAAAATTCATCTAGAAAGCCTCTCAACACTTGAAGAAATAATGAAAGTACTTGCGGGTACCTTTATTATAAATCGAACAAAAGAATTTAACTTTTGGCTTAATACATTTCACTTTATTTTTTTTACTATACACTTTAATGATACGTTAACGTCGCAAATAGGACAGCAAATTTCATTAGGACATTTAACATAAAAACAAAGTCATCAGCGCGAATCACAAACGTAATAATCCTCATACTATTCTAAGATGTGGGCAATAACGGGGACTTTATCCCACTTCTGATGTAGAAAGGTCATTAGAATATAGAGAACTTAAATGGAAAGCTTTATTCCCAGTTCTGATGAAACATGTTATTATGATGTATAGTCACAGAATAGCATAGAATCATTTTTATTCAATATAGTACTACTACCACTAGTTCGGATAAAACCTCTGTCCTGGGAAGAACCAACAAGAAACCCAGCGGGACTTTTCTTTTAAATATGGTTAATTTACAATATATTACTTAATACAAACTATAAATTGTACCGAGACTAATTTTGTAGTTGAGAATAATATTTAATTCGTTTGCACGAATTAATTATCCAATGTGTCAAGTATGAGCTAGTAACGGAATACGACAAGTGCACCGTACCACGCCAGAGCCAAGACTCCCTTCACATACTATACAGGGTATTTTGAAACGCTCCCGAAAACGAAGACAGACGACAGTACTAACTATATCTTAGATGATGGGTGAAATATAAAATCGATCCTGATGAAAAAATTCATCTTTTCACAACGTTTTATTAGCTTTATTCACGCTCCATCGTGTTAGTATAAATCATCGTGTTAAATAAAACGTTAATTTCATTAAAATAAAACATGAAAATACTTAAACATAAAAGCAGCAGTGGAATTACTGAATTACAATCAGCTGACTAGGGGTCAATGTACGCGCGAACGCCGAATTCGCGCGGCCCGTAACTAGCGATGGTACCACAATACATAATAATTTACAACACTTGTCTAAATACCTAACTTATCTACTTAACCTACTATTTTGCCACTGTGCTTGTCTCCACGTAGCCACTTTAATTCAAATTCACAGGTTAAATAAACCAAATAACTGGTTCGATTCCCCGCTAATGAAAAAATACTTAAATGAAAAGTTAACAAGGTTAGAGTTATGCGTTTTATTCATCGTGTAGGTATGTTTATTATTCTGATGTATTCAGTTATGTACCTATTCAGATCAGTTCAGTACCAAGTTATTTAAAAAAATAGGTATGAAACAGCTTACCGCTCTAAATCCTCCGTGGTCTTATGAGATGCGGCTCAAATTGTGCTCCATTCATTTCGAGGCAGATGTGGGCTCGGTGTTGCGTCTCCTCATGCAGGCGGGGCATTATCGTGTGGTCTTCGACACAGTCCGCACGTAGTTTGTCGAAAACATCCACGATCCTTTGGCGCATTTCGTCAGCACTATCACACTCACGATTAAAACCCTTTCTTTCACATACCCCACAGAAAGAAGTCTAACGGGGTCAGATCTGGTGAGCGAGGTGGCCAAGCGTGTGGTCCTAGTCTGCCAATCCAGCGATCATCAAATAATTCGGTAAGGCGCTCACGGACGAACCTCACGACATGTGGAGGTGCACCATCATGCTGGAACCATGTACGGCGATATTCATCCAACGATAGGTCGTCTAAAATGTCAACCAACTGTTCATTTATAAAGTTTAGGTATCCCTGTCCGTTATGTCGCTGTGGCAGAAACACTGGTCCCAGTATGCGATCCTTAAATAAACCTGCCCATACGTTAACCGACCATCGGGTTTGGTGCCCGGTTTGTCGAACAGCGTAGGGTTAACCTCTGAATACACGTGTGTATTTCTTCAGTTCCATGCCGTTTCTGGTAAATGTCGACTCGTCCGTCCAGATAACGTGCTCAATGGAACCAGGCACGTTGTTGTTGGTCTAATAACCAACGGCAGAAAACTCGTCGGCGGTCGTGATCGCCGGGAACTAAAGCTTGCACTTTGTGCACTTTGTATGGCCGCATTCGGTTACGCTTTAACACTTTGTGAATTGAACAGTATGACACATTTGTTCCATCCCGACGTCTTAACAATTTAGCGATACTTCGTGTACCTAGGTTCGGATACCGGCGAACGACATCTAAAATGCGCTCCTCGGGTGAACAGTCATTTGACTTCCACCTCCTGCCGCTACTGGAGCAATGGGCTGATTTTCCAACACTCGCTGAAATGCTGCTGTTATCAGACGAGAGTCAGCTGGGTGTCGAGCGGTCGGGAATTTCTCTCGGTAAATTCGTAATGCACGCGAAGCATTCCCGCGAGCTTCTCAAGGCACATTAACATGTTGCCGTATTCACGAGCACTATAAACGTACGCGTTAGGCATTATTAAAACAAAAAAGAAACACAAAACGTAACAACAAGAATAACACGTAATAACAAGTAGGTAATACCAAGTAATAACAATAAGAATTTAATAAAAAAAACAATTGAACTGTCGCTTGCGCATGCGTGTCCAAAGTCAACACGGAACTGTCTCAAAAACTAAAATCAATAATTAATCCCGCCAAAACTGAAGCCTACACTTTGAACATTCCCACAGACCGTCAAATGTTATGACATTGCCAACTTTTATTTTATAAGTTTAGTTTCCATATGATCCCTACGACTACTCTTTCATATGGAATTTAGAAGTTATAGTTGTAATTTTTAATACAATTAGACAATCAATTGTACCCTGACGAAACAAGCAGTTCGTTACTACAAAATGATATTGAAATTAATAAACGTACTTACTTGGGTTTGGTTATCTTTGATTTTGTACAAGAAAATAGAAATAAAATGGTATTGAATAATTTAATAGTTAAAATCAATTGCAATTATGATCGACAGGTAATTAATCTAAAAATAATTATTTTACTTTACTTTTATTGACTTTCCGTTTTAATCCATCCAATACTTTGATTTGAAAAGAGGTACGTCAAAACTATTAAAAATTACTTGCAAGTTTTATTGTAATTGCCGCCTCTAATTCTTATGTCGCTTGCAAACAAATCTTAGTAGGTAAATTTGGGGAATTTCATATGTTGGCGCTGACGCGAGGTGACACAGTCGGCCGGGCGGCGGCAGCGCGGTACGAAGGGGCGCGACGGGGAATGCTCGCCAGTATTACTGTGCGCACGCTATTGGTTCCTCATTCTTCCCGCGCTTTGAAAAAGCGATGTTTCCAATGTACAGTCGCACACACAGCTTTTGCACGACGCGCGACGATGGTTTTAAAAGGAAGGAAAGAAAAATTATTTATATCTATTGTTTTATGACTGAACTAGTGAACGAAAAGGTAAATAGAAGGTGAATGGGGAAAATTGTGCAGTAAAGTTAAATGTATTGAGGAAGAATACCGAAAAATTACCATGTGGTCAACCTGATGACGGAAACATTTATCATTCGCATTGATGATGATGATTCTGATGAGTGATGATGAAGTAGCATCCAGTAACACCAATACACCATCGACATTTGGCTTCCATGTTCCATGTTCCAATGGTATAATGGACAGCGTGTCACCCTAGCTTAAGTTTTCTTGTTACAAACTACTTTATTTTACGATAGAAATAAAAATAATGCTCAAGCAAACATTATACAATTTGAATTTCAACCTCTTCCAAAGTTCTAAGTAGCTAGTAAAGTACCTATTATGATTCTACAATAAAACCATTAATTACTATTATAATATTATAAAACAACAGCCTAGTACCATGTAGTACTTTAGAACGCGACTGTACCCATGCGCAGACACACCTTCACTATCGCTCAGCGTTCTTTTACGTGACGTTGAGTTTGGCTTCGACGCGGATATTGACCCTAGTCAGCTGATTTTATGGTTTATTTATTTTAAATTCCATTGCTGCTTTAATGTTTAAGTATTTTCATGTTTTATTTTAATGAAATTAACGTTTTATTTAACACGATGATTTATACTAACACGATGGAGCGTGAATAAAGCTAATAAAACGTTGTGAAAAGATGATTTTTTTCATCAGGATCGATTTTATATTTCACCCATCATCTAAGATATAGTTAGTACTGTCGTCTGTCTTCGTTTTCGGGAGCGTTTCAAAAATACCCTGTATAGTATAATTAATAGAATCAGGCTTTACTTTGCTGAAATCCATTATAATGAGGTTGTTATAATTTAATTTGCTTAATTCCGCGTAAAGAAAGAAAATGTAGTGTCCTGCCTAGTTTTGAGGAGACCTCCCGCCCTCCCTCAATTGCGTGCACTATACCCGTTACCGCCAATCCCAGTACTACCATCCCCAGCACCACCACACTAGGAACGACACACCACTCTCGAAAATACGACACGTGTTTCGCGTCTACACGAGACATCCTCAGGTGAAGTAGACTCTGCGGAGGTTGGCCGCTAAGTGAGCGGCGAGTCGAAACAGCTGCTATTTATACTACTTGCTGACGCAACCGCGCCCCACTTACGTAGCGATCGATTACGTCATGCGAGCAATCACCACCTGACGCACGCAGACATTTGCTGTAAAATTAACGACAGACCACTGCGAAACGTCCGCCTACCCTCCAACCACGCAACCAATCGCTGGCCACCGCACCGAAAGGGTGACCAACGACCACATTGTGAGGCTGTATGATAATTGGACGGCTCCGTGGCGCAGTGGCTTAGTAATGAGTTGCAGCGCTTGGGGGCTGCGGGTTCGAATCCCGCACGGAATAAGTATTTGTATGGCCTACAAATAATTGTTCCGGGTGTGGGTGTTTGTCCTTGTGCAATTTATGTTTGTGAACTGTCTCCGCGATACAGGAGAAAATCCTAGTGTGGGGGTTACGTTTTTTAAATATTATAGAAAAAATATTATTAAGGAGCAGGCTTAAAGATGTTTAAGAAAGTCCCTGGACTGCAGTAGCCAATTAATATCAAGAAGACTGTGAATTCGTTTGTAACTTCATTTTAATAAAAAGGACGGGGAACAGCTTCAAAGGTGTGAGACGTTTATGCTAAGATCGCCAATCTGCCTGCCAAAAGTGACGTTTAAGACAACGCTTTTCAACGGGAGAGGTCTGTCTATGTCAACCTATACGGGCTGGTGGGGGCGAATGACATTAAGCGAACGGGATTGTATGATAGTTCTTTACCATCAATTCGAGTATCCGAATGAGACCTCCATCCACAAGACCGTAAAACCAGCCGAAACACCTCGCCGCCAAACCAAGGTACAAGGGTTACCTAATCCCTCAGAGGTAACCTACATAATTTCGAAACGGACCTAAGCAGAATCCGTTCTGAGTCCTAACCACCGCGATTCTAACAATACCGTCTTTACCGGGTAACAACTTTACTATTCGATCCTATTTCCAATGAAGAGGCGGAACATCCTCTTTAATTAAAACCAAATCGTCAATTATTGGAGGTTCAATCAACGACGCCCATTTTGTGTATTGCTGTAACGTATGTAAATATTCATTTTTCTATCAAGTCCAACATTGCTGTGATATTTTTTAAAGTAACACAGTATACACGGTATCGTAAGACGATACATATTTACATCCGCATGTGAGTATTCAGATATTCCTAAGAGAATTGTTTGTTTTGAACGTCACGTAAACGCCGCTCTGTCAAAGAGTATTAGCTGTTTTTTCAGATATGGAACCTAAGTAGGTCAAACTGCCAACATATCGACGAGCAATTTGAAGTGAAAGTGAAAGATAAGTTAGATATTCGTCAAAAGTCTGGTGTTTACCAACTTGTTTGTGACGAATGCCACGCCGTTTACGTGGGTCAGACTGGTCGCAACTTCGAAATATGTTATAAAGAGCATTTAGTCGCGTACACACGCGAATTATAATCACATTTTGCTAAACATCTCTTGGACACTGGATACAGCCTAGCCAATGACCACTCCTTTAAAGTCTTACATACTTGCAATAAACGGCAACGACTGTGTGTGCTGGAACAGTTAGAGATATTAAAAAATAATAACGATAACATTGAACTGCTGAATGAACAAACAAATGTTTCCAACTCGCCTCTCTTAAACATGATAAAGATAAATGGTTGTTGAACTTATTTCTTTTTAAATGGATCAATTGCTATGTTTTAGTGGCTTATGGTATAAAATTTATCAAATCCACACGATAAACACGATAACTTTTGAAAATATCAATTATTCAACTCAATCTATTTTTTAAATTCTTCATCTATCATGTGGGAAGCCATGGAATGTAAATGGCAGTTTAATTTTGTTTTGTTAAGTTATAATTATTTTTTTTCGGCTGAGAACTGCCGACTACTGTTTTGAGCAGCCTTGTATTAATTTATTTTACTAAATACACTTTGCCTCACTCCGGGCCACAGAGAACTTTTTTACTGCGGGCTCAGCCGCCGTCGTGAGTGATCGAGCGGCTCATGCTGACAAATATCGATCGCTGTAGAAATACAAAACATTCCAAAAACCACAAGGTAAGATATTATTATTATTTTTATAATCACAGATTTTTATTACAATATTTTGTTTCGCTAAAAGTACGCAGGATTTATATATAAATATAGTTATACGTCTTGGACTTTATGGAGACCTGAAGGTGTACTTTGGTATCTGCTACTGGAACTCCTCGACGAGTAGAACTAGGTGTGCCGAGATTGTGCTCGTTATGTTAGTTATGATGAGACCTTACCCCCGGACTTGACGGAGTGACTGCTGTGAGTGAGTGGATGCTACTGGAACTCCTCGAAGAGTAGTAATAGTAATAGGTGTGTTGAGTTTGGGCTCGTTTTGTTAGTTATGATGAGACCTTACCTCCGGACAGTCGCGGATTATCCTTAAGGCAAACTAGGCACGTGCCTAGGGGTGCAAGGTTAAAAAGGCGCGCGCGGAAGTTTTTAAACGAAAAAAAATCGTATTTTATTACTCCTAAATCGCTCTTACTCTCTCATCACATTTTTCATTTATGCCGCCCTTTTAAGGGTACTCGTATCCTAATTATTTTGCAATTATTAAACTATATTATAAATTATAATATAGTTTATTTGCAAAATGAGTAGATTTAATTTATAATAGATATAATATGGCCACTAGAGGGGCGCGGATGAGGGGCTAGGTTAGCCTAGGGCACAGTTGACATTTAATCCGCCTCTGCCTCCGGACTTGATAGAGTGACCTAAAAGTGTACTTCGATGAATGCTAATGGAACTCCTCGAAGAGTAGAACTAGGTGTGCCGAGTTTGGCCTCGTTTTGTTAGTTATGTGAGACCTTACCTACGGACTTGATAGAGGACTTGAAGGTGTACTTTGATGACTGCTACTGAAACTCCACGACGAGGAGAACTAGATGTTTTTTTTTCTGTAAGTGGTTATGCAGCCCTAGATGGTAATTCGCACTGTCTTAGCGTAACAAAAGCCTATTCAATCTTGCCTCGAAGACGTCCAAATTGTATTCGGACGGAAAGATAGGCGCCGGCAAATTATTCCACTCTTTTATGTACGCATTACAAAAGTCGAACCAAACTATTTGGTCCTAATGCGTGGAATATCGACAACAAAGGGTTGAAGACCCGCCGATCGCCTATCCGTGCGATGGTGAAAAGGAGAGGGAGGAATTAAAGCGTGTAATTCCTCTCCACTGAGTCAAATACCGAGAGACTGGCTACTCTGCGCCTGTGCTCGAGGCTGACAAGATTGGTTTCAACCAAATCAAGGTCACCAATGAGCCTCTTAGCACGTCCCTCCACTGAGTCTAATGCTGCCAGGTGGCATTTTGTAGCACCAGCCCATATGTGACAGCAGTACTCCATGCACGACCGGACTTGCACTTTATATAAGGTAAGAAGCTGCCCCGGCGTGAAGTACCGCCGCACGCATGCAAGGACACCAAGTTTCCTTGCGGCTGCTTTGGCTCTGGACTCAATGAACCGCCCATAGTTGAGTTTCGGAGAAAATTCAACCCCTAACAACTGAAGGCCGTCACTGTACTCCAAGGATAAATTCCGGAAAGTAGGAGCCAGGGTGAGCAGGCTCCTTTTAGCGGTGAAAAGACACGCTTGTATTTTGGAGGCGTTGAATCCGACGAGATTGAAATCGCTCAATTCGGAGACTGCCTGTAGTGTGAGATTCACACGCTCAACCATAGCTTCTTGTTCGTAATGGATTTGATCCCGACTGGCCCGGACACTTGATTGGTATCTCTCCACAACTGTGCTGTCGTCTGCATACCCATGGATACCAGGAATGAGCAGATCATTTATATGCAGCAGGAAGAGAGTTGCGGAGAGAACGGACCCCTAAGGAACTCCGGCGCTTGTCGCGATAGGACAGGACGAGCAGCCATCGATGACAGCTCGGAGAAATCGTTCACTCGGAAAGTCCTTCACCCAGTCAATCAAGCCAGGGGATAAGCCGTACGCTGAAAGCTTGCCCAATAAACTAGCGTGCCAAACCCTGTCAAAAGCCTTCGAAACATCGAGGGAAACAGCAAGTGCTTCACCACTGTTCTCGAGGGCTTCGCCCTATATGTGAGTGGCATACGCTAGAAGGTCCCCAGTTGATCGAGTTCGGCAAAACTCATACTGGCGGTCATTGAAGAGATCGTTCTGCCCTAGATATGCCATGAGGTGGGCGTTCAATATACGCTTCATAATCTTGCAGAGTATGGAGGTAATTGAAATTGGCCGATAGTTGGCAGGGTTGGTATGGCTGCCCTTTTTAGGCACAGGCTGCACATTGGCCAGCTTCCAATGTGCCGAGTTTGGGCTCGTTTTATTAGTTATGAATAGACCTTACCTCCGGACTTGACGGAGTGACTTGAAGGTGTACTTCGATGACTGCTACTGGAACTCTTTGACGAATAGAACTACAATTTACTTTTTTTTATGTGTTCTCTAACATATGAGCATTATGAGACATGCACTTTTGGAGTTTCCAAACTTTTTTAAATTGAAGTTTGACATAAAATTATCGGAAAATTAAGTATAGTAATAAGGTTATTAGTGAAAACTTGTGTGTATTTAAACTTTTTTAAATATTTAGATATAACCATGTTATACGTAATTTTATTAATGCGCTTAAGGAATGCACAATTTGATTTACCAATAGTTTTTAGACGACTTTATTTAAAATTCAATTATTTTTAACTGTAAATAACTCGACGTCACTATATGGGAGCTCCACAAAAAACTAATATTATCAAATAAATTATTTGATTAAGCTTGATAAAAAATTATCTTTGTAAGTATATGCAATTAATCAAACCCAGTCAATTTACAGAGCTCACTTTGTTGTTTACAATTGGCAGTATCTCATGTATATATGAAGTGCAATTATTTAATTATTTTTAGTAGACGTTGTACTTATATCATATTTCTGCAATAGTAACTATAGCACTGCGACATGCAGTATCTGCAATAAAAATAACATTTGCAGCGTATTCTGATTTAAAGCTAAAATGTCCTCACAAAGTACACATTTCTTAAATTTGGAGAAATCTCTCATAGACAGTCATCTGAATGATTTTCCGGAGGATCTTAGAAAAGCCTTATTAATAATAATTAGAAAGGAGGGTTATGACTGTTGCAACGTAACGAAAAGAATGCTCTCAACAAAAGGCGGAAACTTCTTAGGTATTTTATACGCAGTGGATATTACAGGTACAACAAAGGAAGGTGAAAAGGAAATTAACATCTTTGTGAAGCAAGCAATTATTATGAAAAAAATTAACGTAATTTCAATCGCTAATATTTATTCAAACGAAGTTTACGTTTATAGTGATCTAGCAAAAGTTTTTACTTATTTACAAAATGAGGCGAGTATTCCAGATAATGAACGGTTTAAAATGGCAAACAGTTATAATGAAAGCAACGATAAAGCTATTATTTTAGAAAATTTAGTTACAAAAGGTTACAAATCATTTAATAGAATGGAGGTCATGTCCTTAAAATTTGCAGAACTATCGATAGAACAGCTCGCAAAGTTTCATGGATTGTCTTTCGTCATGCAAAGGAAAATGCCAGATTTTTATGAAGAGACGATTAAGAAGAAAAAGTGGCCTGTGAAATTTGACTCCGATTGGAATGTTTTTATTACGAACATCTGTAACAAAGCCATCGAAGTTCTAGATAGTAAAGTACAAGGAAAAGTTAAAAATTTGCTACCGAAATTTGGTGAGGCTTATTATAACTACTTAAACGACAATGCACCAATATGCGTGTTGTGTCATGGAGATTTTAAAGCAAACAATATTATGATGAAGGAAATAGTAAGTATGCTTTATAGAAAAGTAAGCGTAAACTACATTTTATAATTACGATTTCTTAATTTTATAGAAAGTTAAAAATATTCATCCATTAATTCATTATAGCCTATATATGCCTTCCTAATAGATTGCCTCATAGAGTGGATATTTGCTATAGTTGCCACGCATGGCAGACGGGTTGGCAACCGTAGTGTTTTCATTATTATTGTTATCAGGAAGATGCTGCTACCCACCTCCGGTTTCATTTCCCTCTGTTGCCTCTTAAGATACCCAGGGGATGATATGAGGTAGTGGATTCTTTTACGTAGCTTCTATATCTCAGTCAAACGACGGATGAATGTTGAATGAATGAACGAATTTTGAAAAATAATACCTACCTATACTCTTAGTATATATAGGTATCATTTTTATCGCAAATTCGTTAAATTACAAGTACATAAGTTCAGAAGTTAACTTCTGGTCTACTCGTAATTCCAATTTGCCGAAATCGGCATGCTTGTAAGGTGGACTGAATTGAAAATGCCACGCATCTTAATTGCTTCTTTCCCTGGTCTGGATATTTTAGATACAAAAATAAGGTACTGAGATGGTTAAGGCACACTATAATAAACCAGCATAAACTGGACTTGTCTTGGACTCTGCATAGATGTGTGTATCTTTCATGGAATAGTTATTTTTTCTTTACCAAAATATGAAAATTATTTTACTAAAAATTATTTTTATTATTATTTTATTTTACAGAACAGCGAAATAATGGAAGTGATAGTATTGGACTATCAGATGATTTACCACGGCTGCCCAATTACCGACTTCCTATTTTTCATATTTAGTAGCACAGATCAGAAATTTAGGAGAGAACACTTGGAGCATTTGAAGTGCCTGTACTATGAATCTTTAAGAAACTTTCTAGAATATTTTAATATGGACGTGGAATTGATTTTCCCTCGTAAACTATTTGAACAGATTTATGAAGATCGACTTGAGTATGGACTACTGACAGGTCTATATTTATCTTACTTTATGTTTGTTCCCGAGGATGAGCTACCTGATTTTGAAAATAACGAGATAGCAGATGTGGTCATCAATTTTGACGATAAATTTAAGAAGTGGGTGCGCGATTTGATCGATGATTTCATTCAATGGGGATATTTGTAAAATGACTACCATTTTTTTTTTGTCAAAAAGTTAGAATTTATTTAGATAACATAAAAATATACAATATGTAAATAATATAATAATAAATAACTAAAGCTAAAATTGTCATACAGTCATAATCTCCATAGAATAGTGCCAAGAACACTAGCGTTTCCTAGCCAAATGGCTATATATATTACTTAGTTAGTCTTTAAGGGAGAAAAGAAACAGCCCTCTTGTCACCAGCGGCGACGACAAGTCGTGGTTTTGGAGACAGTTCCTTTAGGAATTTCACCGCACGTTTTTATAGGATGAGGGTGACAAGCGAGCACACAGTCCACCTGATGGTAAGTGGTTGCTGTGGCCCATAGACATCTATATCTATCCTCGTTTGCGAATAAAATGCAGATGCGTTGTCAGCCGGGAGGACTAAGATAGAATACCTCTTTTACAGTAAAAAGGGTCTCCGGTTCTCTACACTCACCAAAGGAAACACAGCAGCATTAAACTGGTATTTTTCGCTGGTATTCTGTGACAGCGTGGTCCTTCCCCGGTCGAGCCGACCCATTCGTGCTTTAACTATACTATTAATATAGCTGTAGCATGGCTCTACCACGTATAAAAGTATTCGCTATATTATATTATAACTCTAATTAAAAGTCATTTTTTATTTTAAAACGGTAGAGTCAAAATGATATCTAAATTCACCTGATGGTAAGTCTTTAACCAACATCTGTCATCAATTAATAATCAAAATAGAGTTGCGCTATCACTTCTGAGTTCAAAGTGGACACGGCACCTTAGAATGCCATGTTGCCAGTAAAAGGGTCGGTTCTGTCACTCACTAATATCGAACGACAATTAGTCTCGACATTTCGAAGGACATTAATGGTGAGTGAGTGAACTGGCTACTGGCTGCAGTGACCGAAATTCTATATGGTGATACAGACCAGTGTGAAGACACTAATTTCGGTCATTATGACCAGTCTCAATGGGGACTAACCATCTGCGCAGGAAATAATTACAGTGCACGAATATGTGCTCAAGCACAGGCGCACTCTCTCAAGTCTGACGGTAATCCGTTACGGGTTTACGTGCATTCCCAGGCACGGGGTTGAAACACTGCCAACTTTCTTCACATTATATAATATAACAAGATATTATATTACTATACTATATATTCTATGTGAACGTGGTCTTTCGTGGTGGTCGTGGTCACATTTGTATAAAAGTTACAGCCTTTACAAGTCTCACTCATGGACACAGGCTTCCTCTCATTTCTGAGAGGGTTTTTGAGCAAGGAAGTATCCAACGCGTTGACTGAGGCTAGTGAGTTAAGTTGCAGTTTATGTATGTCCCACTGCTGGGCACAGACCTCCTCTCACTTCTGAGAGGGCTCAGGCCTCAGTGCGTGTTAATAGATAATAATTAATCGATACTATTATTCGAGTTTATTAAATGCATCTCAAAAAAATAAACGTTAATGTCTAGTTCGCTATCAGTTACCTTATTAACATGTATAATTTGTCGGCAGCTTATATTATTCATTAAAGTGAATATAATACTGAGAAACAGAATTTCCGATAAAGTGCCAGCTTAACCAACCATCTGCGCCTAAGCTGACGCGGGATTGTCAGGTGGAAATATTGCCAGATGTCGACTGTCTCGCAATTGTAAACGTAGGAAATACAAATGGTTTTCGCTTATTTCTATTGAACGGTTTGTGTCTGTATGTTGGGTATAACTGGATACAACCGACTACAGACTGATTTAAATATATATATAACGGTTTTTAACACGCTTTTATTAGCCTTAACTGTACGTGTGTATGTATGTATTGTCGAGTTTTGACTGCCTCTTTGGTCTAGTGGTCGTAAACGCGACTGATGTACTTGAGCTCCCAGGTTCGAATCCCGGGTCGGATCAAATCAGTTATTGTTTTTTTTTGACTAGAAATTCTCAGTAGCAGTCCGGAGTCAGGAAGTTGGCGGTGTTTCACCCCCGTGCCTCGGAAAGCTCGTAAAGCAGTTGTATCTCTCACCGGTCATATCGGTTTACCGTCCCATCAGAATATGAGAGTGAGGGAATAGAGAGTGCACCTATGTTTCCGCATACACTATAATCCTGTCCCGAGCAGATGGCTAGTCTCCGTTGAGACTGGCCGCCGTGACCGAAATTCAGTCTGGAAGACATTACAATACTTACTTTATTATACTGATTACGCCACCATAAACGATAATAAGGAATACAAAATAATAACACAGTTAATAAATATGAATATAAAATATTGTTATTTTGTATAATATTTTTTAAATACGATAAGTATATTATCTTTTCCGAAAACTGCTCTAACGATTTCGGGTATATTTTATATTTAGATAATGTTTTAGTTTACAATTTTTTTTTGGATAGTAATTTACTATTTATATCTCTAGATAGTATAAAACAAAGTCGCTTCCTGCCTTCTGTACTCTTAGATCTTTTAAACTACGCTACGATATTTATCAATAGACGGAATGATTCAAGAGGACGGTTTATATGTATAATAAATGCATATTATATATTATATAATTCTTCCGTTCGTGTGTATGTGACTGAACTCCTCCTAAACGGTTGGACTGATTTTGATGAAATTGTGTGTGTGTGTTTTTGTGTGTGTGTGTGTGTGTGTGTGTGTGTGTGTGTGTGTGTGTGTGTGTGTGTGTGTGTGTGTGTGTGTGTGTGTGTGTGTGTGTGTGTGTGTGTGTGTGTGTGTGTGTGTGTGTGATTAAGTTGATTAGAGAATGGTTTAGATTCACAATTGGACCCGGTCGGTGGGGTTGTTGCCGAGATCCAGAAATCAATCGTGCGAAGCCGGGGCGGATCGTTAAGTCTATATATATATTATGGGATTATAGATGTTTTAGTTTAGTTTACAAGTCGTTTCGAACGCTGAACATAGCTCGGTCGCCCACTTGCTCAAATAATATGCACATTCTGCCGTCGTTACAAAAAGTAGCGGGTTATTAGTTCTATATTCACAATCACATCTACACTTGAAAAAAATCGAGCTTCATCGATTCAGCCACCGTTACACCATATCGAAAGTCAATTGCTTATCATAAGCCTCCCCCATCGATTGTCTTCTTGGTGGATATTTGCCATGGTTGCCACATTTGGCAGGAAGGTTGGCAACCGCAGTTTTTTTAGTTATTTTTAGGAAGATTCTGCTGCCCGTCTCCTAGTTTTTCTTTTTGATAGTGGATATTCGAACACTACGACTACGCGGCCAATTAAGTAACAGAAACAAAAATATTTTTTTTAAAAATGTGACAAACAAACTTCAAGTTCCACCTGATAGAGCACATGCACTTGTGTTTAACTTGTCTATATTATGTATGTGCAGGCACTTGTGCATGTGATCACACTGCAGCCCATGGACACTTGCAGCTAACTTCTTACTGGTAAAGAGGCATTCTAACTAAATTATTAGGAGTGACAGTCAAAATGCCACAGCTGTAGTAGCTATTTACCAACGGGTGGATTGTGTATTGAATGAGCGCATCCACGACTTTTTTACCACCAGGGCGGCGCCACTTAAGAATGAGCGGGGAAGATATTATTTTCGAAAAATGTAAATGTTATGTTTCTTTCTGTACTATTAGTTATATTTTATATTGAATAGATTAAAAATAAATAAACCAAACCACATATTATATTCATTAAAATAAAAAAAAAATTAAAGAGTTAAAAATGCGCAAAAAATTAAAAAGCAAACCACTGAGATATTATCTTGTGTATTAATATAATTCTCTAGAAACTGATAAACTTTTATTTAAAACTAACTTCTCAATTAAATGACATTGAGTAACAAAAACTTTAACCCAGTGTCAACTAGCGACATCTGGTGAGCGGATGATTATTAGCCCTCATTGTCACCCGTCATCATCTAGTCTAAAAATAATATAATCATCAAATCAAATCGCCAATATTTCGTGTTTTGCAAATGGAAGAGTTTTATGAATTTCTCATGGATTCCATCATCAGATCTTTACCAAATTTATATCGGACAACCCCTGAGAAGAATCATTGAAATCTGACAACGTCGTAAAGAATTATCGCTAAATATACATTAAAAATCGACAATGTGAGAACCTTCTTCTTTTGTGAAATCGGTTGAAAATAGTTTTCATTCATTCATTTGATACGGGAATTAATGTCGGAGCAATAAAAGTCATTGGAGCCGTATTACAAATTACAAACGCTGTTCCTTGTTTGTATTAACTACAACCTGCCATCGGAGGTCTTGAGTCTTGACCCCGCAACATAATAAAAAAAATGGTTGTGTGCTTATAACCACACGATAGACGTGAAAACTTCTGATTTTCCAATTTTTGAAGTGAAGTTCTTTAGGCACGTTGAGCACTTTTGGGATGGGGAAAAAGCACTGAATGTGTGTATATGTTTGTGAAGCTTAGAAGCCTTCTGACTGCACTTCCAACGTGCGGTCCTACGACTTACAGTTTTTTTTGTTTTGTTATTTTATCATTATAATACGTAATAATTGGAAATATGCACTCCTTGTCAGACAGTAAACATAGCTCATGACGAATGGAACCGAGTAAGCCCGCCGACCCGAGCATGACATAGACATAGACATATTTAAATAAAACTAGTTTTACGGATTTTATCGCGTATATTAACTTATTTTATATTCCCGACGTCACGGGGGTGACTGAGGGGGTAAAAATAGTTTTATTTAAATGTGTAGTGTTCGCGTAAATATAAGAAATCATGACATATGTTTTATTAGCATCAATACACTCATAAAATATACATTTAGAAGTGAATAAAACATAAAAACATACAAGGTAGGTGGAAAACATAAAAATAAATAAAAATAAATCTCAGCAAGAGTGAGCGATGTGATGCCAAAAAGGATTCCGTCTCAGCATATGCTACCGCAGGTACTGCAGCAGCGCTGATTGTCAGCGGAGCCCTGATAAATATTGATTCCGTATTGCGCTCGCGCCGATATCGGTGCTACCATAAACGAAAAATAATGAATCTACCATTCACTCAACACACACACACACACACACACACGCACGCACGCACGCACACACACACGGTTCACTGTTCAGAAAAAACGCACCTGAAGAAGTTTTCTCTTCTAAAATCCTAAGAGTGAGATCCTAGGCGTGACGTCATGTCATCATATACACAGAGTAGTATGAGTATCTTGAATGACACGCTTTTGGGAAACATGCGGACAGACCAAGCGCTCCGCTGAACTTTCTTCACTGAGGCCATAACCTTGGGGTCGGTTTTTGAACGAAAATTAAAATTACCTTAACGATTAATCAAATTAATTAAAGTTAGGGCACTAATGGATATTATGTTATTGATACGTTTTTCGATGACATAATTAAGTATTGTCTATATGTTTTAGCCGTGGAAGGAAAAGGGGAGATCTCCCGCCGGGCAAGATCTCTTCTGCCCGGGGAGCGGCCAACGCTCCGAGTGGTAGTTCGGAGCTATTCTATATATATACTGCTTTTACTTCGGAACTTTGATAGCGCGATTTGGCTTCGATGTATTTTCGCTTGTGATGCGGCGACAGTGCCGCCACATCCCCCCTGCTCAGACCGGAGGTGGATAGTGCAGTCTAGATGTCTGAGAAGCAGAGGCGAGCAGTAAGGCTCAGAGCGGTGCCGAACACTGTAGCGCAGAGAGTAGCTTGAAGGAACAGGAAGCATTATTATTGCAGTGCTGCGATGAATCTTTGTAAAGCTTGATGACTTGCAGGATGTGAAGACTGCAGACAATATCTGCTCGGGAGCGAATGGATGGGGTATTTGAAGACGATGACGAAGGTTTGAAGTTGTGGTTTCCGAAGGTTGTTGGTTGTGTGTTCATATCACGTCGGTTGGTCACCACTGTAGCAGGTGGAAGGAAAAGGGGAGATCTCCCGCTGGGCAAGGTGTTCTGCCTGGGGAGCGGCCAACGCTCCGTGTGTTATATCTTATATCTATTTTTTTTTTCAGAATGAAAGTGACAAACGAGAACACAGTCCACCTGACGGTAAGTGGATGTTGCGGCCCATAGACATCTACATCTATCCTCGATAAAGAATCAAAATGCAGACGCGCTGTCACTTCTGAGTACTAAGATGGAATGACTTGTTACCGGTAAGTTAAGCACTCACTATACGAAACACAGCATTATTCTGCTATTTCACGCTAGTACTCTGTGAGAACGTGGTCCTAACCGTCGACCTAGCCCTAAGCCTTCCTAAGTGTATTGCAGTCATAATATAACTGCAGCATGGCTCTACCACGTGAAAGTGTTATTGCTAGAAATGTGATGCATTTAATTAAAACGATTTAATAACAAACTTAAAGCACGTTGCGTTCAGCCTCCAGCCTCGTGCCTGTGACAAGGCTTTGTTATTGAATCGATAGTAACAATGAAGTGTGTATGCAGGTTGTAACTTTATTGAATATTGAATATTATAATTGCGTGTTAGGTTATCACAAATTATTACGAAACACTATGAGTTTATTGCCTTATTACATATATTATTATACTTGCAGGAAGTCGATGCAGGTGGCTCAGGACCGTGCTTTGTGACATTACTTGGGGGAGGCCTAAGTTCAGCAGTGGACTTGTGATGATAATAATGATGAACTTATTGCTTTGAAAAAAAAAATACATTTGACGGCTCCGTGGCGCAGTGGCTTAGCATTGAGTTGCGGCGCTGAGTACCACGGGATCGAATCCCGCACGGAACAAGTATTTGTATTGCTTATATATAATTGTTCCGGGTTGAATGGACACGTACAGGAGAAAATCCTAGTGTGTGGTAATTTTTTTAACGAATATATAAATTAAATAAAAATAAATTTGTTTTATTACGTCAAATAAATAAATATGTTCAAACTAAGATTTTCATAACTAAATTAAATATCTCAACGTTTCGCTTTGCTGCACCCAAGCTGGCTAAGGTATTTTATATTCTGATGTTGTTGTTAATTCGCGATGCTTTCTATTTATCTACCACAGCCTATAAAAGTCTACTGCTGGATCTATGTCCTATAGCCTGCTTCGTTGGTCTAGTGGTTGTAGTAGTGCGACTGCTGATCATGAGGTCCCAGATTCGAATCCCTGGTCGGGCCAAAAAATCAGTTATTGAGTTTTTCTATCAAGAAATTCTCAGTAACTGCCCGGAGTCAGGAAGCTGGCGGTGTCTCACCCCCGTGCCTCGGAAAGCACGTAAAGCTCCTGCGCCTGATCTCTCTCCGGTCGTGTCGGTTTACCGTCCCATCGGACTATGAGAGTGAGGGAATAGAGAGTGCACCTGTGCTTGCGCATACACTTGGGCACTATAATCCTGTCCTGCGCAGATGGTTAGTCTTCGTTGAGGCTGGCCGCCGTGACCGAAATTCAGTCTGAAGGACATTATAGCTTCATAAGGGGGATACGTGTTATAGTTGCCACGCTAGCAGTACTATGGCAGGCGGGTTTGTAGCCGCAGTTTTTGTTTTACAATTGTTATTACATAGATGATGCTGCGCATCTTCTGGTTTGTTTCCTATATCACCTTTTCGAAACCCACGAGACGATATGGGGTAGTGGATATACTTAGACGTATACGGTTGTGGATTTAAATGCAGCCAAAAATCCGTAAATAAAGTTTTGTTTTATGTGCAGTACTCGCATTATAATTCATTCATTATAATTCATTCATTTATTGCATGTCACAAAGTATAAAGTTGTTACAATATATTTACAGAGCATGTGACACACTGTACGGGCATAGCATATTTAGACGGAGTTTAAATGTTAATTAATATAGAATTAAATTAAATTACAATATTTACAGTACATAACCTATACATTATTATTAATTAATTCATTAAATATCAAACTAAATAATACACAGATTTATTTTAAAATTAAATGTCAATAAATATTTTTCATCTCAACTATTGGTCATTTTTCATTCATGCAAATAAGATTTAAAATTTTGATGAAAATATTAACAATGTCAAATAAGTAAATAGAAATAATTAATATTGACAAAATAATAAAAATTTATAATTTATCATTAAAATGTTCATTCAAATTATAATATCTTTTTACAATAAGCATTTTCTTAAGTACTATTTCAAATTTACGATTTATAAAGGAAATATTACATTAATAAAGGAAATCAATAAAAAAGTTCACATTACAAAAGCTATCTTGTAATCACTGAAACAAATACTTGCCCTTACGCAACGGGTCAACCTCCCACAGTGATCAGGGAAAATTCTTTCGCCCACTTTTATAGCGGTACTATTTTAACATATTGGACGCACAGTTTACATTGCATTTGGTCGGTCGCAACAATGCGTGATTAAAATGTGCGTGGAGTTTGAATTTCAACACAAAGAGAGCTATTATCGACTATTGTTGTGCGGAATTATAGGCATCCGCGTCTACGTTAGGGCTATTATACACTTGCGATTAATATCGATTTTTTTGACCTAATTATCATTATCATTTAATTTATTGATAACTAGCGATCCGACTGGCTTCGCCTGGATATGATCTATATGACTATTTAGATTTCAGATAGACTAAGACCATTTATCTTAACAATTTTACGTTATTACAATAAACGTTCAAGTTTTTCGAATAAAATATAGCCTATATCCCTTCTAGTATTGCTCCCTATCTGCAAGTAAAGTTTCATCACAATTGGTTCAGCTATTCCAAAGTTAGCTTGGGCAGACAGACATATTATAGACGGTCATACAAAATTTTTTAAAATGGTTATTTATGTTTTAATAGCATGCAAATAACTCCTTTAGTCGTGAACATATTGTATTGTCATCGGTTCTTAATAATACACCTACAAAATGTCAGGTTATTCAGATGCCCGAATGTGTGTGAAAACTAAATTATAAAACTCTATTACTTTCTTATATACATTTACGTCAAACTAATGAAATATAGGTAAAAAGGGTTTTATCTGTAGTACATAATATAGTAAAATGACTGAAAGAGATAACGAAGCGTTTTTTATATATATAAACCAATATTAAGTCACCTTTAATGATTAGTTTCACACGCTATTGTGAAGAGTCAGAACGTGTCAAAAAGGCACGTTTGGCAATTCACAATGCTGTGTTAGTCCCTACTTTAATGTATGGTAGTGAAAGTTGGGTCTGGCAGAAGAAGCATGAGAGTAGAATAAATGCTGTAGAAATGCGGTCATTAAGGAGTATGCTAGGCTGAATCTGAATGACAGGGTGAGAAATAGTGTGATAAGAGAAAAGTGTGGTTTGCAAGATGACGTTGTGACCAGGATTAAGAAAGGAATGCTTCGGTGGTTTGGTCATGTAGAAACAATGAACGAAGAAAGAGTAACAAAGCAAATTTATGCTGCAGAAGTGAACGGCAGAGTCGGAAAGGACGCCCTAGACGAAGGTTTATCGACCAAATTGGCGATATATTGAAAATGGGCCAGATTAGAGTACCTTAACCGACGAGAGTGTATGCGTAGATATATGGATGTAAAGGAGGCGAGAGAGGTGTGCCAGGATCGTGCCAAGTGGAAGTCCGTAGTCTCTGCCTACCCCTCTGGGTGACAGGTGACAGGCGTGACTTTAATGACGACAAGATGGGACGATGGGCACTCTTACGCTGACAATAAGTTGTATCGGACAACGAAAAGTACGGTAACAAAAATGGTATAATGAAAAGTATTTTAATTTTATTACGTTATTTTAGGCCGTGTAGTGATAGTGTAAGAATTTCCTCTATCTTATATCGTACAGTGGTTGTCGTAAGAGGCGACAGAGGGAAACAAGACGGGCGGCAACGTCCTTCTAAAAACAATAAAGAAACTGTGGTTGCCAACCCGATTGCCAAGCGTGACAATTAAGGCAAATATTTCCTATGAGGCAATCTATGGGGGAGTATGTTCAGCTCTGAATTTTTGATAGGCCGATAACGGTAGCGTTAATATAGGTACGACAAAATTGTCTGATGTTCAACAACTTTCACAATGTGTAGCCGTCCGTTTGCTTCTAGCCTTATTCGACGGATGTATATCTGTAATCATTTTCAATAAGAGCACAATCTCGCAATGGCGCATCGTGATTGGAGGGTCGGGCAACCGTTCGCATCGCTTTGTGCACGCGTTGATCCAAACCCTAGGTTAGTGCTAGCATTGTCTGATCTAGACCGTTCATGTTTTATTCAACTAAAGATTTTGCTGATCGGTGTCCCTTTTATTAATCATTGAAAGTAACTCTTAAATGTAAGGTTGTCTGGTGATGCATCTAAATCGATGAACTGTAAGTCAAAACTAATATTTAGATTCGGAGTGTTTTTCGTGCTATTGAGAATTTTCCCTAGTGGATATTTTAATTTGTAATACGTAATTAAGAAAATGAGACTTATATCGAGGTTTTATATGTTTTTATAGAAGTAAAGATGATAAACGAGCACAGTCCACCTCATGATGAGTGGATGCTGTGTATCCACCCATATATTAGATGTCCATACACCTAATGTCAATTAAGAACCAAAATGCAAATGCGTTGACACACCTGAAGATTAAGATGGAACACCTCGTTACCAGTAAAAGAGATACTGGTTCCCTATACTGATCAAACGAAACACAACATAATCTTAAACAAGAATTTTTGAAATTTAAATTTTCTTAAAAAAAATATTTTCTGTTTTGTTTTTATCGTCATCATCATCGAATCATATAGGCTTTTTAGAGGGTACCCGGACGGCGTTCAGTCCATACAAACTCTGTCGTTTGAGATTAGACTCATAATAACTCAAAACACGGTTGCCAACTCGCCTGCCAAGCCTAGCCTGGCAAAATCCCTCCTATAAGGCAATATATGGGAGGCTTGATCTGTCCAGCAGTGCATTTTTATAGGCTGTAATTGATGCATGGAATGACATTAGAGCAAATATTTTTTTAACTATACTGTAAGAAACCATTCCACTTCTGATGTTAGAAATTATTCTCAAAATTATTTAAATAAAAGAACACTACTCGGTAACAAACCCTGCTATCAGGACCCAATTACATGATAACACCAAAGTATGCAAACCAATAGCATCACCACCCATCTCAATGTAACACAGGGCAGCCTCTCAGCAACACGATCTTCCTTGCCTACACTAGTAGAATACCCCAACGGGCATAGTAACGATACGACCGTGAGACTCGTAGAATTACATTTACAGACAATTACACATTACAGGCGCTTGGGCTTTGTAGACTTCGGACGTGTCGGTCGAGTTCACTCCCGTCACTCCACTCCATTGCTCCTGCGCAAAATTGATGTTAATATTAACTCTCGTTATACACCGCCTCGCTTTGTTGCTTCCTTGGTTGCTGCCTTGGTGTTCTCACTCTTGTGCGCGAAGCACGCTGTCCCGGGTGACAGCGGTCTCACTGTGTTGTTGTGAAGTGATTCGGATGCTTGTTGTAGTGCAAAGTGTATTTGTGCGTAACTCTCCTTCCTGGCTTCCTGGTACTGGTAGCGGCAACTGTAAGTAGAGTAAAACACACCCGCCGCCTTAGAGGCGGCCATCGTTTTCAATTTTTGTGTTGCTTGTTGCATTAGGCAACAACACTCTAGCGTACCTACGCGCTAGGTGTATAGGTGTTCTTTTTAAGCACACACCTCCCCCGCCGGAAGGTGGGAGAGCTTGGTACACACCTCTTCAGTCTAGTAGTACAAACAAGATGGCGTCGATAACGATCGACGAACTCGCCGACTTTTTCAGTCGTGCCTGCCCCGATTTTTGGGCTGTTTCTCGCACAGCGCAACGCGCGTCCCGCGTCCGAGCCCGCATCCGCGCCCGAACCCGTGCCTCTAGGCGGCCCCTCTACCCAGCATGTCTGCCCCCCTGCTGACCGTCCGATTTTGCGGATTGACGACCCTTTGTCGCCAAGCACCGGACCTACGACCCCCGTGTCCATAGACACGCTCTACGATGCCGCGTCCCCCGCGCCTTCCGCGATGTCCACCCGCGGGCCGTCTCCGGTCTTCTCGGATGCCGAATCAGGCTCCGACATGGAGACCGACACGTGCGTCCCACTCAAGCCCGAAGACGAAGGCTTCACCCTCGTCCAGGGCAAAACGCGCAAACGCGCAAACGCGCAAACGCGCAGCCGCAAAAAAGGCAGCCGAACCTAACTCGGCCCCCCCATCCCTCACCGCCACTCCGGCAAAAAAACCTGCCTCCGCGGCGCGCGCACAACCCCCTAAGCCTGCGGCCAAACCCGCAGCAAATGGGTCCCCTGCTGAACTTAGGGAAAAGTCGCCGCCGACCATCATCATACAAGATAAATCTAAATGGAGCAACCTTTCATACTGGTTGGACTCTAAAAAAATCTACTGCCCTAAGGTGCAACACGCCGGTCAAGGCATCAAATTGTTCGTTAATTCGACCAAGGAATTCCGCAGCGTTACAAATCACCTGCGCAACCAGCAAATAAGTTTTCATACCTACGCCCTCCCAGAGGAGCGCAAGCTTCGCGTAGTCGTCCGCGGGCTCCCCAAAGAGCTCGAAACGGAACACATCCTAAAAGATCTCAAAGGTCAAAATCTCCCGGTCTAGGAGGTTTTTTTATAGGATAGGGTGACAAACGAGCACACAGTTCACCTGATGGTAAGTGGTGGCTGTGACCCATAGACATCTCCATCTATCCTCAATAAAGAATCAAAATGCAGATGCGTTGTCACCCGTGAGGACTAAGATGGAATGCCTCTTTTCCAGTAAAAAAGGTCCAGGAGGTGCATAGAATGCACCACCAGACCCACAAGAAACGATTTTTAGATCTGTGCCTTGTCATCTTGGACCTGTCTCTGGAAGGCAAGGAGATTTCTAACATTCGGCGCATCTGCAACCTAACGGGGATTGCAGTTGAAGCACCCCCGACATAGGGGCATCGTTGGTCAGTGCCCCCGATGCCAATTGTACAGCCACTCGGCCAAAAATTGTTACGCCAGACCTAGGTGCGTCAAGTGCCTAGGTGACCAGGGCACCACCGACTGGCAGCAGCGCGGAGGTAGAAGCCGTCCCGGACGCGCGGGTCAAGCCAGTGTGTCTCGCTCTCGGCTGCCTGCCCCCAAACCCGCACCGTCCTCGGTGCCCACACCCTCGCCTCAAGTCGCTACTAATCCCGCCCCAGTCGCTGGGACGGCCGAGCAACGTGCTAGACTTCCCGCGCCTTCCGCGCCAAAACCCAACGCCTGGATGAAACCACTGGTCGTGAGGCGACTAGTGCCCCTCCCCAAACCCCAAAACCGAAGTCGTTCCCACAAGGCTCGTCCTCCTTCGCCGCTGACTTCTTGCTAGTCTGCGGCTTCATCAGCAACATCAACGTTGCTGAGTTATCCTCCTTGGCTCACAAACTCCGCGGAGCCACTACCTCACAGGATAAACTCAACGCCACGATTGAGCACATAGGGCTAATCGACGCAATCTGGTCTTTCCAGTGCGCCTAAATACCTCAATTAAAATTCAAAACGGCAGTACAATCTCTAGGTAGAACTAAACCACGCTCTCTAACTGTCGCGTTCTTTAACGCGAACGGCCTCAGAGACCAAAAAGACGAGATCGCGCTCTTCCTGCGCAACCACGATGTAGACGTAATGTTAGTGCAAGAGACTTTTTTGAAACCTAGCCATCGCGATCCTAAGATCGCAAACTACATCTTAGTAAGAAATGATAGGTTGACCAGCCGTGCAGGCGGCACCTTGATCTACTACAAAAGGTCCTTGCACTGCGTACTGATCGACGCCCCTCCGTTAACTAACATAGAAGTTTCACTATAGTTTCGGCGTATCTACCGCCGCTCAAACGCGTAATCGAATCTGACATCGCAGACTTACTCAACCTAGGCTCCAGTGTTATAATAGCTGGAGACCTCAACAGTAAGCATCCCTCCTGGAACTTGCTTACAAGCAATCCCAATGGATTACCATTGGGATTGCTTGTAAGCGAGTTGTATTAACATTGTTCGATCTCACGGAGCGACTAAACTTCGATGTTATCGCGCCTGAGACTCCAACCCGCTACCCATTCGCTACCAGTCACCAACCGGACATCCTTGACGTAGCGATACTCAAAGATGTCCGTTTGTCGATAGCATCGATCGAAACTATTTTAGAACTCAACTCGGACCACAGACCAGTCCTATTGCAACTGGGCCAGCCCGCAGGTGAGGTCCTACAGACCAAAACCATTGCGGACTGGCGTAAGCGAGGTCAAACTCGAGTCTACGACCTCCCAGCACTTAGACAAAATCCCCGACAAGATGGACTCGCCCAGAGAGGCCAATAAGTCGATTAGCGCCCTATCGGCTCACCTCACCTCTACAGTTGAAGAATGTCCTCGTAAGGTTCGTATGTCGAGCAATCGACACATGAAGCTTCCGAGTGATATTCGACAGCTGATTAGAGCGAATAACGCGGCCCTAAGACATTACGATCACTATCGCACCATAGATAACAAATTCCGACTGCGCAACCTCCAAAACGAGGTGAAACAGCGCATCAAAGAGTTTAAACGCGACAAGTGGGATAATCTGCTGGAAGATATCGAGCCATCTCATACTGCCTTCTGGCAGTTGACCCGAGCTCTGAAAGCACAACAATCCTCACCCAGACGCCTCTCATCAGGACAGTTTAGAGAGCCAATGTACTCCCTCTAGCGAACCTACAGATCCAGTGGGATCTGTAGGTTCGCTTGAGGGAGTACTCACCTTGCAGAGGTCGAAGCGAAGGTCGAGCGTAAGTCTGCACTACCACCTGCGGGCGACCCCTTAGATTCTGTGACTGCCGACGACAGTTGCGTTGCGCATACGAACCGGTTGCGACGCGGCCGTTTCTTAGTGTCAGGTGCCTGGTTATGGAGGTAAGCGAGATCCGAAGCACGGTTGCACCGCTGGCCGACCGTAGATAGTTGGGGGCCCAATTAATGAGCCAGCCACTCATGAAAGGCTGCCCCGCCATCTTACGAAAAATCCTGGGATGGCCCCATCATGCCGGTTGGCGACCGGAGGAGAGGGCCTGGTGGCGATTTCCAGGGGGTTCGGACGTCCTCGCGATCTCCATGCTAGTTACCATCGATGCTGTGACTCTGTTTGCGTCCCTAGATTATATGTGTGACGCCTCGTAACTGCCATTCTCTCAACCTATTCACTCCCACCATATATGAAAAAGAAGAGTAAGTTTGTACAGCGGTTGCACTCCCTCTCCGTCAAAGTGCACCTCAGAAATATCCGAGGCATGCACTGTAATCTCAATGCAGTCCACTACCACCTTGCGACTGACAAGCCGCACTTACTCTTCTTGACTGAGACGCAGATCAGATGTCCTCTAGATGCGGCGTACCTTGGCTACCCTGGGTACACATTGGAGCATAATTTCCATCAGCGCGCCGGAGTCTATGTTTACGTCCGCAACGATATCTGCTGTAAGCGTCTCCGTCACCTTGAAGACCCCACTTTCTCTACGATCTGGGTATTGATAGACACAGGAATGGATAAAATTATTTATTCTTGTGTCTACCGATCGCACAGCGGTGATCAGGAGACAACTAGGCTGTTTGAACACCTCAGTGAAGCCTCTGATGTGGCTCTAAATGGGTACCCTAATGCACAGTTGGTTTTTCTGGGGGACTTTAATGCCTGTCATCAGGACTGGCTGTTCCCATAACAGAAGACCGACCACGCTGGGAGAGAGGCGTGGAATTTTGCCTTGTCGCTGGGGCTCTCCCAGCTGGTATAACAAGCGACTATGGTACCTGATGTGGATGGGCATACAGCCAACTGCCTCGACCTTCTGCTGACGATCGATCCAGACAGGTACGATGTTCAGGATACCGCACCCTTGGGAACTTCTGACCACTGTCTAGTGAAATCTGTGTCGTTATATTCCCCACCTAACTACGATTTCCACGGTGTGTGGCGATACAAGTCAGCAGATTGGGATGAGATGCGGCACTTCTTTGCATCTTATCCTTGGCGGCAGGTCTGCTTCTCGTCTGAAGACCCGTCGAGCTGCGCGGATGCCAAAACCGATGTGATACGTCAAGCGATGGAGTATTTTATCCCCTTTGCTGACGTGCCCATTGGTGGTAAAGCTCGCCCATGGTTCAACGCCGAGCGCGCTCGTGTTGAAAAGCACAAGCATATGGCGTACTTATCCTGGGTCGATGCTCGAGACCGAAAAGCTGTTATGTTATGTTAGCCTTAAGAAGAGAGCCTTTAACCAAGCCGCCAAGTCCTGCAAAAAGGCATTACGCCAAGCCAGTTTCGACCGCATTAAACGCATCGGTGCAAATCTCTCTGTCAAACCATCTGGCAGTAGAGCTTTTTGGTCTCTCGCCAAAGCGGCCGAGACAAACTTCTGTCGGTCTACACTGCCTCCGCTGGTAAAATCGGATGGCTCACTGGCGCATGCGCCTAAGGAGAAAGCGGACTTATTTGCTTCTCTTTTTGCTTGCAATTCGCGTCTGGACAGTAGCAACAGCGTACCATCTCAATTACCTCACTGCGGTACCTCTATGTCAGAGGTCCGTATCACCAACAAGAAGGTTCTTAAAACCTTGCGAAGTCTAGACGTGAACAAAGCTAGTGGACCTTTTTTTATAGGATAGGTGACAAACGAGCACACAGTCCACCTGATGGTAAGTGGTTGCTGCGACCCATAGACATCTACACCTATCTTCAATAAAGAATCAAAATGCAGATGCGTTGTCACCGTAAGGACTAAGATGGAATGCCTCTTTTCCAGTAAAAGGGTCTCGGTTCTCTACACTCACCATACGAAACACAGCAGTGTTAATCTGCTATTTACGCTGGTATTCTGTGAGAGCGTGGTCCTTCCCGGTCGAGCCGACCCATTCGTGCTACAACTATACTACTAATATAGCTGCAGCATGGCTATAGTTCTAAAGGTCTGTGCACCTGAGTTGTCTCCTGTGTTGACACGCTTGTTCCACCTCTCATTCAGGACTGGAATAGTGCCCAAATCTTGGAAGCTGGCCAATGTGCAGCCTGTGCCTAAAAAAGGTAGCCGTACCGACCCTGCCAACTATCGGCCAATTTCAATTACCTCCATACTCTGCAAGATTATGGAGCGTATATTGAACGCCCACCTCATGGCATACCTAGAGCAAAATGATCTCCTCAGTGATCGCCAGTACGGGTTTCGCCGAAATCGATCAAATGGGGACCTTCTAGCGTATGCCACTCACATATGGGGTGAAGCCCTCGAGAACAGTGGTGGAGCACTTGCTGTTTCCCTCGATGTTTCGAAGGCCTTTGACAGGGTTTGGCACACTAGTCTATTGGGCAAGCTTTCAGCGTACGGCTTATCCCCTGGACTGATTGTCTGGGTGAAGGACTTTCTGAGTGAACGGTCTCTCCGGGTCGTCGCCGATGGCTGCTCATCCGATACTGTGGCAACTAACGCCGGTGTTCCTCAGGGTCCGTTCTATCCGCAATTCTCTTCCTGCTGCATATAAATGATCTGCTCATTCCCGGTATCTATGCAGACGACAGCACAGTTGTGGAGAGATACCAACCTAGTGCCCGGGCCAGTCGGGACAAATCCAGTCCGAACGAGAGGCTATGGTTGAGCGTGTGAGTCTTACACTACAGGCAGTCTCCGAATGGGGCGATACCAATCTCGTGAGATTTAACGCCTTCAAAACACAAGCATGTCTTTTCACCGCTAAAAGGAGCCCACTCACCTTGGCTCCTACTTTCCGTAATGTATCCTTTGTGTACACTGAACGCCTTCAGTTGTTAGGGGTTGAATTTTCTCCGAACCTCAACTATGGGCGGTTCATTGAGTCCAGAGCTAAAGCAACCGCAAGGAAACTTGGTGTCCTTGCAAGGGTGCGGCGGTACTTCACGCCGGGGCAGCTTCTTACCTTATATAAAGCGCAAGTCCGGTCGTGCTTGGAGTACTGCTGTCACATATGTGCTGGTGCTGCAAAATGCCAACTGGCAGCGTTGGACTCAGTGGAGAGACGTGCTGAGAGGCTCATTGGTGACCTTGATTTGGTTGAAACCAATCTTGTCAGCCTCAAGCACAGGCGCAGAGTAGCCAGTCTCTCGGTATTCTATAGGATGCATTTCGGTGAGTGTGCTCAGGATTTACACGCTTTAATTCCTCACTGTCCTTTCGACCATCGGACAACCAGGCGGTCGGCGGGTCTTCACCCCTTTGTTGTCGATATTCCACGCATTAGAACCAAACGGTTTGCTTCGACTTTTGTAATGCGTACAGCAAAGGAGTGGAATAATTTGCCGACGTCTATCTTTCCGTCTATACAATCTGGGCGTGTTCAAGGCAAGAGTGAATAGGCTTTTGTTACGCTTAGACAGTGCGATTTGCAATCTAAGGCTGCATCACCACTTACCACCAGGTGGGATTGTGGTCAAGCACTGGCTTATAATAAGTTAAAAAAAACCTCCCACAAAGAAGTCACAGAACCACCATGACCGGTGCCGTCTTCTTCGATGAAGTTATGACATTCGCGAAACACATTCGCAATGTTCGCAATCGAGCAAAATTCGTCACTAGTCGCCTCCACCCGCTAGTTAACAGAAAGAGCAAACTGTCCTTAAGACACAAGCTCCACCTGTACAAAGCATGCGTAAAACCTATTATGTCTTACGCAAGCGTAGTTTTCGCGCACGCAGCCCATAGACTTCACATAGCCACCGGAGCCCGGTGGTACCAGCGAAACTCCGACTTACACAGAGATTGTCAACTTCCGACGATCTCTGAGTATCTCAAGGAAATGTCTCGACGCTATTTCGAGAGAGCCGAGACACATCCAAACCCGCTAGTAGTAAACGCAGCCACATACGCTCCGACTCCGAACGCCATGGAAATTAACGTTCTAATAGAACTCCCCGTTCCGCTAGATGCCGACGACCGAAGTGTCGCCGGCCATTCACACATAAACACTACTCACTCACCTAGATACAAACACTGGTAGGACTACAACGGATGGGACGCAGCGGGTCCTCAGACGGGCGCGCCGTGCACCCCTCCACACCGCGTACACACCGTACACCCGCGTCCCTGGGCGGTTTTCACCGCCCAGAACATCGAACGATACGAGTTAGCCGTCAGAGCCGGGGCCTGCCACCCCCTGTTCGGACGGCCGTTAGATAACTCATCCATGTTGTGTTAACGTGATCATTAAAGTAAACGGAACGTTGCACTAAAATAAATAACCTTCCTCCCCCTTTTTATAGTCCTGAGTCTGATGAACCTGTAAAAGACAAAAGGCTAACAGCACTAACATCATCAGAAACCAGTCAACCAGTCACTCCTAGAATTACCGACTGATCTCTTTTGGTCGCCTGCGCGATTCTTTATACTGCTAGAACAAGTGGGAGATTACCGATTTACCTTCATTTGTTTGTATTTCCTTTTTTTCCCCTCTTTCCCAACAATACAATCAGTACTATTCCACTGTGCCATGCATGCATCCCATGTTTTTTTGACCATAAATTATGTATTTTAAAAACTATGAATCTTCTAAATTTACTAAAATAGTGCAGTTACTATACTTATACTTTGTCATTTGGTTGATGACCGGAATATTAAATATTGTTATAGAAATGTGAAATGATAATGATTTCTTAAATAATTTTAAGAGTAATTTCTAACAATACAATATCCTTCAATAAATTGCTTTGAAAAAGAATTGCAACCTGTGATAAAGTTACATAAATTCCTTTTTATGTTAAGAAATATCTCCACTACATTTCCTTTATAAATCGGTAATTTTTAAGGGAGGCAACCCTTGGGGAAATCATCGCGAAACGTTGCCACGTGAGTGGTCGAAGTGTCGTTACATTTGTTTTATTATCTATCCGGGAAGATTATATATTGCCCTTTTACGTGTTCTGTGTGAATAATTCGAGTCTAATGATTATCTGTTCCATGAATGACATATGTATTTGTGTAAGTTACATACAGGAGTAATTTTGTCGAAATTAAATTAAGTTACTTATATTTAGTAAGAAATGACGAAAGTACAACATTTTGTGACGAACAATGATGTTTAAAACAATAGATAATATGTTAAACAAAAAATGTGACAGATAAAAGGCGTTCCTAGCGCGCTACGACGCGTCGACACAAATACTTAAGTGTGTTAGTTTGTAATTATCTCTTTGTTCATTCATTCATTCAATATAGCCTATCAAAAGTGCACTGTATAAATGAACATAGGTTGCCTCCATAGAGAGTTATTTGTTTCTGATTTCAAATTAGGAATACGTTTATTAAAAAACTTGGATCGATTTGCTGCCATTTCACATATTATTCTTCTGTAATTATTTTTGGAATGCCTCGTACTGATTATGAGGTCCGGGGTTCGAATCGCGGGTGTGCTAGACATCATTATTGAGTTATTCTGTCCAGGAATTCTGAGTAGCAGCCGGAGTTAGAAAGTTGGCGGTGCTTCACCCCTGTGCCTTGGATAGCACGTAAAGCCGGTGGTCTTGCGCCTGATCTCTCTTCGCTCGTGTTGGATTGCCATCCCATCACACTATAAGACTCGGACTCGGGCACTATAATACTGTCCTGCGCAGATGGCTAGCCTCCGATATTGTTACCGATATTCACTCTTGAGGCCATTTAAAGAAACTTCAAAAGCACTAGCCGTTTTAAATGTGGTAATGGGTCTACCACATTTAAAACGGCTAGTTAATAATTGTATAGTTGCATGCTGCAACTATACAATTGATATGCTGCAGCTATATCAATTGTATAGTTGCAGCATGAATGGGTTGGCCCGACCGGGGAAGGATCACGCTCTTGATCCTTCCCCGGTCAAGCTCGAGGCTCGAGGCATTCTATTATATCTTAGTCCTCAGGGGTGACAACGCACCTGCATTTTGATTCTTAATAGAGGAGAAATGTTGATGTGTATAAGCCACAGCATCCACTTATCATTAGGTGGACTGTGTGCTCGTTTGTCACCCTTATTCCATAAAAAAAAACATGTCTTATTTTTAATTTAATAATATTATTTTTAATTTTCTCAGACACAGGTTTCCTCACGATGTTTTCCTTCACTACTGAGCACGTGGTAAATACGCAATTAAAACTGCAATTAACCATCTAATTGGTGCCGGCGGGGATCAAACCCGGGTTGCTCGCGTACTATGATATCGCGATTATACAGGTATGGTAACCTCCACTTAATGCGGAGTTCAATAACCACTCTGTCCAAACATCTTGACAACTTACACTTACTTTTTAGGTTATTTAAAAAAAATGATGTTTGGCTATTAGTCAGAGATTTTAAATAAATTAAACACAAACGCCGTATATTAATGTAATTTTATTTTTAAATAAATATAACCAATAACATTTATTACATCACAGGAGTAGGGTATCATAAAACACAATTCATGTTTATCGCGAATACACAACGATGACATTTTTTTTTATTATCCGACCATAAATTTCATCCAGTGCTCTTTTTATTTACGCTCGGACAAGAAAAAAGTCGGTTATCTTATCAATTGACATCCCTTATAAATAAGATTAACCTATAAAATAAAATTATTACGTGTATACAAACAGCAATAAAGGGAAATATTATCGAGATTTTGCTTCTCTACATTACCACTAAGCTTTTGTGCGGAATGACGGACGACACAGTTCCTTTGCTCGATATTTTTTTTAAGAAATACTTAATAGTTATGCTGGCTCTGCATGATCGTCCATTTCCAAGCGCTTGACCGAACACGAGAGAACTCGTTGGTGTTATTAACCGTGCGTCCGTATATACGACGCAAAATTGAAAACCTTGGTGAAAAAGAAGAGATTGGATTCTAAAATACAATAAAAAACAGCAATCTGCTAATAAAGCACACTGTATGGATAGTCCAACCCTCAACAAATTCTATGTGTAATTGTTGCCTTAGCTCGAACGCGGTGATAATTCCGGCAAGTTAGCTTGTAAATCAGCAGTGTTGGCATTAAATTGACACCACATCAATGAAGTATGATGACAAAATTTGCGAACTCGCATTTACCGATCATAATTTTGAATATAGCATCCACTACCTGCGTTATCACAAAGGCGTAATTTTACGTTGTCTATATGGAGGACCGGTTTATGATTTAGCTCAAGCTCGGGCGAAAGTTTGATGTTAGACGTTTAAGGTATTGTGTAGTGCCAACATTAATTTTATTTTCTAATAATAAGACGTTTGCATTATAAATCCTACACAATTAAAAGTAGCCTTACAAAACGTTAGTATGAAATATACCTATGTAACGTGTTAAAGGCCATCATTTACAGTTATGTAAGCATATGGATATCTTTAAATAACTGTTTCTTTTTAATAGGCCGGATACAATGTGTTAATTAAATGTATTTCGTTGAAATCTTTATTCCGCAGTCATTTTTACTTTATAAATAGGCGCGTTTTATATCTTTAATAACTTAAAGTGAACGTAACCGATTGTAACATTTTTATTTTTTTATTTATCTTAGGGCGAAACTAAACAATATTCACATGTGTTATAGTTAGTAGAAATACAAATCCACTATTTATAATTTTACGATCAGACATTATTCTACTATAATATTTTGAAATACATTTAAATGCGCTATTTTCTTGTGTTGTAATAGAGTTTAAGATATTCAGTTATTTTGTCTGTTTTTTTACGTAGATATACGAGAGAGCATAACAGAAATGAGCGCGCCAAAATGTATTTCTGATACAAATTACGAAATCTAAAGATATGCATAACTAGAAACAGGTTAATAGTTCATTCTACGCTAAATACACTTTTTACAATCCGTAATACATTTAAGCGAAGTTTCTAAGTCGTTTTTTATTCGTTAACTATAAGATTACTTTCGATTTAAATATGTAAAAACGTTAGTAGCCATTTTAAGGTTTTGGATTTTTTTAAGTGGCATATTACCGAATCTTCGGCTTCGGCCACCTTCGACCAATTAACCACCTTCGGCGAAACTTTTGGCTTAGACCAAAATGGGCCGAAGTTTTAGCTGAAGACGATTTCTAGCAAGTACCGAAATTGAATGAACTGTTATGAATGAGTGAGAACGTGATGGACTTGGCGACGCAATTTTTATTACTACGCACCACATATTGGTTTCTGATTGCATACATGCATATATTGACTGTGTTGCCACCCATAAAATGTAAATAAATAAAAAAAATGTCAAACTTGTTTAATTAATGTTATTACGTATTATTATTATAACTATTATTATTACTACAAGGTATTTTATCAACGTCTAGTAACAATTTCTATATGTTGCGTAAAATATTAAAAATAATCCATTTAAAGAAAACCATAAACTGATTTATTATCTCGTGGATATATCAAAGACCCATTTTGTTTGTCCAAAGGCCTGACAACGATCGCAAATAACCACAATAGATTATTGTAAATTGTTCCAGCGTACGTCAAGATGATTTGTACTATTGTGTACTTAACAGTACCTATGAGATCGCATAAATAATTTTGACAGGTCAATTGTGAATGATTACTTAAGTGTTGCCCTGTCTTTTGTTGTGCTTCGTTCTTAGTTATTTATGAGCTTGGATGGAGACATTACAAAAACATACACTATTTTTATCAAATTTCACATGAGAAAATTATTTTATAGATCAAAAAAAAATCAAATTAAAGCCTTTAGGATTTTATTTTGATATTTGAAAAAAATATTACATGATATATTTGTAAGTTTTCTTTATTAGAATAAAATAAAGATGTAAGTTAACATATTTTTGGCTACTGAATGCCATATAGAAGTCCAACATCTAACTTTAAAATTTTATTGTGTGTTAAATGGCGCTTGAATTTGTACATATTTAAAACGAAAGTTACTAATTATTATACTGTGAACTTAGTAATGCTAATAATACTGTACACACCTCCATTTAGGCAATGATATATTGTTCGAAAGGTTACGTACTATCATGTAAAACTTTATTAAATATCTGTGAATAGACTTTAAAATGTGCGTACAGATTATGTACACAAATAAAAAACTTTGGCAAGAAGAACATTTTATGATTTTTGTGACCAACTAGTTTCAAATTTCTTTTTTTAACTTAAACAGTACAAGAGTCTATTAGCTAATTGATAAATAAATCCGTAAGACTTATAGTACAAGTATTATACTTAATAAATGAGGTACGTCAAACCACTGTGACTATAATTCGCGGTGATAAATTTTCGAAATATATTGCCCTATCCTCTATGTACAATATTGGCTTTGTCAAAGTATTTGCCAAAAAATATTTTTAGGTATCAATAAAAGATACAGATTACGAGACGGTAACAATCATAGATACACTTATATACTGAGAGCAACAATTAGAATACCCGTTCGATTATTGAAGGTTTTTATGCTTTCGTAAATAGCATAATTTTTAAAAATACATTGACATGACCAAAAATTAATCTAAATAAGCTCTTTCTAATCTTTGACCTACAGTTCTACCATTATTTTTTTTATAACAAAAACGATATTTATACTGATTCGTATGGATGTAAAAGTGCAACAATCGATCGGTCGTCGATCGATGTTATCGATCGATGGTGGAATGGATTAATCGACGTCGATCGAAAGTTTCTACAACACCGATCGATCGATGGTAGAATGGATTAGTCGACGTCGATCGAGCTGCTTGATTATGCAAGAACTCGCCTCAGTCCATCAACCGCTCCCTATTGTCCTCTTCTGAATACATTCGATATACAATCACATCGATTAATTGATGATGATTGAACAACGTTTTATCGACCAGTATCCGTCGATCAGCTAAAGCTATCACACCAATTGATCGACGTCGATCAACATATTAATGCTTCGATCGACGATCTATCGATCGGTGTGGTAACAACCATAAAGAGTGAAGTAGTATCATTACATATTGTTGATAACAAAAAATAAATAGAATTTACATTTTTTTTTGGCAAATACTTGACTTATGTAGCCCATTGTACTTAAAACATTATTAACATGTATTTTTAAATATAAACTAACAATTATACAAAATGCGGCAAATGGAACGAAACTTAAATTATTCTAAATTTTATGTCGAAAGGTAAATAAATAATAAAATATCTTCGTCAACATAGACACAAAATTTAAATTATTGTTATTTCTGAAATTATATGAGTTAATAAATATTTCATTACTATGTTGACGACTGTACATAGACCCTAACAAAATCCTAGGAAGGAATAGTTGCTTAAGTCACAAGTTTCGTAATTTTTGGTAAATAACAAAGAATTATATTCAAAAAATGAACAAAAATCTTAATTTATATCGATATTCATATTTATCATCGAGAGGGCTGTCATCTATTTCCCGCCATTACTGAGAACTGCTACTTTTGCGTTTACCATTTTTTAAATCGTTGCACCGACGAGCTTAAAATTTAGAAGATACTTTTTTATATTGTGACTTACTTTATCAACTAAATTTTCCATTTAATATAATGTAACTTACACGCGACTAGGTTAAATTTAACGGCATTTGTTAATGAAAACTCTATTTTATTTAACGTAATCAATGGCAGTAACATTCGAAACTACTTATCAATTCACATTTTGCACGGAAAGTAGACGGAATATAATATGCTTTGTTTAGATATATTAGGATCTTCGGTGTTATTTTTTTTTAACAGACTGTTCTCACGGCTTCATTATTTTTCCAAGATGGCGTCCAGCTAATGACAGTTGATAGCACGCCGCTGCAAGCGACGTATGCGCCTGTGCCAATCATCGCGCCATTCCAGTAGTAATGTTCTCTCTCCAACCATTAAACCTGGCATACCAGATGACGCTCCCTCTTTTTCCACTCCTAGGATTAGGTAAGACCTGTGAAGACAAGACCTGCATTAAGGGGGTACCTCGAAAATTTGTGAGATCTTTGGATGTTTGTATCATGATAACAATAAAAAATATGAATTTTCAAGGTTAGTCTGTAATGTTTACACTGTCGCGGCCACAGCATGATAACACTGTTAAGTCAATTATGAAGCTATTTTAATCTTATATCATCGTAAAAGCAACAATTTTTAAATTAAAAAAAGACGGCTCCGTAGTTTTTATTGAGATTGGCCACCGTGACCAAAATTCGGTCTGGAGGACATGGTTATTTACATATTTATTATTTTATTATTTACTAGCTTTTTCCTGCGGATTTGTGTGCGTATGCGCTTTACTCATATCATGAGTATTCCATGCCAAAATTCGGAGTCACTTAGTAGTATGTCAGTGTCTGTCTGTCTGTCTGTTACAAATTTTGTACCCAGAGACTTGATAATAAAACGATCGCCACCTATGGTATATTAGGATAGCTGAATATTATCTCAATCGGTTAAGCCGTTAAGGAGTTACACGATCACTAATAGACGCAGCAACCATTATATTTATTTGTGAATGTATCTAATTTGAATAGACACAATTTTTTGACAATAATATAGCCTCTGTGCTATTTTAGTTGGTGATCTATAATATTGACAAGTTTCATCAAAATCCGCTTAGGAGATTTTGCGTAATTAGTAACAAACATACAAACATCCATATAAACTTTCACATTTTACATATTAGTAGAAACCAGTGGGAAAGTCCACCGCTGAATATAGGCCTCCCATTCCCCAAGGAATGCCACAAAGAAGGGACCTGCATCGATCAACTTCCTGCATCTCTTACCATGTGTCAGTACATCTACTAGGGAGCCGCTACACTTTGCTCACCGGTATGAGGCTGCCACTCGAGAACCTTTTTTCCCTATAAAGTAGGAATGAGAAGGATAAAACTAAAATTAAATTAAATTTTGTTTATTTCGGAAAAGCGAGCCACCCCGGCTTCGACTGAATATGATCTATTAATGTGGCGTTATTTAATAAATTTTTAGTTCTTATATAAATCTTCAAGTTTTTTTGATAAAATATAGCCTAGGACCCCTTCGCATTGCTCTCTATATTTTCGTAAAGTTTCCTCATAATCGGTTAAGTCATTCCGAAGATTAGCACAGACAGAAATACAGACAGGCAAACATTTTACTATGTCTTAATAGCATTCAAATAATCCCCTCGGCATAATAGAACCCAGTTATTTCAATATTACAGACAGACATTTCAATTTTATTTACATGTATAGATGTATCTATAGATAATTACATGCATAGAATTGTTAGTAAAAGTATTATAAACATATATTATATAGTATAGTGTAGTATAGTGTATTATATATTGTAGTTTTGTGCAGTGTAGTGTACTTGTGGCGAGTCAGTTAGTTTTTTTTTATAGAATAAGGGTGCCAAACGAGCACACAGTCCAGCTGATGGTAAGTGGTTACTGTGGCCCATAGACATCTACATCTATCTTCGTTTACGAATTTAAATGCAGATGCGTTGTCAGCCGTGAGGACTAAGATAGAACGCCTCTTTTCCAGTAAGAAGATTCTCCGGTTCTCTACACTCACCATACGAAACACAGCAGCATTAAGCTGCTATTTTAAGCTGGTATTCTGTGAGAGAGTGGTCCTTCTCCGGTCGAGCCGACCCATTCGTGCTACAACTATACTATTAATATAGCTGCAGCATGGCTCTACCACGTAAATATTTAGTAGCTACAACGGACCATAAGATCACGCCACCATGTCAAACATTGGGTGATTAGCAACGCCCGTTCGCAGTTCCTGAATTATGCTCCGATTGGGCGTACTCACAAAGAACACAATACCTTTGGCTACGCAGGCGGCCATTGAACTCCGTCCATGCCGCCATCGATGTGAACAATACGTACGCAGACGGCCATTGAACTCTGCTAGTGCCGCGACCAATGGGAACTCATTGTGGTGGCGTGATCTTATGGTCCGTTCTAGCTACTAATTGACTCGCCACATAAATAAATAAAAAAAAACTGTTTATTTCAGATAATTTAAAAATCCATATGTGGGTTAGTAGTACAAAATAATAATAATAACAAGGGTTAGTAAAATATGGTTTGCTTAGGTCTAGGGAAAAAAGTAATACCCTGTGCCGCGACAGACCATCAAGGGGGTAGATAGGGCCCAGTGATCAGTCTCTGCACAAGACATTTCCACAGCGGCGATGTATACCTGTCCGCTACGGTCCTCAGAATGCTGTTGTGACTGGCTCGTACCCTGCTAATAAGGGATGCGGTTTTTTGCGTATAATGGCATTAAACCCATCTGTTTGGTATGCCGCAAACATCCCTGATGCACTACAAAAACGAGGCAGTCCCAACAGCATCCTGAATATATTATTATATTGGATGCGCAGGGCTTCAAGCGATCTTTTGGTGTATTTGACCCCCGTGTATTTTGGCTCCCCGTGTATACGCTCTGGCAGTATGCATTAAAAAGCGTAACCATAACTTTTAACATAGTGTATAGTGTAGTGGATAGTAAGAAAAGCGTGATTTACTTGTTAATCTTGATTTTGGGGCACTTGCAGGCGAGGTCGGCGGCGCGCACGTAGAGGGCGGCGGCGCCGCGTCGGAGTCGACTGCGCGGCGCGCGCTTGTACACCGCCTGCACGCTCAGCGCCAGCCGCGCCCACGCGCTGCCCGCCGGGCCCGCCTCGCGACCTACCACCCGCCCCATTATGACTGCAGGGGGGGGGGGAGAGGGGGAGGAGGATGCATTAGAAAACAACAAAAGTAATTAATTTTACTGGAAATGAGGCATTCCATTTCAGCTATCAGAGTTGACAATCTGCATTTTGATTCTTAACTGACGATAAATGTAAGATGTCTATGGGTGAGTTCCATCCACTTATCATCAAGTTGACTGTGTGCTCATAGGATGAGGATGCGTTGGAAAAGGTGATGTGAACCTAAAGATAGTGTGTCTGCTTAGGCGCAACTGTCTGCAGGTACAAGCTGTCGTCAACGTCCCACAAAAACTCCGCAATGTGAGATATCAACATATTGTGAAGAGACTGACTATAAAGCATAATTTCTTATTATTTGATACTGGTAAAAGTAAAGTCCTATTACCAAAAACAGAAAGAACAACTAAATAGGATAATAAGTAAATGATTTCTTATTTATTCCCGATGTTTCGCCAACGGGGGGGCTGTGATGTTTGACGTCCCCATGTAAAAGTTAACCCGGAGTGCCTTCAACTTTTTAATTATTAATTTTGGTCCGATCTACGCAGAATATAATAATTTAAGATACAGTAAGCTCATTCTGTGTAGATCGGATCAAAATAAATAATTAAAAAAGTTTGAAATCAAAATTAAAAACGCAATAAAATCACTAAAAATGATTTTTTCAAAAGTAACTAAAGTTTGATTAATTAACTAAAGTTAACCATGTAATGGTGGTGTCAGAATATACTACCCCATATCGTCCCGTAGATGTTGTAAGAGACGACAGAGAGAAACTGAAACAGGATAAAATCTAAAACTATCTATGGGGAGCCCTAGCCTACCTTCAGTAGTGTAGACAGGCTGTAATGAATGAATGAGTGAGAAAAGTCTATCCTTTATAGATTGGATTGGACTTAGTCTCATTGGATATAATCTTGAGTTTGAACTCAAACTTCACAATATCAAAATTAGAGTCTACGTAATATTATTGCTATGCGGCAGGAAATGTTGAGTCGAAATTCTGATTGGCATCACTACTCTCGACGTGCTGCTCTATATGTGACAAAATATTGATCTTGTTCTGCATGTTTTATGATTCTTATGACATCTTTATTGTATTTACTGATCTCTTCAAGTACTGACAATAAAAAAATCTTAGCGTAAACATAGTTATCTGAAATAAGTCACTTTCAGAGAGATCAGATCACCCGTTTTATCTTCATGATATATTATTTTATTGTTTCAATATGTATCACATATACCGTATCATCGAATGATCAATTTAAGTCACATACACACGGAAAGAAGAATTATATATATATAAAGATTGAGATAAAAACTATTCTATCTCCCAAGTTGGTCCAAACTGCACACAGTGCAAAATTTCATTGAAATCAGTTCAGTAGTTTAGGAGTTCATCGCGGACAAACAATGTGACACGTAATTTTTAAATATAAAGATTATATAGTATATTTTTATATATACTATACATACTATATTATGTATATAACATAACATAAAATCAATCTTACCATGAAACAATGTCTTGTTTTAAAAGGTGTTCACGAATTAAACTCTTGAACGAGAATTTGCTTTGTGTTTTTCGTATGTCTTCGGGTAAAAATTCCAGAATTCTAGCTTATAATATTTAAGGTATCTTTTAGACCACTTACCGTAGTCTCGGCTGCAGTACTTGTTGAGATTTAGAGTTCGAGCGCCGGCGCGGCACCGGCCGCACTGCTCCGCTGCTGTTGCAGAAACCTCATATCAGTTCGTATGTACCATTTGGTGGTAAAATAAAAAAATAACTATCAACACATACCAAATATCAAAATACAGGCTACATAAAAATTAGGAACTGAAACTGAATTTATTAACGAAATTAAAATAACAGTTTCTGGGATCAAACCTGAAGATGATTTCTAAGGGAATGAGACATTGATGATTTCTAAGGATAAGTTATTACTAACACGATCTAAACAATGTTTTAATAACGAATTTGAACTATCGGAACATGCAAAATGCAAAACAAACTGAATTACCTGATTCGGCACTTGATAATGTTAAACAAAAACAAATGTTAAATAAATTTTGGTATGGTGGTGAAATTTATAAAGAAGCCTGAAAACAAATTGTCCTTTATTAATCTAAACATTGATTAATCAATTATAAAGTGCAAATAAATTTCTAATGAAGTGATAGTACCTTTTCGTTCCAAGGGGAAAATAATGTTGCTGTGAAACAACTAAGATTGGATAGTAAAAATTAGTGGGTTTTATGGCAATATACATAAAAAAAGGTTGCTTTTCTTGAAGAAACACAATGTTCTCAATGGATTATATGTTAAAAATAGTATAATTTGTTATCATCCGAAATGATATTAGGTTATAAATTTAGAGGATATTTTATAATCTATTATAGTCAAATGCCTAGATTTTAATTCTTAACCGACGTTTTAAAATTAGAAATTGGAAATATTTTGCCGTATCGTATCATCCTGTGGGTGTCGTAAGAGGCAACTAAAATGGACTAATATGAAATGCCCTTAAAATGGAGCATTGTAGGATGTGTTAGTGATGATAGATAGAGTTGTACCTCGGACGGTCTCTGTAAGAGCAATGGAATTCTACCAATTAGTAAAATTGTAATATTGAATTTTGATCTGTAGATAATGTACACATGTATCAAAATGCATAAATGTCACTACGCTTAAAGCATTGTTTCACCATGAATATCATACTACGTTAGTCATTGCGAAGTGTTGGTTACGTCCAATTTAGTAAAAGGCTGTTTAGTGCTATTGGGAGAAGTAGGAATTGATAGATGAAGTTTTTAAATTTTACAAGGTATAATCACTTCAATGGCGAGCACTCTTTCACGTTAGTACATTTAATCTGGTTAACTGGAAGAGAAATAGGCGAAAAGTGATCATAGTATTAACAAATCATGTGAAATTTCTGTTTTAGCTCGAAACTCTCATTTCATATTGTCATTATTCAAATTTGATATGACTCCAGCCGTTTAATAGTATCTGGTAGTTAGTTAATTAGAGAAAAGTTCAATATTGACATCGTTATTTTAATATATTTTCCATAGCCATACAATATCATAATCATAATCTCTCACACCTGTCACCAAGTGGGGTAGACAGAGACTACGGACATTGTCACATCCTGACACACCTTTCTCGCTTCTTTCATATATGCTAGTCAGTTAAGGTTATTCCTAAATTGGCCCATCTTCGATATATCGTCAATTTGTTCGATAAACTTCCGTTTGTGGCATCCGATAGCTATAACTATAACATTAACTTGAACCTTGTAATAATATCTATTAATATATTTATTTCGAGAAAAACTGAAACCTTAGCTTTCTTTAGTTTCCCTTAATTTATTCCGATCAAAATGTAAAATCAGAAAAAAATATTTAGTTTTATTTGAATTATTGATTTATAGTTTAATATAGATTATATCTATATTCTTTGTTATATAATTAAAATTCACTTTTGTCTTCATAATTAATAAGGAAATCTATTCTTGTCGAGAGTATGAGCATTTTTCACCGTACCAGCTAATAGAAGTTCTAGTAAAAAAAAATGTAAATCGTCTGGAATTTTGAAGGCTTGGTTTACGTTTCAATTATTATTGGAAGGATTACAGTGCCATTTGTTAAAATTTTAAACAAAATGTCGCTGTTCGTGAATCAGTGCCCGCCGGCATGCGGTGTGATGAGGCGAGAGTGCAATGAAGGTCCACTTACTACTTACCGCGGCCCGGCTCCGCATCCACCGCCTCCATCGCCTGGACGGCGGTCACTACGCGCGGAATGCCTAAACAAAGAGAAAATATATTGGTTAGACATCCTGAAAAGAAGAAAGAAAGAACTATTCATTTTATATACACATTTTAAACGAAGAAATATACAAACGCAAAGTCTAAGACTGCTTATGCATTATAAATTAAGAAGTATTACATATACATGCATATACGTCGTAAAGCAATGCTGCAACTATAATATGATTGTAGCACGAATGGGTCGGGGACCTGGGTACGGCCACGCTTTCACAGAATACTAGCGTAAAATAGCAGCTTAATGCTGCTGTGTTTCGTATGGTGAGTGTAGAGAACCGGAGACCCTTTTTACTGGAAACGAGGCTATCCATTTTAGATCTCAGGGGTGACAACGCATCTGCTTTTTTAAATGTAGATGTTTATGGGCCACTGCATCCACTTACCATCAAGTGGACATTATTAATTAATAATTAAAAATAAAAATTAAATCCTGCAAACAAACCAATTCCTGAGCTCCCTTTTACACCATCGAACAACTAATCCAGAGTGTTGGCGGGTATCCCTTTGTTATCAAAATTCCCCGCATTCGAAATAAATGCGTCTTCCAATTACGATTTGGGTGTTTTAGAGCGAAAAGGTTTTTGTTATGCTAAGATATTGCGATTTATCATTCACTCACAATCTCTACATTACCACTTACCTGCAGGTGGGATTGAGGTTTACTTACTATTAGCAAGTGCTTAATTGCTTATAAGAAGTAAAAAAGGATTAAACGTGGTAGAGCCTTGCTGCAGCTATATTATGGTTGTAGCACGAATGGGTCGGCTCGACCGGGGAAGGACCACGTTCCCACACAATAGCAGCTTAATGTTGCTGTGTTTCGTATAGTGAGTATAGAGAACCGGAGACGCTTTTTACTGGATACGAGGCATCCACCTTAGTCCTCAGGGGTGAATACACATCTGCATTTTAATTCTTAATCGAGGATACATGTAGATGCCTATGGGCCAAAGTATCCACTCACCATAAGGTGGACTGTGTGCTCGTTTGTCACCCTTAATCTACGAGGGTGGATTGAAAAGTACTCGGCCTAACCAAGAAAATAAACACATACTAAATCAGTTATATTTTTATTTTTCTACATAATCACCATCAAGTTCAATACACTTTTGCCACCTCCCCTTTCAAGCATTTAGACCGTTGAAAAAAAATGATTCTTCCTTAGAGTCAAAATATGCGTCTACAGCTGCTTTGACCTCGTCGTTTGTCGAAAATCTTTGACCTCCCAAGTGCTTTTTTAGGTTAGGGAACAGAAAGAAGTCTGATGGTGCCATATCAGGTGAATACGGCGGATGCGGTAACAGTTCAAAGCCACAGTTGTGAATTTCAGCCATTGACTGTACTGACGTGTGAACACGGGCGTTATCTTGATGAAACAGGACTTTTCTTCTGAGCATTCCTCGACGTTTTCTTTTATTTCCTCCGTAAACGACGTAGTAAGGTGCAGTAGTTATCAGAGTTTATAGTCTGACCCTTTCAAGATAATCAATCATAATCACACCTTTCGAGTCCCAGAATACTGAAGCCATCACCTTATTTGCCGACAAAATCGACTTAGCCTTTTTAGGGGGTGGTGAACCAGGTCTTCTCCACTGTTTTGATTGTTGTTTTGTTTCCGGTGTACAGTAATGAACCCATGTTTCGTCCATAGTAACAAAACGATTCAAAAATCATCTGCATCGGCTTCAAATAACTCCAAACAGTCGCGTGAAATAGTCAATCGCGTCCTTTTTTGTTCAACTGAAAGCAGTCGCGGAACCCACCTCGCAGACACCTTGTGGAAACCCAACTCGTTGACAATGACGTTTTGAGTTCATTCATAAGAGATGCCTATAATCTCGGCTATCTCACTAATTTTTAATCTGCGGTCTCCCATTATTAAATCAAGTACTTTTTAATATTTTCGTCAGTAGTTGACGTCGAGGCCTTCAGAGCGGGGTTCATCTTTCACTCTCTCTACCACGCTTAAATTCTGCTATCCATTTTTGACGGATGAATATGACAGAGCACAATCGCTTAATGTACTGACCATGTCATCATGGATGGCTTTGATGATAGCCCTTCTTATGGAGGTACTTAATGACGGCACGCTGCTCGATTTGCTCCATTCATGAGTATGTCCGATTACTTTGTTAATAAATTTATAAAATCACAACTAATTATCGCACACGTTTCGAACTTCACACAATGAACTAGTCTGAACTGAACTAAATAATGTGGGTAGATTTGATTTTTAGAATTGAATGGATCTGTGTTAGGCCGAGTACTTTTCAATCCACCCTCGTATAAAGAATATATCAAATAACTAATTTCTGTTCTATGAAATTAAAACTAGCCTTGAGCTACGGTGAATCTTCACTAGTCCAAATTCATGTCCAAAATTATAAGTTACCTATGCCCAGCTTCACGACAGTCTTATAATATTAAGCAAAATTGCTATTTAATCTAGGGCATATATTTACCATCATCACAAAAATATATTCATAGGATAAAACACAACATAAACAAATTAAAAGTTACAGCTGTATGAATAAAATTAATATTTCAGTTGTCTCCGTTATGAAAATAGTTCAGTTGTCTCCGTTATGTATACATTCAGGTTATTTTTGATGGTTGACTTTTATCTGAAAATATTGAAAAATCAGCTCTTAATTAATTAACGGTTGTATGATAATATGATGCCTTTTAAGTAAGTTTGCACAGGAAAATAAATACAAGTAATAATTGTTTCAAGTGTAGTTTCACAGAGACATTCTGTTAAAATATTGTATCTGGTTTTGTTCAGTATTTTATATTGTTTACAATATACAAGGAAATTGTTGGGTTATTTTAAAACTTATAATATTCTAGGTAGTTTTTTTTATTAACATGCATTGGGGTTTTCTTTTACATGCTATTTATCATTCAATGTTATCTGAAATACAACAATACAATTTGTTAATTATAAGTTAGGTACTGTTTATACAACTACTAGCGACCCGCCCCGGCTTCGCACGGTTGATTTCTGGATCTCGACAACAACGCCACTTACCGGGTCCAATTGTGAATCTAAACCATTCTCTAATCAACTTAATTACACACAAAATTTCATCAAAATCGGTCCAGCCGTTTAGGAGGAGTTCAGTCACATACACACGGAATTATTCTGTCTATTGTTGAAAATCGCATCAAAATCCGTTGCGTAATTTAAAAGATTTAAGAGTACAGACGGCGGGAAGCGACTTTGTTTTATACTATGTAGAGATGCAACACAAGCCGTGTTTGTCTTTAAATAAAATTATCTACATATTACCTCATTGCTAGACTAAGAGTAATTTTAAGTATTATTACATTGCAATTCTGGTAAAGAACTTTCAAATAAATATGGTGCCAAAAATATAATATTTACTTTATCAAGGTTGCGTATCAAATAACGTAATCATTTCAGAATAAAACGATCAGTAAATATTGAAATTTCGCAATCACTTGCGAAATGTACACACGAAAATCAAGTCCCGTCATAAGTAGACAAATATTTTGTTCTAGAAATTTTTGTAGAAACATACCTATATTTTCTTTTTAATAAGGTGACATTGCTTAATTTCATACAATAACTAAATCCATGATATTTTCCACATAAACACTCACGCCTGTCACCCAGAAGGGTAGGCAGATACTATGGACTTCCATTTGGCACGATCCTGACACACCTCTCTCGCCTCCTCCACATCCATATACCTACGCATACACGCTCGTCGGTTAAGGGTACTATTAATTTGGCCCATTTTCAATATATCGCCAATTTGGTCGATAAATTTTCGCCTAGGGCGTCCCTTCCCGACTCTGCCGTTCAACTCTGCAACATAAATTTGCTTTGTCACTCTTTCCTCATTCATTCTTTCTACATGACCAAACCACCGAAAAAACATTCCTTTCTTAATCCTGGTCACAACATCATCTTACAATTTCTCACTGTGTCATTCAGATTCAGCCCTAACATACTTCTTAATGACCGCATTTCTACAGTATTTATTCTACTCTCGTGCTTCTTCTCCCACACCCAACTTTCACTACTATACATTAAAGTAAGGACTAACACAGCATTGTGAATTGCCATACGTGCCTTTTTGGACACATTTTGACTTTCCACAATAGAGTGTAGAGCCCCATTTACTTTATTTCCTGCGTTCACTCGTCGTTCTATATCCTTATCATATCTATGGTAGATCCCTGCTAAATACACATCCCAAATAAACAAACTCATCTACTTGCTCGACCAATTCCCCTTCTATTCTTATTTCACATATCGTTTTACTTTCTTCTCTTTCAAAAACCACAACTTTCGTCTTACTTGCGTTCACTTTCATTCCCCTTTCTCTCAATTACCTGTTCATTAATGTAACCATCATTTGCAACTCGGCCGCCGACGACGCAAGTATGACTTGATCATCGGCGTACAAAAGGCATTTGACGGTTAACTCACCCATTCTTAACCCGCATTCTTCAACTTTCAAATTTTCCAAACAACTGTCCATAAATAGGTTGAATAGCCACGGGGAAATCACACCGCCCTGTCTGACACCTTTATGGATGCCAAACCAGTCCGAGTAGGCCCTGTTGATCCTGACACAAGCACTGGAGCCCCTATACAGAGACTTCAATGCCTGTATCAACCCAGCGCTCAACCCAAATGAGTTCAGTGTTCGCCATAATACATCCCAGTCCACTCTGTCATAAGCCCTTTCCAAGTCCACGAACGCACAAAAAACCTTTTGGTTTTTGGCCAAAAACTTCCCCGCGATCATGCGCATGGAAAAGATCTGATCCGTACATCCCATTTCCTTATATTATTCCTTCCATCTACTTAAACTCGACACTTCGTCATTCAGAATACAGCCATTCTGGTCTCGTATAGCATTCATTCTAGGCTGCTTTGAATGTCCCCTGGCAGTTCTTACATGTCCCCCATTAGACGTAGGTCTTCTCATTGTTGGAAGGTTTTTGAAACAGGGAGCTTCTTTACTTTACTCCTATTTCGGAGTACTGCATAGCAAATATGACAATGAGCCAATGAATGAAACTAGTTTTACGGATTTTATCGCGTTTTATTAACTTATTTTTTATTCCAAACGTTTTTACTTACAACACCCAAGGTCATGGGGGCTGAGATGTTTGACGTCTAAATGTAATAATTAACACGGCCACCTTCAGTTTCAAATTATTTAACTCAAGGAATCTATATTTATACATCTATACAAATAAATAAAATTGAAGTGTCTGTTTGTAATGTCAAAATAACAGCTTTTTACTAAATACATATGAAAATATATACGGTACTTATAACAAAACACAATGTTTAAAATTTTTGTCTGCCTGCCCGTCTGTCTGTTTGTTCCGGCTAATCTCCGATACCGCTGGACCGATTTTGAGGGGATTATCACTGGCAGATAGCTGATGTTATAGGAAGTAACTAAGGCTACTTTTATTTTAGAAAAAAAATAGGTTTCCGCGCAAAAAAGTTAAAACCCATGAAATCCAATCCTAATAAATTCCATTCGGGCAAAGTCGCGGGAACAGCTAGTTATATTATAAACTTGTGATTACTACTGAATATAGTACGTGTATTAGGAATTTTTAGGAATTTAAAAAAAAACAAGACACAATATAAAAAAAAAGACATTAAAGTAGCAACATCGATTATATAATAATATTTGTATTTCGTAGGTGATGGTGCTGGATATATAATTAGTTAATCAGTTTTTTATATTTAGATTAATCTACTTTATAATTATTATATATTGATTTACCTCAAAGATAAATAAATAAATATTATTTTTTAATTACTTTAAATAAATTATTAACACGCGATAAAATCCATAAAACTAGTTTCATTCAATGTGTAGTGTTCGCGTAAACATAAGAAATCATAATGTGCTAATTCTCCCAACTCACGTATACAGGGTGCGATGTGGCTTCTGGACTGCTGGTAGCCCTTGGCGCAGCGGTTGCAGGTTGTGCCCGTCACTCCGTCCTTGCACGGACACTGTCCACTCGTCTGATTGCAGGTCTTGCCGCTCGCTCCCACCGGATGGCAGTCGCATGCTGAACATATAAGGAAAATATTAATCGTGTAATAAATATGTAGTGGCGGTGTAAGAATATCCACTACCCCATTTCCCCGTGGGTGTCGTAAGAGGCGACAGAGGAAACTGAAACAGAGGGTAGGCAGCAGCATCTTCCTAACAACGACTAAGAAAATACTGTAGTTGCCAATCCGCTTGCCGTGCGAGGCAACTATGGCAAATATATGGGAGAGGCTTATTTTCAGCAGTAGACATAGGCTGTTGCGGTAAATATGTACTTTGTCAGCGGGCCGGCTATATAGCTCGAAGCACGAACAACCGATGGGGAAGAAAGGTTCTCGAATGGCAGCCTCGTACCGGTAAGCAAAGTATAGAGCACCCCCCACTAATTGGGGAGACAACCTGGTAAGTAGAATCGATGGATGCAAGTGGTTCAAGACCGTGCTTTGTGGCACTCCTTCTAGGAGTTCTACGTTAAACAATGGACTTGTGAAGGCATCTAATGTCGATGATGATGAAAAATATGTACCTTATAACAGTTTTTATTCGAGTGAGTTCAGAACAGTTTCTTAACTATGTAAAGGTGACAAACAAGCACACAGTCAACCTGAAGGAAGTCAGGTAAGGGGATGCTAAGGCACATAACAAAGGGTATATAATCACTACGTTTCAGCCCCTAATAGTCACTTACATCTACCGTCGAGCTAGCACAAAATTTAGATGTGTTGTTTTCCCTAAGAACTAAGATGCCCTTTTTATAGAATAAGGGTAACAAACCAGCACACATGCTGGATTATGAATCAAAATGTAGATACGTTCTCGTCCCTGAGGACTAAGATAGAATGCCTAGTTACCACGTTAGCACGACTGGGTCGGCTCGACCGGGGAAGGACCACGCTCTCACAGAATACCAACGTGAAATAGCAGCTTAACGGTGCTGTGTTTCGTATGGTGAGTGTAGAGAACCAGAGACCCTTTTTACTGGAAACGAGGCATTGCATCTTAGCCCTCACGGGTGACAACACATCTGCATTTTGATTTGCAAACGAGGATAGATGTAGATGTCTATGGGCCACAGTATCCACTTACCATCAGGTGGACTGTGTGCTCATTTGTCACCCTTATTCTATATAAAAAAAACAGTAAAATGGGTTTCCGATTCTCTACACTCACCATACGAAATACGACAACAATAAGCTGTTACTTTACGCTGGTATTTTGTGAGAGTGTGGTCGTTCCCCGGTCGAGCCGACCCATTCTCGTTACAACTATAATATACCCGAAGCGTGGCTCCGCTATGTTAAAAACCCATTGTTTGATTTGATTTGATTCATAGAACTACTATATTACTAGAACCTAATAATCTTTTTATACCAGGGCAAATAACAAAATAACAAAAACAACAATTGCATACTTTTTTTCCTTTCGTGAACCGTGTTTCTAATTCTATTTCTACATCAGCCACCTCACCCTATATACACTGAACTATAAACTAAAAAAATAAACGACGCGAAATACCCTCAGTCCATTTGTTGCGGTCGGGTCGGGCGAAATAGTTTTCCCATAAAAATCGGACGGGGACCGAAATGAGCCCCCAGGGAGGGCAAGGTCCAACGTTATAGAGACAAGACAGTTTCCGCTGACGTCGAATTGATGAAGTTACTGTTTTAGATGCTCGTGAAGGTGGAGTAGGGTGGAATAGGGGAAGAGACACAGTGAAATTTTTATGAAGTTGAATAACAATTTGTTTTTAAAATATTAAACTAAGCCGTGGGTAAAACTTATTCTATACCTCCTGTTTTTTTTCAGATTTTTTCATTATTATTTTAGACAAATGGTGATATAGCAAATGTAAAGCAGTTTTTAGTATGTTTAACTTTAAAATGTTTTATTTTTCAAATAGTCTTTACTGGAAACGAGGTATTTGATCTTAGTCTTCATGGGTGACAACGCATCTGCATTTTGGTTCTTAATTGAGGATAAATGTAGATGTCTATGGGCCATAGCATCCACTTACCATCAGATGGACTGTGTGCTCGTTTGTCACCCTTATTCTATATTAAAAAAAACCGTTTTTTTAACTATTTAAATCAAATGCAGGGGCTGTAAAGATGATGAAAATTACCAATCAATGGTTATCTTCACGTTTTATCCCCTTAAATCATAATCATAATCATCATTACAGCCCTTTACAAGTCCACTGCTGAACATAGGCTTCCCCCAAGGAATGCCACAAAGCATGGTCCTAAGTCACCTGCATCTATCGACCTCTTGTATATTTTGCCAGGTCGTCACTGCATCTAGTGAGGCCTGTTCTGCCACGCCGGGTACGAGGCTGCCACTGAGAACCTTTCTTAAATAATCCCTTTAAATATTTTAGTATTTTTTATTTACCCGTGTAGTGGCGGTGTAAGAATATCCGCTACCCATATCATCCCATGGGTGTCGTAAGAGGCGACAGAGGGAAGTAAATTAGGAGATGGGCAGCATCTTCCTAAGAACGACTAAAAAAAATGTGGTTGCCCACCGCTTTATGTGTGATAACTATGGCCAAAATCTCCCTATAAGGCAATCTATGGATGTATTTTTTTCGCCAAGTTATTATACCCTGAACTGAAACCTATTTAATAAAATAAACATCAAAATCGGTTCACAATTGACAAAGATATCGTGTAACATATATACAAAAAGAACAAAAAGAACTCTCAAAAAAATACAGTTGAATTATAAACCTCCTTGTTTTTGAAGTTGCCAAAATGTAGAAGTGCTTGGATGATTCAATCCCGTGTAAACTATCTCTAGGTGTTATAAACCGAAAGGTAATTTTCTCTAACGTCTAACCTCTCGACTCCATTATTCTCAACACCGAAACTGCTGACAATCTTCCGCCGACCGCACAATGATGAGCTAAACGCAAACACCACCGGTCGCGACCGTCCAACTTGCTGAGGACGCATTCCAATAATTGAGTTTTCGGGATCGATTGCCACCCGGGAGGAATAGATACGCAAAATCGTTGTTTTGTTTCGGGCGTCTTTGATGGTTATTGTGTTTGCTGTTAGTATTGTGAAAATTGTATTGTCTATGCTGTTCACATTTGAGAAATATCCTTTGAGACTACTCCGCGTTGTTTTATCCTTTCTGTTAGGTGGCGTAATCAGTTTCACTCTCAATTCACTCCGTACTTTTACAGTGTAAATACAAAATTTATTGTTAACATGACCATCATAGATGTTGCTTCATATGGGTTATTTCGCCATAGCTAATTTTGCAGGCATGGGCAAAGTTATTTTTTAACATTAAACCAACTCATTATATTGTAAATATGAGTCATGTTTATGAATGCAAACAGAATTTACTAATAACTTGACTATAGAGCCACCTATTGATCCTAGCATCGTCTCGACAAAATAAATATGTACTGTATATTGTGTGAATAAGACCTCAATCGATCAATCTGTTCAGAAATTACACCAACGATTTTAATATACATAAAGATTATGAACTATTTTCAGTCGGCAATAAATTATATTATTTTAGTTACATTTTGTATTACTGTAAACAACCTAAAGTATTTATTAAGTTCATTTCGTCTTTTCCTCTTTATTAGCCTGTAAAACCATCTAGTGTGGGACCGCCTTACACTTCGCCCGCCGGTACGAGGCTGCCACTCCAGAACATTTCTTCCCCATCGGTTGTCGATTCTTCGAGCTATATGGCCGGCCCATTGCCACTTCACCTTACTGATCCGTTGGGCTATATCGGAACATATATTCATTCATTCATTCATTACAGCCCTTCACAAGTCCACTGCTGAACATAGGCCTCCCCACGGAATGCCACAAAGCACGGTCCCGAGCCACCTGCATCCATTGACTTCCTGCATGTCTTACCAGGTCGTCACTCCATCTAGTAGGGGACGCCCATACTTCGCCTGCCGGTACGAGGCTGCCACTGAGAACCTTTCTTCCCCAACGGTTGTCGGTTCTTCGAGCTATATGTCGCCCATTGCCATCAGCTTACTAACCTTTGGGCCGTCACTTCTACTGCGGATATCCTAATTTCTGTTTATCACGCAGAGAAACCCGAGCATAGCTCTCTCCATAGCTCGCTGAGCGACCTTGAGCCTCATGCGGCCAGCAGTGAAGGACCACGTCTCAGTTCCGTGGCAACACGCACCAGTGCAACTTAGTTTCAAATTATTTAACTCAAGGAATCTATATCTATACATATATACAAAATAAATAAATTGAAGTGTCTGTTTGTAATGTCAAAATAACAGCTTTTTACTAAATACATATGAAAATATATATTGTACTTATAACAAAACACAATGTTTAAAATTTTAATTGTCTGCCTGTCTGTCTGTTTGTTCCGCTAATCTCCGAAACCGCTGGACCGATTTTGAGGATTATCACTAAGAGAAGCAGATGTTATAGAAGTAACTAAGGCTATTTTTATTTTAGAAAAAAATAGGTGTCCGCGGAAAAGTTAAACCCATGAAATCCAATCGTAATAAATTCCACTCGGGCAAAGTCATGGGAACAGCTAGTTATATTATAAACTTGTGATTACTACTAAATATAGTACGTGTATTAGGAATTTTTAGGAATTTAAAAAAATTACAAGACACAATATAAAAAAAGACATTAAAGTAGCAACATCGATTATATAATAATATTTATTTCGTAGGTGATGGTGCTGGATATAATTAGTTAATCAGTTTTTATATTTAGATCAATCTACTTTTATAATTATTATATATTGATTACCCCAAAGATAAATAAATAAATATTATTTTTAATTACTTTAAATAAATTATTAACACGCGATAAAATCCATAAAACTAGTTTCATTCAATGTGTAGTGTTCGCAAACATAAGAAATCATAATGTGCTAATTCTCCAACTCACGTATACAGGGTTGTGGCTCTGGATGCTGGTAGCCCTGGCGCAGCGGTTGCAGGTTGTGCCCGTCACCCGTCCTGCACGGACACTGTCCACCTGTCTGATTGTAGGTTCTTGCCGCTCGCTCCCACCGTGGCAGTCGCATGCTGAACATATAAGGAAAATATTTAATTTAATTATGACGTTGTGACCAGGATTAAGAAAGGAATGCTTCGGTGGTTTGGTCATAGAAAGAATGAACGAAGAAAGAGTGACAAAGCAAATTTATGCTGCAGAAGGAACGCAGAGTCGGAAAGGGACGCCTAGACGAAGGTTTATCGACCAAATTGGCGATATATTGAAATGGGCAGATTAGAGTAATTTTTAACCGACGAGCGTGTATGCGTAGATATATGGATGTAAAGGGCGAGAGAGGTGTGTCAGGATCGTGCCAAATGGATGTCCGTAGTCTATGCCTACTCCTCTGGGTGACAGGCGGAGTGTTTATGTATGTATTAATCGTGTAATAAATATGTAGTGGCGGTGTAAGAATATCCACTACTCCTTATCGCCCCGTGGGTGTCATAAGAGGCGACAGAGGAAACTGAAACAGAGGATAGGCAGCAGCATCCTAACAACGACTAAGAAAACACTGTAGTTGCCAATCCGCTTGCCGTGCAAGGCAACTATGCAAAATATGGGAGAGGCTTATTTCAGTAGACATAGGCTGTTGCGGTATGTACTTTGTCAGGGCCGGCCATATAGCTCGAAGCACGAACAACCGATGCGGAAGAAAGGTTCTCGATTGGCAGCCTTGTACCGGTAAGCAAAAGAGCACCACCCACTAATTGAGAGACAACCTGGTAAGTAGAGTCGATGGATGCAAGTGGTTCAAGACTGTGCTTTGTGGCACTCCTTCTAGGAGTTCTACGTTAAACAATGGACTTGTGAAGGCCTTATAACAGTTTTTATTCGAGTGAGTTCAGAACAGTTTTTAACTATGTAAAGGTGACAAACGAGCACATAGTCAACCTGAAGGAAGTCAGGTAAGGGATGCTGCACATAACAAAGGTATATATAATCACTACGTTTCAGCCCCTAATAGTCACTTACATCTACCGTCGAGCTAGCACAAAATTTAGATGTGTTGTTTTCCTAAGAACTAAGATGCCCTTTTATAGAATAGGGTAACAAACCAGCACACATGCTGGATTATGAATCAAAATGTAGATATCTCGTCCCTGAGGACTAAGATAGAATGCCTCGTTACCACGTTAGCACGAATGGGTCGGCTCGACCGGGAGACCACGCTCACAGAATACCAATGAAATAGCAGCTTAACGCTGCTGTGTTTCATTGAGATGTAGAGAACCGACCCTTTACTGGAAACGAGGCATTCCATCTTAGCCCTCATCTAACCTAGGATAGATGTAGATGTCTATGGGCCGCAGCATCCACTTACCATCAGGTGGACTGTGTGCTCGTTTGTCACCTTATCCTATATAAAAAAACACAGTAAAATGGGTTTCGATTCTCACACTCACCATACGAAATACAACAACAATAAGCTGTTACTTTACGCTGGTATTCTGTGAGAGCGTGGTCGTTCCCGGTCGAGCCGACCCATTCTGCTACAACTATAATATACCCGAAGCGTGGCTCCGCTATGTTAAAACCCGTTGTTTGATTTGATTTGATTCATAGCTAGAACCTAATAATCTTTTTATACCAGGGCAACAATAAAAAAACAATAGCATACTTTTTCCTTTCGTGAACCGTGTTTCTAATTCTATTTCTACATCAGCCACCTCACCCTATATACACTGAACTATAAACTAAAAATAAACGAAGCGAAATACCTCAGTCCATTTGTTGCGGTCGGGTCGGGCGAAATAGTTTTCCCATAAAATCGGACGGGGACTGAAATGAGCCCCAGGAGGCAAGGTCCAACATTATAGAGACAAGACAGTTTCCGCTGACGTCGAATTGATGAAGTTACTGTTTTAGATGCTCGTGAAGGTGGAGGTGGAATAGGGAAGAGACACAGTGAAATTTTTATGAAGTTGAATAACAATTTGTTTTAAAATATTAAACTAAGCCGTGGGTAAAACTTATTCTATACCTCCTGTTTTTTCAGATTTTTTCATTATTATTTTAGACAAATGGTGATATAGCAAATGTAAAGCAGTTTTAAGTATGTTTAATTTAAAAATGTTTTATTTTTCAAATAGTCTTTACTGGAAACGAAATATTCCATCTTAGTCTTCATGGGTGACAACGCATCTGCATTTTGGTTCTTAATTGAGGATAAATGTAGATGTCTATGGGCCATAGCATCCACTTACCATCAGATGGACTGTGTGCTCGTTTGTCACCCTTATTCTATATTAAAAAAACCGGTTTTTTAACTATTTAAATCAAATGCAGGGGCTGTAAGGATGATGAAAATTACCAATCAATGGTTATCTTAAAAAAAAAGTTACTTCACGTTTTATCCCCTTAAATCATAATCATAATCATCATTACAGCCCTTTACAAGTCCACTGCTGAACATAGGCTTCCCCCAAGGAACGCCACAAAGCATGGTCCTAAGTCACCTGCATCTATCGACCTCTTGTATATTTTGCCAGGTCGTCACTGCATCTAGTGGGAGGCCGCCCTACACTTCGCTTACCGGTACGAGGGTGCCACTCGAGAACCTTTCTTTCCCTTAAATAATCCCTTTAAATATTTTAGTATTTTTTATTTAGCCATGTAGTAGCGGGGTAAGAATATCCACTACCCCATATCATCCCATGGGTGTCGTAAGAGGCGATAGAGGAAAGCTAATCAGGAGATGGGTAGCATCTTCCTAAGAACGACTAAAAAAAATGTGGTTGCCCACCCGCTTGCGTGGCAACTATGGTCAAAATCCCCCCTATAAGGCAATCTATGGGTGTATTTTTTTCGCCAAGTTATTATACCCTGAACTGAAACCTATTTAATAAAATAAACATCAAAATCGGTTCACAATTGACAAAGATATAGCGTAACATATATATATACAAAAAGAACAAAAAGAACTCTCTTTTCAAAAAAAAAATACAGTTGAATTATAAACCTCCTTGTTTTTGAAGTTGCCAAAATGTAGAAGTGCTTGGAAGATTCAATCCCGTGTAAACTATCTCTAGGTGTTATAAACCGAAAGGTAATTTTCTCTAACGTCTAACCTCTCGACTCCATTATTCTCAACACCGAAACTGCCGACAATCTTCCGCCGACCGCACAATGATGAGCTAAACGCAAACACCAACTTGCGGGTCGCAACCGTCGTCCAACTTGCCGAGGGACGCATTCCAATAATTGAGTTTCGGGATCGATTGCCACCCGGGAGGAATAGATACGCAAAATCGTTGTTTTGTTTCGGGCGTCTTTGATGGTTATTGTGTTTGCTGTTAGTATTGTGAAAATTGTATTGTCTATGCTGTTCACATTTGAGAAATATCCTTTGAGACTACCTCATGTTGTTTTTATCCTTTCTGTTAGGTGGCGTAATCAGTTTCACTCTCAATTCTACCTGTACTTTTACAGTGTAAATACAAAATTTATTGTTAACATGACCATCATAGATGTTGTTTATATGGGTTATTTCGCCATATTTGCCACTCTTGCAGGCGGTTGCCAACTGCAGCTTTTTTTTTACATTAAACCAACTCATTATATTGTAAATATGAGCCATGTTTATGAATGCAAACAGAATTTACTAATAAATTGACTATAGAGCCACCTATTGGATCCTAGCATCGTCTCGACAAAATAAATATGTACTCGTATATTGTGTGAATAAGACCTCAATCGATCAATTCGTTCAGAAATTACATCATCGATTTTAATATACATAAAGATTATGAACTATTTTCAGTCGGCAATAAATTATATTATTTTAGTTACATTTTGTATTACTGTAAACAACCTAAAGTATTTATTAAGTTCATTTCGTCTTTTCCTCTTTATTAGCCTGTAAAACCATCTAGTGTGGGACCGCCTTACACTCGCTGCCGGTACGAGGCCCACTTAGAACATTTTCCATCGGTTGTCGGTTCTTCGAGCTATATGCCGGCCCATTGCCACTTCATCTTACTGATCCGTTGGGCTATATCGGAACATATATTCATTCATTCATTCATTACAGCCCTTCAAGTCCACTGCTGAACATAGGCCTCCCCACGGAATGCCACAGCACGGTCCTGAGCCACCTGCATCCATTGACTTCCTGCATGTCTTACCAGGTCGTCACTCCATCTAGTAGGGGACGCCCTACACTTCGCCTGCCGGTATGAGGCTGCCACTGAGAACCTTTCTTCCCCAACGGTTGTCGGTTCTTCGAGCTATATGGCTGCCCATTACTTCAGCTTACTAACCTTTTGGCTATGTCGGTTACCGTCTACTGCGGATATCCTAATTTCTAGTTTATCACGCAGAGAAACCCCGAGCATAGCTCCTCCATAGCTCGCTGAGCGACCTTGAGCCTTCATGCGGCCAGCAGTGAAGGACCACGTCTCAGTTCCCATGTCATCACTGGCAACACGCACTGGCTGCAACTTAGTTTTGAGGTTTTGAGGTATGCCTGACGAGAAGATGGGTCGTAATTCCGAACGCTGCCCAGCCGAGTTGAATCCGTCGATTGACCTCTCGGTCGAAGTTGACTTACCTAGTCGGACTATTTGTCCCAGGTAAACATATTCGTCAACAACTTCGAGCTTAGTGCTCCACAACTACCGGCATAGGTGTGACATGGATAAAACATGATTTTTGTTTTGTCCATGTTCATCTTGAGACTCATCCGGGGAGACACTATTGAGGTCATTGCCATAGTGCTTAGGTCCCAGCGATTCTGCCATAGGACTATATCGTCGGCAAATCGAAGGTGAGTGATGTACTGCCATTGATGTTAATACCGTATCCTTTCCAGTCCAGTAGCTTGAAAACGTCTTCCAATGCAGCGGTGAAGAGTTTGGATATTACGTCACCCTGTCTTACACCTCTCTGCAGTTGGAGGGTTTCACTCTGGTTCTGTACTGATAGCCATCGTAGCCCTACTGTACAAACACTTCAGCACCTCGATATACCGACAACCACTTGGCACCGCTGAAGGACTGCAGCACCGCCCAGATTTCGACGGAATCAAAGGCTTTCAGTCCATACGCATACGCAGGGCAGTGGCAGATTGTACTGTCGGTCTTCTGTACAATTTGCCGAAGGGTATGTATGTGGTCTATGGTGCCAGTTTTCGGAACCGCTTGTTCGGGAGGCTGGAAGTCGTCGAGTCTGCATGCGAGACGATTCGTATGACTCTTGAAAATAGCACGTAGACGCGGCTCAGAAGGAAATCGGTCCAGTTCTTCAAGAGAGCGTTGTCGCCTTTCTTGAAGAACAAGACCACCGCTCTCTGCTCCATCGCCTGGTGTAATGTGCCACCATGGAGGACGGAATTAAAGAGCTTCTGAAGGACTCTGGCACCGGTTTTCCACCCGCTTCAGAAGCTCCGCTGTAATTCCATCTCGCCTGGGGCCTTGCTGTTTTTAAGGTGCTGAGAGCCATTCTAATCTCGCTCAGACTGACGTCCGGATATCATCGGAATAGTGTCGGATAAGACTTGCCTTGATCGTTACCACCTGCGTGCGTGGCTCCAACGATGACGTGTAGAGCTGCCCATAGAACCTCTCAACTCACTCAAAATCTCAGGTGTCCCGGAAACGATGCTGCCACAAACGGTCTTCAGCTCGACAGTTGGCTTTTCTGGCAGACAGATCTCTGGCAAAGACTTTGGAGCCCTGGTTCCGCTTCGATCGCTTCTTCAATACGAGCTGTATTGAAGTTGCGCAAGTCCCGCCGCATGCATTTGGAGATCTGTCTGTTCAGTTGCCTGTAATGTCAAATCTGTTGAAGACTGCAGCTTCATCTCCGTCTAACAACCATGAGATTAAGAGTGATCGGAGAGTTTTGTGTTCTTCTGCGACGGGTCTTACAGAACTTAGCTCCAACCGCATGGACAGTTTCACAAGCTTGTCATTCATATCGTCCACTTCATTGCAAACTTCTAGGCACTGAAAACGATTTTGTAATCTGAGCTGAAAGTTTTCACTGGATTAGAGCACGAGGGACGGAGCGTTGACTTCATTAGACGTGACCTCCAACTTTACGTTTAGTCTGTGCTTCTCAATCATTCGGTGGTCGCTGCCAGCTTTCACCTCGCGATCACTGAGACATCACTGAACAGTTGTCGTCTGGTCGCCAATGAAGTCATTCTATTTTTGTCGAACCGTCGGGCTCGACCAGGCCCATTGTGGCTGCTTTTGAAGAAAGAGTTCATCATAAAGAGTCCCTTCTTCCATAAAGTCGCCAGCTGCTGGCCCCTGTCCTGCTGTCTATCTGGAATCCTACTTTCAGCTCACCGCTCTCTTGTGCCTGTTTATGTTGGTCTCCATTAACACCGTATAGTGGGTTTTGAGGAATGCATGGCTCTAGAGATATCCTCATACATTTCTCCACCTCATCGGGGTGTGCTGAGGTTGGTGCAAACCTGTATGACCTTCAGCGAATACCGTTTGTGATTCTGAGTATAGGTACGCAACCTCGTCGACACCCTGATCTTTACAACGTTGTTAACGAGACTTGTGGACGATAAATCCGACACTCCTTGGGACAGATGGTCGCCCTCCCGGTGATAGAATAAGTTGCCGGAATCGAGGATTACCGTGTCTCTTCGGACTTCGGATAGTCCTATTATATTCCAGCGTAATTTATCTATCTCTTCTTCCAGCTCCAGGATCTTCTCTCGTCAGTCCTCAGGTGTGCGTTATATGTTGCCAGGTCGAGTCGTCGTAGGTGGCAACCGAAACCCACCGGAGATTCTAGCACCCCTGCCCGCCGTTACCATGGTCGCCACCGTAGCCAGGAATAGCGGGGCCGCCAGACCGGGGCCGTTTATTTGTGTCGTCGCTCATGGGGTATATTGCCAGTTGTCACGCTTGGCGAGCGGGTTGGCAACCGCAGTTTTTATTGTTTTTGGCTTTATCAGAAAGATGCTGCTGCCCATCTTCTGTATCAGTTTCCTTTGTCGCCCTCACGACACCCACGGGAAGATATGGGTGGTGGGTATTCTTACCGCCACTACACGGACGGAACATATATATAAAAGGGGATATATAAATAAAATACTATATAAAAGGGACAGGTATAGAGATATGTAAATAGCATTAGCTAAAATATTTCATAAATAGCATCAGCTATAAATTTGAAGTGACAAACACTTACAGTCATCCTGACGGTATGCGGCTACCGCATTCCATGGACCAACTTCAAACAGAGAAGGCTATAGATTCGTTGCCACCTCTGAGGACTAAGATGGAATGCTTTACAGCCTGTGACTGTACTGGCGCTCTATAGTCTCCTGACCGAAACACAGCAGTTCAAGCGCTGCTATTTGGCAACAGAAATAGGTAAGGGGGAGATACCTAGATGGACTCCTAAGCCTTTCCACCTAGATAAGGGTCGCAAACGGATGTATTAGCAATGTTAATAGGGTAACTGGCTGGTATTTTTTAAACAAAAAAATAAAAAATAAAATAAAAAATTACACAAATTACATTTACGCATTATTAGTTTAAAACGTGGTAGAGTCATGCTGCAGCTATATTATAGTTGTAGCTCGAATGTGTCGGCTCGACCGGGGAAGACCAGACTCTCACAAAATACCAGCGTAAAATTGCAGCTTAATTCTCCTGTTTCGTATGGCGAGTGTAGAGAACCGGAGACCCATTTTACTGGAAACGAGTCATTCCATCTTAGTCCTCACGGGTGGAACGCATCTGCAATTTGATTTTCAATAAGTGGATAGATGTAGACGTCTATGGGCCACAGCATTCACTTACCATCAGGGGGACTGTGTGCTCGTTTGTCACCATTATTCTATAAAAAACATCAATATTAATTATTTTTAATAAAACATGGTTTCTCCGTAATTAAATTAAATGCGTAACATGATAAACAATGTAGATATAGCCACATTTTTATTCACCCCTGAAGAACAGTAAAAAGTTCAACTGATTTATAACAGTTTCATTTAAATAAAGGCATGTACGAGTATACACTGTTTACTTTAACACGCTGTACAGGTGTATAACATTCTTTATGAGGCGTCTTTTATTTATTTTATCTGTGCGCGGCAGCAAGCTGGACTTGCTTTTACCATAAAAAAGTTACGCGCATTATTTTTACCTTTATTTGTGAGTTGTCCGTCAATAGTTTTAATGCAACTATTTTGGGTACATTAAACATTAGTGAAACATAATTTTGTACTATATACTTTCCAATTCAAGACTGAATTTCTGTCACGGAAGCCAGTCTCAACGGCGACTAGCAATCTGCGCAGGACAGGATTATAGTGCATGAGTGTGTGCGCGAACACAGTTTGCACTCCCTTATTCTCTCACTCTCTTATTTCGCTGGAACGGCAATTCAACTCGACCGTAGTGAGATCAGGCGTATGACCAAAAGCTTTCCGAGGCACAGGGTGAGACATCGCTAACTTGACTTCGGCTGCTACTGAAAATTTCTTAGTAAAAGTCCAGTAACTGATTTTGGTCCGACCCGGGATTTAATTAAAAAACTACTCGACCGGTGAAGGAATACGCTCTTAGGCCCGTATTAATAAACGTTACTCAACGACGAACTCAAGTGCGTAATCATTTGATACGCCCTCATTACGAAATCAGCATCTCAAGATCGTTGCTAATTAATAAACATATAAAACAGTATCTCAAAACGCTGTTTTTAGGAATACTGTTCTGTGACTTGTACTCAAGTATACACACTTGAGAGTCGAGTTTCGTTTATTAATCAGTGTGGCACTCAGCTGATATCGTAAACCTAAACCGCATCTTGAGATATGTTTATTAATAAGATCATAACCTCAAGATTGTACTCAAGTGCGTGTACTTGAGCTGAGTAACGTTTATTAATACGGGCCTTAAAGAATGAAACCAGCATGAAAGAGAACATAATAATACATTTGTGTTTTGTATGGTGAGTGTAGAGAACCGGAAATCCTGCATTCTTGTAAGTGTTAATAAAATATTCAATCTAAAGCTTCAAGGCGACAACGCTTCTGCGTTTAGATTCTTTACCGAGGGTAGATAGAGATAGAGAGAGACCACAGCATACACTTACAGCTTGTGTGCTCGGTTCTTATAGTCTTTCTCAACTGTATAAAAATATACATCAATGTACTATTCACAAGCTGATGATGAAGGTGATGGTATATAAAAATACTCACGTTTACAAGCCTTCTTATGAGTGATGGGCTTAGTGGGGTCCCTGTAGTAACCCTCCCTGCAGTAGTGGCAGTGCCGGCCCGCGGTGTAGTGCCGACACTTGAGACACACGCCACCGCTAGCTCTTCCAGACAGCTTGTACAGCTCCATGTTGAAGCGGCAACGACGCGCGTGCCCATTGCAGTTGCATTCTGAAAATTAAATGTCTAGTTTAGAAATGATAAAGCGATAGTTCATATCCCGTAGGTGTCTTAAGTGACGACAGAGGGAAACGGAAACTGGAAACTGGAGATGGGCAGCAGCAGTTTCCTAATAGTATCTCAAAATAATAAAATACCGCGGTTACTGACTCGCCTGCCAAGCATGGCAACTATTAAATTTAATTGACATCAACGTCCACCATAGATCGATTACCCATTTGTAAAAAAATATTAATAGGCTTACTTTGTGAATTGCATTATGTCTCTTACAGGGTTAATTAATAGTTTTCCAGTAATAAATAAATTATTCTATAAAAAAAGGTGGCAGGTAGTAACTGGATACGTGAAACCAAAGATCAGACTAAGTGGCGCGAAAAATAGGCTGAAATGGAATTCTACATATCTATCTTGTCTGTAATTAATAAATGAATAATTGAGGCTTCTGAGCAGAACAGGAGTCCTACCACTTAGTCTTTTTACAACCGTTTTCCTAATAATAACTAAAAATAAAAAACTGCGGTTGCCAACCCGTCAGCCAAACGTGGCAACTATGGCAAATATCCCCCATATGAGGCAATCTATGAGGGAAGGCCTATGTTCAGCAGTGGACTTTGGTAGGCTTAGCGGTAACTTTATTGATTATTTCAAGCACTACAATAGTATAATGTTTAACTAAAACAAAGCTCTCGCAACCATAGAAAGTTTTCAATACAACAGTTCGTTATAACATAACAAATTGTGAATGAAATTACACAACCAAGCAAGCAGTGCTTTACTTATGGCCGATACAATGGTGCGCGTGCGCCGCCCCGCCGCGCCGCATAAAACTGTCAACGTGCGTGATCTGTTGATAATATATTCCGTGTTACTGCTACCAGATGGCGCTGGGGTAGCGGTTAATGTTCCTTTGTGGCCCGCTTTTATCAACGGCCGTTAGTAGAATTATGATTTATTATGCTAGAAGCGAGTTATGGTATCTTTTTGGTATCATTTTGATTGTAGTTTTGTTTTAAAATTTATTTTTTGTTACTTATACTCGTATTATATCAAAGGAAGTCAACCTTACGTTCTTTACACATACAGAATTCTCAGAGTATACATAAGCAAGCTATGCTTATGTATACTTAAAAATCAACGAAAGAACGTAATTAATATAAATTATTTTTAATTGCATTAAAGAAGTGGCATATTTAAGGCGGCTACTCACTTGCCTGCCGCAGGGGCAATCTAGGGTGTAGGAGTGGGGATGACCCTTAATTGCCTCCTTAACGGTGATATGTGTATGCAAGCAGGAGCAATATCCTAGAGCGGCAGTGGCGCAAGATCTTCTTTGCTCCCTAAATCATAGCTGCCGCTGCCACGTGTGTAGCGAAATTGGAGCAATTTCAATCAGTTCGTTAGCGACTTTCGCGCGGAGCACACGTGTGAGTACAAGTCACAATGGATACCAATAAAGAATGTGAAACTTGGACACTGGTGATAGAAGTGTATAAGAGCGGCTTCTTCACCCAGTATCTCCTTATTGTCTTTTTTTGCGGTAGTACCGCAGAAAGAAAGTTATTTGAACGTGGTAATGTTTTTAAACGTGATAGAGCCATGCTGCAGCTTATAAGCATTATATGATGGTTGTAATTATCAATTAATTAGTTGTTTTATCAATAAAAGAGCCAAGGCTATATATACCGATTCATTAATATTTCGATAAAACTGGCGCCATTCTCAACGCGTGTGTCCAGCGAGACGTACACTCTCATACTGAACGGCAGGCATGTGTGTAGAGACAGTTCTGATATTGCCCCGATCGCTGTTCACCCTAGATTGCCCCTGCGGCAGGCAAGTGAGTAGCCGCCTTTAGCGATAAGCGTTCAACTTATCGTGTAGCACCCCATACCATCCCGTGGGTATCGTAAGAAGCGACAGAGGAAAACAAACCTGGAGATGGTCAGCAGCGTCTTCCTAATAACTGACTGGAAGGTTGCCACCTTCGGAACTCCATATCCATATACCTCTGGCAATTAAGCATAGCCAATTCATAGATTTAAAAGGTACATAATTTGTCTTTCTAACTTCTCCTTTCATTTATGGTCAATCTATTACTAAAAGTTTGTTGTCTTTTTTAGTGCATAATTTGATAACGCTTAACTAGCTCTTTACCTCTATCTTTCTCCCACTTTTATCTGATTTGGGTTGTTTTGAATAAATTGCTGTGTAGCAATAAAACTATATTTTAGTTCTATATTTTTGTACCGCTGTGTAGTGGCGGCGCAAGAGAATCCATTACCCCATATCATCCCGTGGGCGTCGTAAGTGGCAACACAGGGAAACGAAGCACAAGATGGGCAGCTGCATCTTCTTGATAACAACGCAAAGTAATAAAAAAATATGCAGTAGCCAACAAGCGTGGCTACTATGGCAAATATCGAACCTAAGCGGTAATCTATAGCATAGGATCTATGTTCAGCAAAGTAGCAATGGATAATGGGAATCTTTCCTTGGTGAACAATAAGGAGTATTGTATTGTACTCTGGCAATCAAACCACGGATCAGTATGCAATGGTCCGGCCAAAAAGCTCGAAGCTCCAACAACCGATGGGGAAGGAAGGTTCTCGAGTGACAGCCTCGTATCGGTAAGCGAAGTGTAGGGCGGTCCTTCCCTAGATGCAGTGATGACTTAGTGATGATTCAGGAAGTTGATGGATGAAGGTTGCTCAGGCCGGGTTTAGAACGGTATTTTGTAGCATTTCGTGGGGGAGGCCTTTGTTCAAGCAGTGAACTTATGACAGAATGTAATGATGATGATAATTATTTGAACCACGCGCTTATTTATCTATACATATAAATAAAGTTGAAGTGTCTGCCTGTTATTTCGAAATAACTCAATTTTATTGAGCTGAGGGTGTTGTTAAAACCTGAATAACCACCATTTAAAAAAAATTGTTTGTCTCTATCTCTTTTTTGTCTGTCTGTCTGTCTGTATGTCCGGCTAATCTTCGGAATGGCTGATCCGATTATAACGAAACTTGACCAACAGATAGAGAGCAATGCCAGGAGTGATCTAGTCAATATTTTATCCGAATAACTAGAATATTATTTTTTGAGGAATCGAAGAATCGATAAAATAAATAAACTTTGATGATTATCTTAAATCTAAATAACGCCACAATAATAGATCCAGGCGAAGCCGGGGTGGATCGCTAGTTATTAATAAATAAGACGAAAAAAGGCGAAATTCGGCAGAAATCAATCCCTTTGATTACACAGAGAAAGTTAAAACGGAAATTGTTTTAAAGTCCCAACTCTATTCAAAATTCAAACAGCGTTAAAATGAATTGGTATTCTGCGTCGCTACCAGGGAAAGCCGAGCTGAACAGTTCGTTACGTGCTCCAGGACGTGAGCCATTAGCCGGGATAACTTTGTAACCTTTAGCCCGCCTCCATTCATCCTGCTTGCTCATAGAGGTTTTGCTATTTCGAAAATTTGTGGAATTTTAAAATTCATAGTGAGACCGTAAAAAATAATCTAACTATTTAAGTGTTACTGTCTAAAGAGTTCAAAGTCCTCAGCTAGCTATAGAAAGGTTGATCGGGGATTTTCTGTGTGATAAAATATATTTCCCAACGGATTTAAAGTCAAAGTTAAAATATTTTATTTAAAACTACGCCATAGCTTTAACAAGTTCCTTCCGCGGGAGACTTTGTTAAAAGAAGCGGCATAAAACTCACAAGTGAACTATTTTCCACGCAACATTTAAAATTAAGACTTATAAAATATAATATTATATCAAATTAAATCAAGAAAATCAAAGAAAGCTGTCCATGCATTCTTATCATTTGATAAGAAAGGAAAAGGGGAGATATCCCGCCGGGCAAGGTGTTCAGCCCGAGAAGCGGCCAACGCTCCGAGTGGTAGTTCGGAGCTATTCTGTATATTATACTGCTTTACTTCGGAACTTTGAAAGCTGTATATTATACTGCTTTACTTGGGAACTTTGACGGCTCCGTGGCGCAGTGGCTTAGCAATGAGTTGCTGCGCTAAGAGCCGCGGGTTCGAATCCCGCACGGAACAAGTATTTTTATGGCCTACAAATAATTGTTCCGGGTCTGGATGTTTGTCCTTGTGAAGTTTATGTATGTAAACTGCCCCCACGATACAGGAGAAAATCCTTGTGTGGAGGTAACGTTTTTCAAAAATAAGAGAAAGCGCGATTTAGGCTCCGATGTGATTCGCTTGTAGTGCGACGACAACGCTGCCACAGATAAAACTCGAGTCTCGCTGACGCAAAATGTCTTTGTTTTGGGATGTCTGTGGTCTAGGAACTTTTTTAGGATTAGACAGAACTACCCTCGCTATTATATTAGATTTGACAGACCGCAAATCCTTGTAAAAGAGTAACAATTCCTATCAAGCATACAATAATTGGAACGTGTATAAAAACAACGTAATCGTAATAATTTTTCTTTAATCTATAATTTTTCAGATTTGAATCCTCGTTCTTGCCTACTTCTGTCGACACCCTAATTAATGCTTCAAAATTGCATTATTTAAGCAAAATTGCAAGCATTTATTTTACAAATGTCAAATAAAATTAAACACAAAAAATTGTGTATATTATGTTTTTCAAATTTCCTTTTTAATATTAATTACAAGAGTTACTTTTAGCTTTTAATTAACCCGGATTAATTATGACATCTGAACATAAAACTTTTCGTGCGAGCCGTAACCATGGGTGCGGCAAGGCTTTCAAAAGCCGGGCTTTTATAATAAGTTAAATTAGACGCGATCAAATTCGTTTAAATTAATATAATTCAAAATCAAATCCAAAGGTAAAACATAACACAAACTCTCACGTCTGTTCAAAGGTGTAGGCAGAGACTACGAAATCCTTCACCATTCAGGCTGCACTTCTCTGGAACTCCTTGTCCGAAGACGTTAGAAAAACACCTAATAAGACTACTTTTAAAATATTGGTACGTGAAAACTTTTTAATGACATCAGACGTTAGTTAGTATGGTCAATGTTATCATTTGGTTGCCTTTGTTGTAAGTTTACGTTACGTGGGTAGTCTGAAAAGTTTTCGACCTAACAAAGATACAAGACATTTTTTCTTAATATTTTATTTTTATTTTTCTACATAGTCTCCTTGTAACTACACACTTCTCCGAGCGATGCTCCCATCTCTCTAACCCGTCCAAATAGTAATCGGCGTTTTTCTCTGCAAAATAATTGTTCACGAAGGTGATTGCCTCCTCATTTGACGAAAATTTCTGTCCTCCTAGCGCAATTTTTAGATGAGGGAACAAAACAAAGTCGCTTGGGGTTAAATCTGGTGAGTAAGGTGGATAGTCAAGCAGTTCAAACCATAATTCGTGGATTTTCGCCATGGCAACCGCTGAGGTGTGAGACGGCGCTTTGTCATGGTGAAACAGGATTTTATTTTTCTGCAAATGTGGCCGTTTTTCCGCAATTTCTGCTTTCAGTTTGTCAAGCAATGATGCGTAGTATGCTCCTGTAATGGTTTTTCCTTTTTGAAGATAATCGATTAAGATAACTCCATGACTATCCCAAAAAACAGTTTTTGCTTTTTTTGGAGCCGGTTCCCCCTTTGCAGTCCACTGTTTTGACTGTATTTTTGTTTTAGGCGTATAATAGTGTATCCAAGTTTCATTTACAGTAATTAATAGGCGCCAAAACTCGGATTTATTGCGCCTAAACTGCGCCACCTGAGCGTTGGAAATGTTCATTCGAACACGTTTTTGGTCTAACGTGAGCAAACGCGGCACCCAACGCGCTGACAGATTTCTCATGCCTAAATCTTGATTTAATATGTAACAAACATATTCTTGGGACATTTTCATAGCTTCTGCTATCTCTGTCTCTTTAATTCAGCGGTCGTCTAGCACCATTTGGTGAACTTTAGCGATGTTATCGTCAGTAGTTGCAGTTTTTGGACGCCCCGAACCTGGGAGAGAATGCCAAAAGGCATTAAGTCCGCCCTTTGTAAACCTTTGAATTAAGGTGTACAATAAAGAATAAATAAATTCCTTTCGCCTCCTTAACATCCATATGTCCTACATATACAGGCTCGTTTGTTAAGAGTACTCTTAATTTGGCCCATGTTCAATATATTACCAACTTGGTCGATAAAATTCCATCTAAGGCGACTCTTGTTGACTCCGCCACTCACTTCTGCAGAATAAATTTGCTTTATCACTCTTTCTTTTTCATTATTTCTACGTGTTCAAAACACCGAAGCATTCCTTTCATAATCCTTCGGTGTCATTCTTTGCAAATCATATTTTTCTTTAATCACACATTTTTCTCTACCCTATCCTTCATAGTCATCCCTAAAATATTCTTCTTATACAAAATTAAAAAAAAGTTAAGTCATTACGATTGCAAATCAAATAAAGATGCCGAAGGAATGCCTCATTACCAGTTAAAGGGATTTCCGGTTCTCTACACTCGTAGCCAGGTAGAAGGTTCTCTACACTCTTTTATACGTGGTAGATTCATGCTGCAGCTATATTAGTAGTATAGTTGTAGCACGAATGGGTCGGCTCGACCGGGGAAGGACCACGCTCTCACAGAATACCAGCATAAAATAGCATCTTAACGCTGCTGTGTTTCGTATGGTGAGTGTAGAGAACCGGAGACCCCTTTTACTGCAAATGAGGCATTCCATCTTAGTCCCCACGGGTGACAACGCATCTGCATTTTGATTCATAGTCGAGGATAAAAATGTAGATGTCTGTGGGCCATAGCAACCACTTACCATCAGGTGGACTTTGTTACGCTTATCCCATTAAAAAAACTCACCATATGATACACAAAATCATTTTGCTGGTATTTTGTGAGAGCGTGGTCGTTCCTCAGTCGAGCCAATCTATTTGAGCTTCAGAATACACTGCAGCGTGGCTCTACCGCTCTACATATACAGAGATAACTCTTAATCTTTAAAATCAATGAACACAAATACACAAAAACACAAATATTGAATCTATACTTTTTAAATATCCTCAAGTATATTATGTTTTTGCTAGTTTGGGTTTTAGACCAACAAAAAAAGATAGACGGAGTGCTAAATACATTTCAAGTGATGCTGAAACTACGCTCAACTTTTTGAAACGCACACATTTTTCTTCTTTTCTTTCTTTATAAGCTCGTAAAAGTTCACTGCTGGATGCGCAAATATAGAGCTTAGTAAAACAATGCTGTTGGTTGCAAATAATTTTAGATGCATATGTGTACATGCGTTTATGTTCTTACTATAAGTTGAGAATCCAGTTCATCCTTTTTTTAAATTTCTCTCACATTTGTATTGGTTAATTCTCTTTTAACGTTATTTCGATATTACAGACAGATGTTACAAATTTATTTATATACTGTATAGATTATCTTAGTACTATAGAACATGCTAAATATGTAAACACTACTTTGAGTTTTGTTTACAATCCCATAAAAAAAGTCAATAGTTTCTCAGATCTGTTAAAATTATTTTTAAAGATGTTGAAAATTGATTAGCTAAGATCTGCATAAGAAAGACATCATAATTTTCAACAACTTTATTATAATGAATTTCCGCAAAGTAACGCGTAATATAGAATTAATAGATAATTACATTTATTTTTGTCTTTGAAAGTTTCAAAGGTTCTAAAAGTGAGATTTTAAAGGAGAGCAGTAATTGGCACTTTCCTCCACGTGTGGCGTACGTGAGATCAGGCGGCGGGACGTGAGGCGACGTTTCCGTTGCTTCTTTGCCGCTAATGCCTCTGCGGACGCGCGTGATCCCGAATAAAGGGCCGACCGAGACGGCTGTCGGGTTTCGGATGCTTTAGTCAAGCTTCGTGAATTGTTTCGTTAGTTTTTTTAGCGTTTGTTATGCAAGAGTTATTTTTTAACCTCCATTAAATTAGAGTTAACCCGTAAAGTAAATGGAAGTTTTATTTTTTAACCTTCAAAGAGGAAATAATAATAACGTCCAGACCGAATTTCGGTCGTGGCGGCTCGTCTCAATAAAAGAGACCAGCCATCGGCGTAGGACAGGATTATAGTGCCCGAGTGTATGCACAAGCACAGGTGCCAAGCCAGTAGACCAGTAGTCTAACAGTTCGATGGGTCGTATATCGTATACGACACGATCGGGAGAGGTCAGGCGCAGACAAACGGTTTTACGTGCTTTCCGCGACACGGGGGTGAAAGACGGTTAACTTCCTGGCTCCAGACCGCTACTGGAAATATCTTGATAGAAAAAACCAACAATTGATTTTGGACTCACCCGCAATTCGAACCGGAACCTCATGATCAGCAATCACGATTACGATCACTAGACCAACGAAGCAGTCCCTGTTGGGGAAATAATAAGAAAAGATACTGTTTCATCTGCTCGAAACGATGTTTTTCCACAGTAGTCGACCCGTTCTCGCGACCTAACCTTTCTCAAGGCTACAATTAAATTGAAGTGTCTGTTTGTAATATCAAAATAATAGATTTTTATTAAACGCATATGATACGATAATTATAACAAAAAATTTTTTTTAAATTTTTGTCTGTCTCTCTGCCTGTCTTTGTCTATCTGTCTGTCTGTCTATTTGTTCCGGCTAATCTCCGAAATTACTGGACCGATTTTGACGGAACTGTCACTGGCAGATAGCTGATGTTATAAGGAGTAAGTTAGGCTACTTTTACCTTGGAAAAAGAATCAGGGTTGTGGGAAAAAAAAATAGACATGAAATCCAATCGTAATAATTTCGACGCAGACGAAGTCGCGGGGAACAGCTAGTTTAAAAATATACCTACACCTAAGTTAATATTTTTAAGTTAAATGACTAATATTACATTTTCAAATACTTTCAGTAACTTACATAGATAGAAGACACAATGACATTTTATAAATATATTTAGCTCCCCTTCTTTAATTCTGTTAATCGTTTAATCGCTTATAACAGAGATAGTATACAAAAGACAATAGACGCAGTACTCGAACCGTATAATGGAAAGATAAAATTAATCTACTTATTCTAAACAACCAATTTTAAACACAATTAAGATAAAGTAAGCGGGCACTGTTAAATCCTATCACGTATTAAAGCAGTCTGTAGAAGAAAGCCAGACGTCGCCAACCCTCGGTAACAATATTAACTGAATAGGGGGGAACGTCAAATTGGCACACTCGAGATAACGAGTTTATTAATTCAATTAATCCTAGCTCAAAATGGAAGTATCAACGCTTAATTACTCGGTACGTTGGTGGAGAGAGAACCCTGACTTATGTGCCGAATCATGTAACACATGTTAATTAGTTTCAATGTTGAGGATATTACCATTAAGTTAGCACACCTAACGGAGACGATTTAATAGAGATTTTTTTACACACATTTTATGAAGAAAATATACAATAGTATTTGGTGATTCCGTTAATTGTCATTTGAATTTTATTTTTTCAAATATTAAAAAAAAATATCCGCGTAGTGGCAGTGTAAGAATATCCACAATCTTTATCGTCCCGAGGGTGTAGTAAGAGGCGACAGAAGGAAAATGAAACAGGAGATGGGCAGCAGCATCTTTCTGATAGCAAAATATTATTAAAATAATAAAAATCTCCGATTGCCAACCCGCTTGTGAAGTGTGGCAACTGTGGTAAAATCCCCCATGAGGCAGTGGTCTTTTATATACATAACATACATAAACATAAACACTCACGCCTGTCACCCATAGGGGTAGACAGAGACTATGGACTTCCATTTGGCACGATCCTGACACACCTGACTACACGCTCGTCGGTTAAGTCGATAATTTTGTCGAGCCGATTTGGTCGATAAATTTTCGCCTAGGCCGTTCCTTCCCGACTCTGCCGTTCACCTCTGCCACATAAATTTGCTTTGTCACTCTTTCCTCATTCATTCTTTCTACATGACCAAACCACCGAAGCATTCCTTAATCCTGGCCACAACATCATCTTGCAAACCACACTCTTCTATTATCACACAATTTCTCACTCTGTCATTCAAATTCAGCCCTAACATAGTCCTTAATGACCGCATTTCTACAGCATTTATTCTACTCTCGTGCTTCTTCTGCCAGATCCAACTTTCACTACCATACATTAAAGTAGGGACTAACACAGCATTGTGATTTATTTTTATATAGGATAAGGGTGACAAACGAGCACACAGTCCACCTGATGGTAAGTGGTTGCTGTGGCCCATAGACATCTACATCTATCCTCGATTACGAATCAAAATGCAGATGCGTTGTCACCCGTGAGGACTAAGATGGAATGCCTCGTTTCCAGTAAAAAGGGTCTCCGGTTCTCTACACTCACCATACGAAACACAGCAGCGTTAAGCTGCTATTCTACGCTGATATTTTGTGAGAGCGTGGTCCTCCCCCGGTCGAGCCGACCCATTCGTGCTACAACTATACCAGTAATATAGCTGCAGCATGGCTCTACCACGTAAAAAAAAATTGCCATACGTGCCTTTTTGGACACATTCTGACTTTCCACAACAGAGTGTAGAGCCCCATTTACTTTATTTCCTGCGTTCACTCGTTGTTCTATATCATTATCATATCTACCATCCCTGCTATATATTTTATATGATAATAAAATATGGGCTGCAGTGGATGGATAGATGAAATTTTAATTTCTTTTTCCTTACTACTTCTACTCATTGTATTTGGCATTCCTTGTTAATATTTTCACTAAAAATTAAAACAAAAACCATTTAAAAAAATAATTTTAAGTTTAAAGTATAAAACCAATGTCAGATTAAGTACAGCGTCCAAATCATTACACGTTTAATTGCTATAAAAACTATGTTTTGTTTAATTTTCATCAGAATCAACAGTTTGTTTTATTAAATAACTTAATAAAATACGATATTTACTTCAATAAAAGTACTAACAGAATACCAGCGTAAAATAGCAGCTTAACACTGCTGTGTTTCGTATGGTGAGTGTAGAGAACCGGAGACCCTTTTTACTGGAAAAGAGGCATTCCATCTTAGTCCTCACGGGTGACAACGCATCTGCATTTTGATTCTTTATTGAAGATAGATGTAGATGTCTATGGGTCACAGCAACCACTTACCATCAGGTGGACTGTGTGCTCGTTTGTCACCCTATCCTATAAAAAAAACCTAATAACTGAAATTATGATACAGTCCTACTCCTCGTGGTATAAAGCTAAGAAAGCTGGCTTTATATCCTCTTCTGTACTGTGTTTACTTCGAGAACCAGCCGTCTTGTCACTATCAGATTTAGTTGCCGCCAATTATGTGGTGTGCCTGCGACAGTCCACTGCTGTGACATAATGTAACGATTGAAAGTTAAGATATACATATATGAAAAGCCAGGATAACATTGTTACAAAAACAAGTTGTATTCGGGACAATGTCTCAGTAGACTTTATTGCTTGAAGTTGTTCCAGGTGTCCGATGGTTTCTATAGCTACTTAGAATCAGGTCAAAAACCAAAAGTTGTCGCTAGCTAGTTAAAAAGTGCCGATTAGATAGCAAATGGTGCGTGGTAACTTCATCCCAAAATAAATATGTAAATTATTTTATTAGTTACATAACATTGAAATATACTTAGATATTCGAGTGGTAGAGCCACGCTGCAGCTATATTATGGTTGTAGCAGGAATGCGTCGGCTCGACCGGGAGGACCACGCTCTCACAGAATACCGGCGTAAAATAGCAGCTCAATGCTGCTGTGTTTCGTATGGTGAGTGTAGAGAACCGGAGACCCTTTTTGCTGGAAACGAGGCATTCCATCTTAGTCCCCAGGGCTGGCAACGTATCTGCATTTTGCTTCTTAATCGAGGATAAATGTAGGTGTCTATGGGCCACAGCATCCACTTACCATCAGGTGGACTGTGAGCTCGTGTTCTCTTAAAAAATCTCTCTTACTCTATTAAAAAATGCACAATATTAAAAAAAAAACTATAATAAAGGAAAACTAAAACTAAATACTTAAATTATCATAATATATCATTATTACATTATCATGTAATAAATATGTTAATTTAATTGCTTTAAAAAAGGTTACCTCCACTTTAGAATTTTCTCCTGTATCGTGGCAGTTACAAAAGTCAGTTCACAAACATAAATTGCCCAAGGACAAACATCCAGACCTGGAACAATTATCTGTAGACCATACAAATACTTGTTCCGTGCGGGATTCGTACTCGCGGCCATTCGAAACCCCAAGCGTTCGAAACCCCAAGTCATTGCAATACGGAGCCGTCAAAATGTTGGGTATGAACTGTTAAAACATTACCAAAACATTTATTGTTTATGGTGGCATAAAAGGTATTTAAAATATATATTCCAAATATATGTACGTAATATAAAAAAATATAAAAATATCTTATAAGTTAGATCATCACAGCCTGGTTCTTTGTTTTTTAATTTCATTTATTCATTTGCATCATACGCATTTTCGCGGTTTTTAACGATGATGCGGCGTGGAAGATATGACAGGCTGAATTAATTCGCGTGTAGATTAAATTTCGATGAAAAATCTCGATTATTATTGGCCCGGAGTCTCATTTGTCAATGGTGACACGTCGAGGGTGAGTGATGGAAGATGGAATGGAACGAATCGATACGTAGTCGTTCAGTGCGTAATCGAACGCTGTTTAAATTTCATTTTAATTTTTATGTGCGATTTAACGAGCGCTGTCAATATTGTTTGACGATGTCATAGCCCGGTTGTCAGAGAACTTGATCAAGAGTCGCGAGTTCGAATACCAGACGAAGTCGACAATAGAGTAGTTTACACTCAAATTAATTAAAACACATTTTCCGAAATGTCAAACTGTACGTGGAAGAGATACGGCTGGACTGTGGAAGGACCACGTTCGTCCAGAATACCAGCGTAAAATAGCAGCATTAAGCTGCTGTGTTTTATTTGGGAAGTGTTGAAAATCGGAGATACATTTTACCAGCAACTAGTCAGCATTCTATCTTATCGTTAATCCTCAAAGGTGAAAACGCATCTTCATTTTGATTATTAATCGATGATAGATGGAGGTGTTTATGGTACACAGCATCCACTTAACATCGGCCATATCACCTATCTAATGAAAGTGACAATTTACATTTTGTAATTACGATTTACATTTAATATTTCTACATAATTCTGTTAAATGTAGGTTTTAAATTGACAGGCAATAATTTTTAAATTTGTCAGAAAAACAACTCAAATTCAAATGAAACAATTTATTCTATAAATTTGAAAAAGAAACATACCATGACATGTTAGTAAAACACAATTGTCATCAAAAACAACAGTATTTTTTTATAGTTTAATGGTAGTGTGTACTAGGTGTACTGAGTAGTCATTTATTGCTCTTATTGGCACAAAAAATCTTAAACTTTTTTGTTGTCTCAATGTATTTCAAACCGAATAAATGTCTTTATCTTACCATAGTTGTAAAAACATTAAGCAAGTTAGTGCATTATAACTAACAAACGCAACATTAAATCAAGTCTCTAATCCGAGCTCAATGACTAAACTGGCGACCTAGCCAACTAGGTGCCCTCTTCTAAACCGCCATATATTTCAGCTTGGACCAGTGCCAGGCGCTTTCGGGCCGAATCCAAAATACAATAGCCCCGTTAAACGCACTATTTATGCAATTAACCAGTGATTTATTGCGTTCGGACGCCGGGTTTTTGTTTGGATGTGCCTCATCAGATGTCCTAGATGACAGCGCACTTGATGGATGGATTTACTGAGGATTGGGATGCGGGAATTAGATTTCAAGTAAGAAGATTCAATCTTGTTTCGTATTCAAGTGACGTTTTGTGATATAAATTAACTATTTAAAATGTATATAGGATTAACAGTGTACTGGTTAATTTCGCATTTGAATTAATTCGTTAATATTTTTTTTTAGAATAAGGGTGATAAACGAGTACATAGTCAACCTGATCAAGTGGATGCTGTGACCCTGATAATGAGCCGGAGCTCTCTACACTCATCATACGAGCAGCATAAAACTGCTATTTTATGCTGGTATTCTACGAGAGCGGTCCGTCCCCAGTCGAGCTGAACTATTCGTGCTATAATCATAATATAGTATAACATGGCTCTACCACATGTGTACCACAATTGTATAAAACGTCCCAGCTGTATTCGAATGTAGGGACGTTCAAGTATTACGTAAGCAAACTTTCTATGATTTTAGACCCGCCTGTATAAGCAAAAATAAGAAAATTGCGAACTTTTCCTCCCCCAAATAATAAGACGTAGGAATTTTTTCAAAACTTTTATTAAATGATAAAGTTAAAATTTCAAAGACTCCATTATTTTTAAAATTAAAGTATTAGTGTTTTAATGAAATTAGAAAATTATAAATAATTTATTGTTCACAGGCTCCAAGTTTCTACATCATTAACAATTTATAGTTTATTTTCACAATTCAGCTTTAAAAATATTTTTATTGTTTTATAATTTTTTTATCATACGTAAGAATTTTAATATTCCCCCCGCTCCCTTTGTCAACAAAAGTAAGAAAACATTTTAACCCTCCTGCTTACGTAACACTTGAACGCCCCTGTATAATATAAAATAACTACGATGCATCTTTGGAAAAGATTTTTGGTCTCCTTCAGCACCCAGTGAACAAGTTAGACGTCATCCTAGGTTCAATGAATAAAACATAGTCGAATCATACAATATAAAGCTTTAGAAAGTAGGTACGGACCGTGCTATAAAATTTAGCGTTTTTATTAATAGTGATTAGGCTTCGCCTGGGTGAGATTTATTAATGTGGCTTCATTTAGATATTTTAAAAAAATCATCAATGACTGTGTTTCGTATGGTGAGTGTAGAGAACCGGAGACCTTTTTTACTGGAAACGAGGCATTCCATCTCAATCCTCAGGGGTGACAACGCATCTGCATTTTGATTCTTAATTGGGGAGAAATGTAGATGTCTATGGGCCACAGCATATAGACTGGCTTGGAGCTTGGCTCTTCTACGTAAGTTATTTATTGTTACTTCAATTTAAAGTGAACCTTAAAAATCCCCTCTCGCTTAAGGTTTGCACCATCATCCTGCTCTTCCTTTACTTCCTATAAAATGCATTGATTCCTTATATATCGAGCAGGTAGCTGGAATATCTGAGAAAATGAATATTACATGGAAGGACGTTATTCAGCCATTTTGAAGATTAGTCCGGACAGACAGACAGACAAACACTTCACAATTTTTTATGCATGTCTTAATGTAACAGAAATAACACCCTCAGCTTAAAAATACAGTTATTTCGATATAACAGACGGATAATTTTGTTTATAAAATAGTACAGGTAGACAGTAGCCAAATGGTTTTGATGCGGACTGCAAATTCGGAAAGTCGTGGGTTCGAATAAACCATTTGAATCATTTTAAGTTTACTAGGAGGATTATTTATGTACGTAGCTGATGGTAAATGGATGCTGTGGCCTATAGATATTTACAGCTATTGATTAAGAATTAAAATGTAAATACGTTATCACCCCTGTGGAAAGTAGGATGCGTCATTACCAATAAGAGTAGCCTAATTACGTTACAAACCAATATATTATTATCCTATTTTACGCTGATATTTTTTGCGAGTGTGGTCCTTTCCTGGCCGACTGTTTAGTAAAAAAGAGCGTTGCTCAGGCTTAGGATGGTTTAATAATTTTATTAACACTTATAATTCGGGACCCTGTTTTATAAATTTACAATGAAAATTCGGCATACATTACAAAGAGTTCGTGCTGCACTGCGGTTGAACCATATTATCGTAATAATAAAAAAAATTGCTCATACCTAAGAAGATGTAAAAATATTATTAACACTTATAATTCAGGGCCCTGGCCAACGCGATACTGATAATTTATACATAATGTGACAATTCAGCATACATTACAAAGAATCTTAGCCGAATTTTTGTTCATAAAACTTCGATTATACATAAGCAGCAATGTACGTCAAAATTTTCATGGTGAACTACTACTATCTTGTTTATATAAAAAAAAACCCTGTATTTAAAATGGTTTCAATATAATGTGCTATATCTTACGTATTGTATGTATGTTTCCATTACATCCATTACAGCCTATAAAAATTCACTGATGATTTGTAGCTTGTGTTTAATTTTCCATGGCCTCGTAACTGAAAAATTGACCCGAGCATTTTTTTTATAGAGTAAGGGTAATAAACGAGCACACAATCCACTTGACGGTAAGTGGATGCTGTGGTCCATAGATATTTGCATCTACCTCGACTCAGAATCAAAATGCAGACGCGTTGTCACTCATAAGGACTAAGATGGAATGCCTAGTTTCCGGTAGAAAGCGTCTCTGGTTCTCTATATTCATCTTACGAAACACAGCAGTGTTAAGCTGCTATTTACGCTGGTATACTGTGAGGGCGTGGTCCTTACCAGCCGAGCCGGCCTAATCGTGCTACAACCATAAAATAGCAGCTACGTGTTTTTTTAATTGTTAGTTCAATTTAAATTGGACCTTAAAACTCCCCTCTCGCTTAAGGTTTACACCATTATCCTACATTTCCCTTAGTTCCTATAAAATGCATTGATTATACACAGAGCAAGTTGCTACACTATCTGAGAAAATAAATATTACATGGAAGGACGCTAGTACACGTGCGGGTGTTCTGAAAGTTCCACGAAGAAGTTTTTCTATATCTAGTCAATACAAGCAATTGAAATGTCAATAACGATTGATCATGAAACGCGTGAGAAAGGACATGTCTTACCGCAATGGGTTAAAGGGATTTAGTAATTTTTTTCCGATTGCGATGGAGCCCAAAAAGAGGATAATATTTTTATGGTATATACGTTAGTATGAAATCCCGTAACTGTTAAAATCACAAACATTTAATACAATGGTAACCTAAAAAATAAATTACCAGTAAAAAAACATTTTTAATAACAGGCTTTTATTTAAATGCTCTAAAAAGAAGAAAATAAACTTTAAATTAAATCAAACCCATCAATTTATTACATTACACAATTTATATGATATAAAAGCTTGTCGCGAGATTTACCTATTTTATACGAAACATTATTTTTGTCCCAGAATTATCTAATTATGTCAATATCAAGTTACATATTGTGCTATTGTTTATGTAGGTACACAAGCTTATAGATCATATAAATTGTGTAATGTAATTAATTGACGGGTATGAATTAATTTAAAGTTTATTTACTTCTTTTTAGAGCATTTAAAATAAACTTTTTTTTATAGGATAAGGGTGACAAACGAGCACACAGCCCAACTAATGGTAAGTGGTAGCTGTGACCCATAGACATCTACATCTATCCTCGATTACGAATCAAAATGCAGATGTCACTCGTGAGGACTAAGATGGAATGCATCGTTTCCAGTAAAAAGGGTCTCCGCTTCTCTACACTCACCATACGCAACACAGCAGCGTTAAGCTGATATTTTACGCTGGTATTTTGTGAGAGCGTGGTCCTTCCCCGGTTGAGCCGACCCATTCGTACTACAACTATACCAGTAATATAGCTGCAGCATGGCTCTACCACGTAAAATTAAAATTTTATTAAAATTTTTTTTTTTACTAGTAACTAGTTTTTTTATTTTCTAGCTATCGCTGGATATATTTCTAAGTTACTTCATTTAATGTGTCATTGTTGGTTTTTGATCGGCATCGTAGATCCGCCATTTTGAATTTTTTTTCGCCAGCAGTTGTTCTTTGTCGGTACCTATAGCATTATTTTGTGGGAACACCACCAAACTATCCTAACTTTTGCAAGTTATAATTCTTTAAAATTGGTATGGCGGCCATCTTGATTTCCGCCATTTTGAATTTTTTTCACCACCCAGGTTGAAGGTCGATATTAGTTAAGACACAACCCCGCTAAGTCTTACCGTTTAGTCGGGCAGTAGAACACCATCTCCTCTAAGAGCTGGACGCGGACGTCATTTTATTCGTATTCTTCTCAGCGAATCCTTTCATTTGATATCCATATGATGGGGGTGCATAAAAAACTATATTGGATTTGGAGTGACGTCATTTTATTTTCGTATTCTTCTCAGCAAACCCTTTCATTTGATGCCCATATCATGGGAAAGCTTAGAAAATAACTAGTCCACCATCTTGGGTGGTCCGCCACATTGAATTTAGAATGAAGTCACTTAGCTAACTATGCATTGTCATTTAAACTAAACATGTGCAAAATTTTAGCTCAATCGGTTGAGGATAACTGCTTTAAAATTCAGTAGTAAGATTTGACCCTAACATACAAACATTGCAAATTAATAAAAGCTTTTAAAAAGAAACGCAAATATATATGTATCGTAGTATAATTCCATTTTTTTTATAAAACTAAAGCGATTATCGAACTTATAGATCACATGATGCTAAGTGACTACTGCAGCCGATGCGCACCTGCGACTAAGGATGCGACTACCATCTGACCGGATAAATACGGTTCCGCCCGGATTTCATTACAGACCAGATTTTCTCCACCTTACTAGTAGTTCTACAGGTAACGGTGCAAGTGAGCAAATAAATTCAACTACGAACACATTAATTGTGAAGAATTTTACAATATCAAACTTTGGAGGAATCAACTTTTTGAAAGCTTTGTGAAAAGCGTTGCTAGTGGTGAAAAATATAAGTCGAAATAAATGTATATTTAATTAGGAAATTGTATATTTAGTTAATTTATATTTATTTATTATTAGTTAGGAAATGAGTCGTGGTAGCTCAGGGGCTTTGCACTCGCTGTAAATTTCACAGTACGCCAGCCCGGGTTCGATCCCCGCCGGTACCAATGAAATTGTTAATTGCATTTTTGAGTCCTAATTTACGACGTGCTCGGCGGTGAAGGAAGACATCGTGAGGAACCCAAATGAGAAAAAAATATATTTCGAAGACAAGTGAAATCCGTGAACACGCATTGGGTCTGCGCGGCGGACACTTCCTAGCTCTAAAACCCTCTCAGAACTGAGAGGAGGTCAGTGCCCAGCAGTGAGACGGCTGTAACTTTACTTTTTAACTTTTTACTTTAATTAGGAAATAAATCTAATTGAGTCTTATTGCCGATAAGTTTTATATTTTTAAGATACCTGCGAATATTAAGGAGATGACGGGTTACTGGTAATATTTTGGCTCTAGCATACGCTGACGGCAGCTACCCTTGCTACGCCACTGAAGTAGTTTAGCAAACAGCAAAGTATTGATATCTATACATATAAATAAAATTGAAGTGTCTGTCTGTATTAATAAAATAACTAGCTTTTAATAAGCTCACTTACCTCGCAAGATTATCTGCATGCTTTTAATTAATTTATTTTTTTAATTTTTTAATTAAACTTTACGAATAGATAGAGAGCTATTTTAGGTCAGATCTAGGCTATATTTTGTACGAAAAACTTTGATTTGAATTGAACTTAATTTTATTTTGAAAAAAATGGTCTTTGCTTATCTTAAATCTATGTAATACCACATTACATAAGTTTTAAAAATCCTCATCATTTTGTTTATTTAAATCGATGTTATAGCCGATATCAAAAACATGTAACAATCGTTTTAATGTAAGTAACGTGATATTTCAGAGTCATTACGTCAAATTATCGAATAATTTCTTAATTATAAATTGTAATCTTTAGATTCACGCCCACGATCAAACCAAACCTTATGTATTATAATTATAAACTCTTGATAAGGATATTTAGAAAGTTTATTCCTAACATAGCGTGGATTTTGTTACAGCTTCATATTCATTAATGTAGTTTATACTAACCTTTTTCTTTTGTAACAAGAACCATTAAGGAAAGAATTATCACCTAAATGATTGTATGTATATGATGTATAATGATTGTAGTAATAATACTTTTATATGAAATTTCTTTTAATTTTAATATGTTTTAATATCTCTTTCGGATCGTAAAGCGTTTCACGGTCACGAAGTACAATCGGGCTATTCAATTTTATGAGACGTTAAATGAACACCCTATTATATGTGATTTACGCACGTTGCGGCGGTAATTAAAAAGTGTATTTATGGCTTCTTAAGACACTTAAATATTGTGCATATACCTGTATGAAACTTACAACATTACGTGTTACTAACGTGCCATGGAAAAGGAAATGCTCGAAAGTTCAGGGATAAAGTCAAAGACGACGATATCTGCAGAATAAAAAGAGTAACTGACAAAGCCTTAAGCAATAAGCTAAAGGGGCAATGGGTCGTATATAGCTCAAAGGACCAACAACGGATGGGGAAGAAAGTTTTTCGAGTGGTATCCTCGTACTGGCAAGCGCAGTGTTGGGAGACCCTGACTAGATGCGAGTGACAACCTGATGAAACACGCAGGTGGATCAGGACCATACTCTGTGGCAATAAACTTTAGTTTTTAAATGAAAAGCTTTTTCGTCGTCTTCTCATTTATCAGCCCGGAATCTTCTTTACCAACCTTAACGATCCGCTGCTGGACATGGACCTATGCCAAAACCTAAGACCTATTTACCTTAATCGTCACAATTACAGGTGGATTGACAATCGTAGTACCAGACGTTTCGCACCTTTGACGCTGCCTCCCGTCGCCGATCTGGTTATTTTGCGTTTGGCGTAAACGAGATAGTTACACCCTCATCTATCGGAAGCCATAAGATTTTTTTTGGCATATTCCATAGTTGCCTCTTACAACACCCCCGGGACGAAATAAAAAATCTTAATTTATTAAATTACCGTTACAGCCTATTAAAAGTCCACTGCTGAACATAGGCCTTTTCTATATAATATTTCTATTAATTATTTCTAATAATTCTATTCACAGAGGGAATATTTCTATTAATTATTTCTAATAATTCTATTCAGGGGAATATTTCTATTAATTATTTCTAATAATTCTATTCACAGGGAATATTTCTATTAATTATTTCTAATAATTCTATTCACAGGGGAATATTTCTATTAATTATTTCTAATAATTCTATTCACAGAGGGAATATTAAAAAAATACTAGCAATGCTATCAACATTACTAATATTCCCTTTAACCACTCCTGGTAAGCTGAAAATGCTTGTGTTAGGAGTAGTTCACGACCGTAGTCCAATGGCCGATTCCAACCCACGTCCTTTTGAGTTCGCGGTCCGCACCCTACCATTAGGCTACTGTCGTTTAATTCTAATTTTAATTTTGACGCAGCCGCAGTTTTTCATTTTTTAGTTGTTATTAGAACGCTGCTGCCCATTTCCTGATTTGTTTCCTCTGCCGCCTCTTACGACACCCACGGGACGATATCGGGTAATGGATATTCTTACATCGTCACTTCAAAGTAATTAAATTAAAAAGCTTAATCTATACAAATAAATACAATTAGAGTGTCTCTTTGTAATGTCAAAATAACATCTTTTCACTAAACGCATATGAAAGTATATACGGTACTTATGACAAAAACACAATTTTTGTCTGTCTGTCTGTTTGTTCCGGCTAATCTCCGAAATGGCTGGACCGATTTTTATGAGACTTTCACTGGCAGACGGCTGATGTTATAAGGAGTAACTAAGGCTACTTTTATTTAAGAAAAATAATTAGTGTTCCGCGCAAAAAAATTCAAAACCTAAATTACACGCGGGCGAAGTCGCGGGGAACAGCTAGTTGATTACAAATTTGAAAGACTATAAAATAAGAATAAGTTGATAAAGTAAGAATGAATTTTATTTCTACAAGGTTAAATAACTTTTAATATTAATTAGTAAGTCTTCTTCAAAATTATTCGCTTCTGTAAGTCCACAAGTGGACATCGAATTTACTGTTGTGCTCGTTGATTCAATGGATATGCTTGGCAGGCGGAATACAGTAGCTTATACTAATGTCTTACTCCTTTCATGCTAATCCCGGTCGCCCGTCAATTTTATATCATGTAGATACTACATGGTTATTGTGACATCAGTCGGAGGCTATAAGATCTTTTTGGCATTTTCAATAGTCTAAACGACATACGCAGTACGAAATGAGAAGATGGATTCTCTTGAGCCGCTACCACACGCTGTCTAACGGCCTTACTCATAAAAATCGACGTGGCTCTCTCTTACTCTTTACTTAATGTTGATAGAAAGAGGCCGATACAGAGATAATTAATACTTAATTGAATTAAGCGATGAAAATTAAAAGTAAATTTATAGCCTATACACGTCCCAATTTTGGGCACAAAGAGCCCTGTGCCCAAATCTCTATATCGGTCTCTTTCTATCAACATTAAGTAAAGAGCAAGAGAGAGCAACGTCGATTTTGTGAATAAGGCCGTTAGACAGCGTGTGGTAGCGGCTCAATTACACACAGTATTTAAGTAAGCGATAATCAACTATAAAAAGTTAGGCCATTGATTGCTAAATTTTCCTGTCAGAATTCCATAACATTTTTTTAGATTTTTTTTTAAATTAAAATCTTAAAATTTGTGTACGCGAGTGTACCATTTAGAGGCTAGTTTCCATAAAATCTCACCTCTTCACATATTACAAGTTGTACAATTTGAAGCGGATGATGACGTGAGGAATCCATAATGGCGTCTTATTATGGGCACCCAAAGTGTAAAAAATAATAATCATCGTCTGGTTAGCGCTTTAAATGGGACATAATTATTTAATGACCATATTGGAGTTGAGGTTTCATCGAAATTTATGAATTTTGTGTAATAATTTTGAAGTTGTTTTCATTTTGTATTGCACATCGGAGTAGAATAATTAGGATTCAATACTGGTTATAAAAAGTTTCCGTTTCATGAAGGCATAAGAAAAAGCATCACCCCATTTCGTATTTACCTTATACAACATATTTCGTGCATAGATGTCGCAAGAGACGACCGTGGCAAATGCTACAAAAATGCCACCAATAGATGGCGGTAAAAACCTATCGTAAATAATGTGTATTATATTAAAACAAATGTAAAATACCTAGACTGACGATGAAAAAATATTATTATCAGAAACGCCTGGCAATTCACGTTGCCACTTACAAATACACTCCTCTGATCAGTTCCGACAGCCCTAAGCTGACTATGAATATGCGCCCCCTCATCGGCCTGTTCCATCTGTGCCTGCCCAGCCCACGAATATATTTACTAGATTTTTATATTTTCGCCCACATTAAATCAAATTTTCCTGATAGTAAGTGTCAAAAATCGGCCAAGAAAACTCTTAGTAAGTTGCACAGCCATGGTGTATCGCCAAGCATCCAGATGGTGTGGATGGTACCGTGAGTGTTGTCCCGATGTGCGTTGGCGGGATGTGGCGGCTAAAATCAATCTGAACAATTCCTTTAAGTACTCCTAGTGGTAAATGCGATAGATATTGCAAAGGGATGCAACTTCTCTAAGCAGCGCCAGTGAATTGAACCGATCAGAAAGAACTCGGTCGTCGACGATTTGAGCCGCTCTTCGCTAGATGCGGTCAAGTGAAAGGAGCTGGCACTGGAATGAACGAAGACGAGAAGATTGACTCCATGTGAAAACGAACATGAAATATTGTCCCGCTCTGCTGAGCATGCCAACCTTTTTAGAGGCCAATTTAGCCTTCCCTTTTTTATATACAGGATAAAGGTGACAAACGAGCACACAGTCCATCTGATGGTAAGTGGTTGCTGTGGCCCATAGACATCTACATCTATCCTCGATTACGAATCAAAATGCAGATGCGTTGTCACCCGTGAGGACTAAGATGGAATGCCTCGTATCCAGTAAAAAGGGTCTCCGGTTTTCTACACTCATCATACGAAACACAGCAGTGTTAAGCTGCTATTTTACGCTGGTATTCTGTGAGAGCGTGGTTCTTCCCCGGTCGAGCCGACCCATTCGTGCTACAGCTATACTACTAATATAGCTGCGGCATGGCTCTACCACGTCAAAAGTGAAACTGAACGTCATTCGATATGTTGATGCCGGGAATTCCTATGCTGGCTGGCATAGAGAACCCTGAACTTGAGAAGATACGAAAAAGGGGTTCTTTTTGATAACTGGTTACGGGTAACTGTGTCTTCTGAAGTTTGAACTAGACTAGATTTTGTCGTCCCCAATCTGAGACTTTGTTTATTAAAGACTTGACTTCAGACACAAATTTGTTCCGGTACTCAATGACGAGTTCCCGAGAAATATTAACGCGACCGGTGTAAAAAGCATCAACAGTGCTGTCGTCTGCATAGCAATGAATGTTACTGGTTTGCAACATGATGTACAGAAGAAACAGCGTAAGTGATAGCACGCAGCCTTGTGAAACACTAGCATTAATAGGCTTGTAGTCGACGTATGTACGACCTTGGTGCTCCAACCTTCAAGAGAACTGATGATATATAATTGCACAATTTTTCGGAAAGCCCATAGTAAGGAAGCTTCGAAAGAAGCGCTATGTGCCAAAGCCTATCGAAGACCTTTGCTTTGTCCAAAGTAAAAGGAGTACCGGAAAAGACGCGTTAGACCCAGTGCTAACTCCGGAGCACCAGTCTACAGCACAATAAGAGAGACTCCATCAGGCCCACTCGACTTGTTGACGTCCAGCGAGAGGAGTGCTTTGCGCACAGAGCGCTGTGTAAACCGCACATCGAGCATGGAGCAATCACACCGCCAGCGGGTCGGCGATGTGTACCCCCGTCATCAAGAGTCGAGTTAGATGCAAAAAGAGAACCTAAAAGATTGACTCTCTCCTTTGTGGCATGGGCCAGTGAGTCGTCCTCCCTGTGCAGAAATGGAAGACATGACTGACAAAGTTCCCTTGGACAGCCTTGGCAAAATACCTTAACTATATTAGAGGTAGAGAAGAGAGCTGGGGCAATTTAAACTCATTGAATCATAGCTAGTCAGGCAACGAAAGACGAAACGCACCAAATAATTCTAATACCTATTTTTACAATTTATTTATTTGTTTTGTACCAAAAATAAATAAGAGTAACAAGTAAAATGCTTACGGTACTTACCCTATTATTTATTGAGAATATTATACCAAATTTTATTATGTACATAAGTAATGCTTGCACAGGGAAGCTCAGCGCCTTTGTCCTAGGTTCTAGGACACCTAACCTTGCGCCCTAGGCTCTAGCCTAATTAGCCTGTGGGTAAATAAGGTCCTGCCTCTGATTTCTGAGTGGGTTCACGATTTTTACCTTCACCACTGAGCACGTGGTAAATCAGCACTTTATTGCAATTAAAATTTTCATTGGTACCGACATTGATCGAATTTGGTTTCCTCGGGTACTATGACGTTTGAGGGCCTATATAATGTAAATATTAAATAATGATAATAATTGACCGTGTAGTGACGGTGTAAGAAAACGGGGTATCGCAGAAGGTGGCAGAAGGATACAAAACAGGAGATAGGCAGCAGCGTCTTCTTTGTAACAACTAAAAAATAAAAAAACTGAGGTTACCGACCCGGCTTCCACGCCTGGCAACTATGGCAAATATTCTCCCTATGAGACAATCTATGGGGAGGTATATATTCAGCAGTGGAGTTTTGATAGGCTATAACGGTGAATAATTTGCTTTTTGCAGCGGCATCACTCGTGCGGGCGTGGTTCTGCCGGACGCTTTACCAACATCATTAGTGTTCCATGCCAAAATTCGGTATCAGCTCGTTATGTCAGTGTATCTGTCTACCACAAACTTTTTTCTCAGACACTTGATATATGTTCATTGTTCACTCCGTATTTTTTACAGGGTAAATTAAAATTTTGTTGATTACTCGATAACAGTGCCATCTACCGGACCAGCCTTTGTGATTTTCTTTTTTGGCACTATATCATAATTATAAAATTTGCAGCGCCACCTATCGGATATAACTACGAACTATCGTTTCGACAAGAAAAATATTTTATTGTGAGAATATAATCTCAATCTGTCAAGTCGTTCAGAAGTAACACGATCACTAAAAGACGCACCAGTGATGAGATGAGTAACTTTCCTATTGCAGAGCATGACATGAGATGAATTAGGTATAATGCCCGATTTTTCACCTCCCTTCATTTTATTTAATAACATCTATACAATATAGTTTTGTATACAATATAGTTGTGTATTGTAATGTGATTTAGATGTATGGTGCAAGTTATAGACGATAAGTTTTTATGGCAAGAACATTAAACGTTTATACAAAAAGTGTATACTTAATTTGATTTCTTAAATTTTTAAGAATTTTAAATATTTTAATGTTAAGAGACAGACAGAAGACAGAATGAAATTAGAGTTTTATTCTGAATTTGATTGACGAAATAAATAAATAGGTACGTATACATTTTTTTATTTAATTTTGATAAAATATACAATTCTTTGAGCAAGTTTGAGAAATCAAATATGCTTGTTAGGAAAGTTATGCCGATTTTTCGAACTATTTTCAATTTCATAAGTGGCATGAATTATGTATTGGTAGCGCAAGAAAATCAATCACGTACTGCGATCGTCAATCCGCCTGCCAAGAGTGACGATGAAGGCGAATTTTCCTTACAACGGGAAAGGCTCAGGTACCGTTTCGTACCAGTAACCTTTAATTGGCTGATGATGATGAAAATATTTTTGTGTTTTTCCACTCGTCAACAAGGTATATTTTGCCGAATGAATAAAAGATTTATTTTTACGTGGTAGAGCCATGCTGCAGCTATATTAGTAGTATAGTTGTAGTACGAATGGGTCGGCTCGACTGGGAAGGACCACGCTCTCACAGAATACCAGCGTAAAATAGCAGCTTAACACTGCTGTGTTTCGTATGGTGAGTGTAGAGAACCGGAGACCCTTTTTACTGGAAAAGAAGCATTCCATCTTAGTCCTCACGGGTGACAACGCATCTGCATTTTGATTCTTTATTGAAGATAGATGTAGATGTCTATGGGTCACAGCAACCACTTACCATCAGGTGGACTGTGTGCTCGTTTGTCACCCTATCCTATAAAAAAAAAAAAAAAAAGATCCTGTCCTTTGAAGACGGGATCTGCTACCGCCCTTTAAACATCCTGTTCCCAGCACGAAAAAGAAGCATAATGCTACTGTTTCGTGCGATGAGTGTAGAGAACCAGTGACCATTTTTACTGGTTATTAGCTATTCCATATCCTTAGGGGTGGCAACGCTTCCGCACTGATCGTAAATCAAGTGGACTATGTGCTTGTTTGGCATTCTTCCTTCTAAAAAAAATAGACGGTTTTTTCTAGTGAGGTGAGTTTGAGCTCTATTAAATACTTGTCAGCTTATGACATAAAAATTCTTTATTTTTAATTTAGACGTTCCCTCCACACTAGGATTTTATTCTGTATCTTAGGGGCAGTTTACATACATAAATTTCACAAGGACAAATTTCGTGCGAAATTCGAACCCACGACACTTAGGGCTGGAACTCATTGCTAAGCCACTGTACCACGGAGCCGTCAGTCAAATACTGGCAATGATAATACTTCATATTTCTACTTTGGGAATGAATGTGATTGGTTACGCTATTTTGGAAAGCATTTCCTTTACGCTTGTGCATTGGACCAAAAGATTTATTTAATTTCAGTTTCGGAGTGTTTGCCTTTGATGTGCGGGAGGCTGCATATTAAATTCTCTTAGCCCACGGCCTCCGATCAAAGCGAGCAATTATTTTAAAAGAGGCACAGTTGTGACAGCAGCACATAATTTTACTAAGGCACCATTTAAATCAGTATTTAAAGTCAGAGCATTGTTGAATGGCTTCATTGTAGAAACAACTATACATATATACTTAACTAGCTTTTTACTCGCGGCTTCGCTCGCGTGAGCTTCAATTTTTTTTTTACATATTTAAATGGTGTTCCGTGCCAAATTTACCAAAATTCGATAACTTTTAGAGTTTTTTGAGTTTCTTTCTGAACGTGGTAGAACCACGCTGTAGCTATATTATGGTTGTAGTACGAATGGGTCGGCTCGACCGGGGCAATAGCAGCTTAATGCTGTTGTGTTTCGTATAGTGAGTGTAGTGAATCGGAGACCCTTTTTACTGCAAACGAGGCACTCCGCTTTGTCCTCAGGGGTGGTAACGCATCTGCATTTTAAGTCTTAATCGAGGATAAATGTAGATATCTATGGGCACCAGCCTGTAAGTGGATGCTGTGACCATCTATGGTCACAGCATCCACTTACTATCAGGCGGACTGTGTGCTCGTATGTCACCCTTATTCTATAAAAAAAAAATGAAAATGTGTTGTCAAAAGTTTGAACATTTTTGTTCGCATATTACAGACGTCATTTTAAACATTGGACTGGTTTGTTTCCTGTTTTTAGAATTATAAACTGCTTTCTGTAATGCAACGTATACTGATTTAACAAAGTGCTATCACCTTAGTTTTATCTAGTCAACAGAATGTTTGTTTTTCCAAGGTCTAGAATAGTATACTCTCTGTTTGCTTATCATCCTCCCTACAATAGGAGAGATTGAGAAAATTAAGAATATCTTGTTATTCTCTATTTTAAATTGAACTTACATTTAGCCAACAAATGAAAAGTTAATAAAATTTCCGAAACCAATCAATCTTATTCAGTTTTTTTTAAGTTGAAGTCCTAAAATAATTATATTTTTGTTTATTATTTTCTGTTTTTTTTTAAATTGCTCGTTCTAGTAGACATAACTGATTTACATTGGTTAAATAATAAATTTGCCGTTTTGTATTAAAAAATTGTAATCCTTTTTTTCCTAAGAAAAAAAATACATATGGTATATAATTAAAGTATTCTTGCAGCAATCTAGAAGGGAGATCATTTATGCCTTTGCGATATAATTTTGAGGATCTGGACTCAATAAAGTTTATGAAGGCATTTTGTACCGCTTCCTGAGAACAAAATTTTTTTCCTTGCAGGAAATTATCCAAATTGCGGAAAAAATGGTAATCGGTTAGTGCTAGGTCTGGTAAGTACGGAGCATGACGTATGATTTCATAAGTCTTGTGATGTTAAAATGGTTTATAGGGCGTTATAGGTGTGAGATCTTGCGTTATCATGAGTTAATAATGGCGAAGACCGATTCCCGAATCGGGGTTGATTGTCTGAGACTTTGCCATCTTTTTGGAAGTTTTTCACAATAGATATCTGCTGTTATTGATGCACTGAATCTTAAAAAACTATAATGAATTACACTTTGAAGTGACCAGCAAACAGTTACCACTACTTGTGTATGGGTGAGCTTCGCTATAGAGCGTTGTTCCGATATTTGACCTGGGTTCAGCTATTGCATTCAAATTTTCGAAATAAAAGCCCTTTATTTTTTAACTACGAGTACTCAACAAAAAAATATGTTCAGTTGATTCATGAGGTACCTACTGAATTTCCGAGTTTTTATTTTATTTTACGAATGTAGTGCAAATTAGTTAATATTGTGGATAAGCTAACGTCAAACTATGTCATTAAGTGGTGCATTCTTCAAGTCGACGCTTCCACCACGAAAGCGATGAACCGAAAACGCAAAGTGCGTTCATTAGGCGTATCTTCTCCAAAAGCAATAATATTGCGAACTATCCTCGCTGCATTAGGATTGCGTTGCAAACTCGTATTCAGAAATTACTCAAATTTTTGAAGTCTCCATGTTTCACTCAAATACTGAATGTAAAACCATTTGCAATTCAAACAAAATAATGTCATAAAGTTTTTGAATTTAGAATGTTTTAGTTTTTGTGAAAAAAGATTTAATCGCGTATCTTGGAACATGTTTTCATTGAAATGGCAAATTCATACTTTAACCCCTATTACTATGATCATTCCAGTTACAGCCTCATAGCCCACAGATTGCCGCATAGGATATTTGCCATAGTTGCCACGCTTGACAAGCGAGATGGCAACCGCAGCTTTTTATATGTATTCAGCTGTTGTCAGGAATGCTGCTGCCCATCTGCTAGGGTAGTGGATATTATTACACCGCTACTACAGCTTACTATTAATATCACAGTAACAAAATTAAAACTTATTGAGATACAATTTTGTTACCAATTCTAAAGAAAATGTTAGATGATAAACAGCGCTAAATCCTAAAGAAATCTCTATTTCTAAATTCAGATAAAATAAATTAAAGGAATTGAAACGGGATTATCGTGACACTGGCGCAGTCGCTTCACGCCGCTTCGTTAGTTCGTGTAAACAGGGAGCGATTCTCGTGTGCTAACTTCAAGACAAACACAAGTAGGATTACTTCGACGGTCTGTTTGTCGCGATTGTCTGTGTTAGTATTGTATATTGACTCCTCGTCATCTAGTTTTCGTGATTGGATATTTTGCGATAAAATCCGTAAAATTGGTGTTATTCAATAAATAACCAGTTTTGAAATGTTTTCTGTCTGTCTGTCCAGGCTAATTTTCGGAATGGCTGAACCGATTGAAATGAAACATCACGAACAGATAAAGAGTAATGCCTGCAGTGTTCTAGGCTATATTCTATCCGAACAACTTATAATTTTTTTTCGAGAAATCTTAACCTTAACCTTAAATATAAATAACGGCACATGAATAGATCCTACCCAGGCGAAGCCAGGACGGATTGCTAGTAAATAAATAAATAAGATTGATTTCGTATTATTAGGATCCATAGTAATTAAGTAATACCTATTAGGATTAATAAGTAAGTAAGATTAGAAAAACAAGTTAGATAAGATTTTTTTTACAGATTAAGGTTGGCAAGCGAGCATACAGTCCACCTGATGTTAAGTGGATGCTGTGGTCCATAGACATCTATATTTATCCTCGATTAAGAATCAAAATGCAGATGCGTTGTCATCCTAGAGGACTAAGATGAGAGAAAAGAATGCCTCGTTTCCAGTTAAAGGGGTCCCCGGTTCTCTACACTCACCATTATGGTATATTTATATTATGGTATTATATACTGGTATTCTGTAAAAGCGTGGTGATTCCCCGGTCGAGCCGAACCACTCGTGCTGCAACCATAATATAGCTGCAACGTGGCTCTAGCACGTTTTGACCTAGTGTTATTTTAAATAATATATTTTCTATTGCCTATGGGTCTATTCCTTTTAATTTGCTACTGAGTATATTGTTTCATTATAGGCTATAAAAATTATACAAATGAGCCTCATCATCATTACAGCCCTTCACAAGTTTACTGCTGAATATTGGCCTCACTTAATAATTGCCACAAAACACGCACCTACATGCATCCATCGACTTTCTGCATGTCTAACTAAATTGTAATTTCTTTTAGTGCGGGGACGCCTTACCTAATCACTCTGTCACTCCAGAGCCTTTTCCCCATCGGTTGTCGATTCTTCGAGCATTAAGGCCTTATTGCCACTTCAGTTTACTGACCCCGGTATGGGTTATCTAAGTTACTTGGTTGTACTAAAATTATCACTCGTATTCTATCAGGTAGAGAAACCTCCATTGCTCGCTGAATATCTTTTCTCTTAAACACTTTTTCTTATACAGCCAGCAATGAAAAGGCGGATACTAGTGAAGTTTTTTTGACGTTGTTACTTCTCCCGACTAGAGAAATTTCATTTTTATAACAATTTTTTCGTAAAATAATGAACTTCAATTTAAATTTGTTTCTTCAATGACTTATCTCCCCAATAGATGGAGCAGCAACCTGAAGAAACACGCAGGTAGTCGATGGATGCAGGTGGCTTAGGGCTGTACTTTACGGCACTCTACGGAGGTTGCCCGTGTTTGGCACCGTGAATTTGCGATAGGCTGTAGTGATAGAGATATTGAAACTCACATTTGACCCATCACAAAATTATAAAAATACTTTATAATCATAATAAAAAATGCCTTTCCAATGGGTAATTTAAAAAAGTTGTGTACAAAGAAGCTATTCTATCTTACACCAAATAGACAGCGACGTCGAACTTTCATTTATCACACACAATCAAGTCAGATAGAAAAGCGACACGGTGGTCCGAACCGGCTCTTGCAAAATGTCGTCCCCATTCTACCTCACTTCCTTAATAAAACTTTTCTAAAAGAAAAGAAAAAAAACGCTTTAAATACAGCCCATGTCGGCGTTCAACGTGTAACTCGAGCCGAACACGTAGACCGTTACTATTTAGAGCTGGTGTCGGCTAATACCCGCGTCGAACGTAAAGATTGGCGCTAGTTACGCATGACATGTTGCCACAAACAAAATATCGATGTTTATTGTAATTAATCTAATATTTTATAAGGTAAAATTGTAATAGTAAAAAGCATTACAAACAGTAAGACCTGTTGAAGTGATCGCGTTACTTTCGAAAAGTGCTTGATAAAAGCCAATCTATACATACATACATACAAATAAATAAAATTGAAGTGTCTGTTTGTAATGTCAAAATCACAACAGCTTTTACTAAATTCATATGAAAATATATGCGGTACTTATAACTTTTTAATTTTTGTCTGTCTGTCTGTCTGTTAGTCTGTTGGTCTGTCTGTCTGTTTGTTCCGGTTAATCTCTGAAATGGCTGGTCCGACTTTGAAGAAAATTTCACTGACAGATAGCTAATGTTATAAGGAGTAACTTAGGCTACTTTCATTTTAGAAAATAATTAGGGTTCCGCGCAAAATAATAAAAACCCTAAATTACACGCGGGCGAAGTCGCAGGGAACAGCTAACTTTGAATATTTTTGAAATGAAAACTTCTTTATAATCGTTGTGATTTGTAACTCGATGAAACGAAAAAGCGACACTAAAAAGAGACAAACATATACATCTATAGGATTTAGCCTGCGAGAGAATGAGATAGGATATAATATACAGCTTTTCCTATTTATGCGGTCACCTTTTCTGAAGGTTTCACTTCTACCGCGTGTGAACTGCAGAAATGTTTTTTTTTACTTTGTCTAATTATATAAAAGATGGGTGGGATTCGGTCTATTAGTTCGGTCAGAGATAATTAATACTTAATTTAAGTAAGTGACAATCAACCATTAAGTAAGGACGTATGTATTTAAGCGTCAAACAAAAAGATTCTACCGTTCCTGTCGGTGTTCTATAAATTCAGCATCCACTTAACTTAACGCGGAATGTGTGCTCGTTTGTCACTTCAACTTGTAAAATATAACACTGTAGAAAAACTCGACAATAGTTTTTCCGTGGAAGGTGTGTCTCTAGCAGCATCTAGCGGCTAGTGCATACGAGTGGGTGTCTAAGTAACATCGCGCGCGAAAGTGCTTGGGATCACACCAACTTAGCGGAAAATAACTGGTATCCTGGTATCCAAAAGCGGTACAGTGGTGCAATATCTGTACGGTGTACATATATTGCACGACTACATTGAAGTGTCTGTCTACAATATTGAAATAACTACCTTAAATTGAGCTGAAGGGGTAATTTGCATGACATTAGACTTGAATAACTGTCTGTCTGTCTGTCTGGCCGCCCTAATCTTCGGAATGGCTGAACCAATTGTATTGAAACTTCACGGACAGATCGAAAACTCCAAAAGGGATTTAGGCTATATTTCGTCCGAAAAATTTGGTGATTTTAAAGAAAATTACAAAATAAATAGGCATTGATTATCTTTAATCTAAATAACGGCACATTAATAGATCCTATCCAGGCGAAGCCGGGTCAGGTCAGGTCACTTTTAGATGTGTTATGTTTTACACTACATGTAGAACAAATGCGATATGCAACTATCAGACGTTACAATTCGCAATCGCCGGGATAATAACAGGTTATGCGCAATTAGATCAAGAACGGCATTGATGTATATAGTAAAAGTATTTTCTGTCTGGCGACAATAATATATAATAAAATCCCCAAACCCATAAAACAATTGCCTACTACACTTTTTAAGCTACATCTTAAAAAATATCTGATAGCCAAATGTTATTACAGCTTGCCTGGTTTCTTAAATGATTGATTTTTTAAGGTAAATATTGAATTGTGACATTTCTCTAATGCAATCTTAGGAGATGCCATTGAAATTGTTGCACATCTAGAATTATGTCCGTAGGGTTAGTTTTTATCTTGTATAATTAATAAAATATGTAGTATAATTTTTGTACGCCATAAATAGCAACACATGTAGCTCGTTTTAAGTTTTAACACCTTTATATTGTTACGAGCTTGGGGTTCGAGACAATTTAAAACTGCTGAGTGAATTACTAAAATTGACACTTTAATTACAGAACACTAATTACAACTAAAACCACACTAATAACAAAATACAATTGTACTACAGATCACTTTAATTTGCAGTTGTATCGCTTCGAAGTATTCGCTTGTATCGCCAATTCAATACTGCCTCGGTCGTGGTCTATACCGGCCTTATATAGCGCCTGATACTTTCCAGAACCTTCTACTGTGGAAACATCTAGAATGTTCGAGTACATATCGGTCCCGAAATTTCTAGAAAGATCTTGACTCTCCTAGTTCTGCTACTCGATACCAGAGGGCGCCAGTGGCTAGTGTTGCCATGTGCAAGCCATTAATAGTGGCGCGCAACATTGCCCCCTCCGAAGACATGCTCGTCCCGAGCATTATCGGCCCCATAATAACGCGCCAGTCGATCCACATGGACGATCTTAGGAGTACCTCTTGCACCTTTCTGTATCCGTTAGGTTACGTCATTGATCCTTGTCACAATCCGGTACGGTCCGTCCAATTTAGCTTGAAGCTTAGGAGATTTCCCTTTGCTGCGAACTGGATTGTGTAACCACACTATTGAACCTTCGTCAAACCCTTTGTTGTTCATTTTGCGGTCATACCGTGTTTTCATCTTTTCAGACGTTTGCTGGCCCGACAGTCTGACGTGCTCATAAATGTCATTCATTTTGTTCCGCAAGTCGTTTGCGTAATCGGTTATACTGCGTGGGACATCAGGTGGTATTCCGGTGATCAGGTCTGCAGGCAGCCGTAATTCTCTCCCAAAGTTTGCAGCTGGTGTCACTGATGTACTTTCGTGAACTGCGCTTCGATATGACAACAAAAACGGTTGCCTGTCCCAGTCTCGTTGACGTTTTTCCACAACTTTTGCTAAGTACCTCTCCAATGTCTGATTAAATCGTTCTACCATTCCATCAGATTGTGGGTGGTAAGAAGTTGTTCTTGTTTTATGAGTACCCATAACTCGGCAAGTTTCCTGGAATATTTGAGACTCAAAATTCCTTCCTTGATCGCTGTGAATCTCTAAAGGTACTCCAAAACGACAGAAGACTTCATGTACTAGTTTATCTGCAACTGTTGAAGCTTCTTGATTTGGAATGGCGAAGACTTCTGGCCACTTAGTGAAGTAATCCATCACAACCATGAAATACTTGTTACCACTTTCACTTTCCGGAAACGGCCCCGCAACGTCAATGGCTATCCTCTCCCATGGTGCACCAACATTGTACAATTTCAATGCACCTCTACTACGAGTTTGAGGTCCCTTTACAGCCGCACAACTTGTACATTTGCGACACCAGTCCTCGACATCGTCACGACAGTGGACCCAGTAAAACCGTTCTCGGATCTTCAGTAGAGTTCGTTTAACTCCCAGGTGGCCTCCTGAACAACCATTATGGTACAGCTGTAGAACATCCGGTACTTTAGCTTTAGGGACAACCATTTGCAAATGACAACTGTCTCCCCGAACATTTTCGGCTTGATGTCCGGATCTTCCTGCTGTGCATGTTGTAGGCTGTCCTTCCACTCATTGCTGAGCTGGTCTGTCCTGAGCATCCTCACAGACACCACTTCCTACCCTCTTGCCTAGTACAATGCTTGCAAACGTCTTCCAATGCAGCGGTGAAGAGTTTCGGGATATAACGTCACCCTGTCTTACACCTCTCTGCAGTTGGATAGGTTTTGTACTCTGGTTCTGTACTCGGATAGCCATCGTGGCCCTACTGTACAAGCACTTCAGCACTTCGATATACCGACAGTCAACGGCACCGCTGAAGGGACTGCAGCACATAAATTTCGACGGAATCAAAGGCTTTCTCATAGTCCACATACGCCAGACATAGTGGCAAATTGTACTCCTCGGACTTCTGTACAATTTGCCGAAGGGTATGTATGTGGTCTATGGTGCTAAAACCTTTCGGAAACCGGCTTGTTCGGGAGGCTGGAAGTCGTCGAGTCTGCGTGCGAGACGATTCGTAATGACTCTCGAAAACAGCACGTAGACGCGGCTCAGAAGGAAATCGGTCTGTAGTTCTTCAAGAGGCGTTGTCGCCTTTCTTGAAGAACAAGACCACCACTTCTGCTCCACGCCTCGGTGTAGTGCCACCATGTAGGACGGAATTAAAGAGCTTCTGAAGGACTTCAAGTACCGGTTTTCCACCCGCTTTAAATCGCTGTAATTCCATCCTCGCCTGGGGCCTTGCCGTTTTAAGGTGCTGGAGCCATTCTAATCTCGCTCAGACTGACGTCCGGGATATCATCGGAATAGTGTCGGATAAGACTCGCTCTTGGATCGTTACTCACACTTGCGTGTAGCTCCAACGATGATGTGTACAGCTGCCCATAGAACCTCTCAATCTCACTCAAAATCTCAGGTGTCCCGGAAACGCTGCCACCTCGGTCTTCAGCTTCGACAGTTGGCTCTTTCTGGCAGACAGATCTCTGGCAAAGACTTTGGAGCCCTGGTTCCGCTCGATCGCTTCTTCAATACGAGCTGTATTGAAGTTGCGCAGTCCCGCCGCATGCATTTGGAGATCTGTCTGTTCAGTTGCCTGTATGCTATCAAATCTACTGAAGATTGCAGCTTCATTTCCCGTCTAACAGCCATGAGATTAAGAGTGTGATCGGAGAGTTTTGTGTTCTTCTGCGGCGGGTCTTACAAAACTTAGCTCCGACCGCATGGACAGTTTCCACGAGCTTGTCATTCATATCGTCCACTGCATTGCAATCTTCTAGGCACTGAAAACGGTTTTGTAACTCGAGCTGAAAGGTTTCGGGACTTTGGCCGCGAGGGGACGGGCGTTGACTTCATTAGACGACACCTCTCCAACTTAACGTTTAGGTTCAGTGTGCCTCTAACCATTCGGTGATCGCTACCAGTTTTCACCCTCGCGATCACTGAGACATCACTGAACAGTTGGCGTCTAGTCGTCATAATGAAGTCAATCTCATTTTTGTCGAACCGTCGGGGCTCGACCAGGTCCACTTCTGTGGGGCCGCTTCTGGAAGAAAGAGTTCATCATAAAGTCCTCTTTCTCCATGAAGTCGGCCAGCTGCTGTTATGGGTTCCGTTGCCTAATCCGAATTTCCTACTTTCAGCTCACCGTTCTCTCTTGTGCCTAGCTTTGCGTTGAAGTCTCCATTAACACCGTATAGTGGGTTTTAGAGGAATGCATGGCTCTAGAGATATCCTCATACATTTCCTCCACCTCCTCATCAGGGTGTGCCGAAGTTGGTGCGTAAACCTGTATGACCTTCAGCGAATACCGTTTGGTGATTCTGAGTATAAGGTACGCAACCCTCGTCGACACTCCCAATTTTCTAACGTTGTTAACGAGACTTGTGGACGATAAATCCGACACCTCCTTGGGACAGATGGTCGCCCTCCGGTGATAGAACAAGTTGCCGGATTCGAGGATTACCGTGTCCTCCCCTCTCTTCGGACCTCGGATAATCCTATAATATTCAGCGCAACTTGTCTATCTCTTCTTCAACTCAGGATCTTCTCGTCAGTCCTCAGAGTGCGTGCGTTATAAGTTGCCAGGTCGAGTCGTCGTAGGTGGCAGAACCTCCACCGGAGATTCTTAGCACCCTGCCCGCCGTTACCATGGTCGCCACCGTAGCCAGGAATAGCGGGGCCGCCGAGGACTGAGGGCCGTTTCTTCGTAACTTTCTTCATTGGGGATGACGCGCGCCACCTAGTGTAAGTTAATTGTACTATGTCTATAACCTTCGCGCAAGTGCAAGCAATAAGTTGACAAAGTTTTACCGCAATCTGATGAACGGTACGGCGGCGCATAAAATACGAACAAACAAATATAATTTTTATATATTAGATAGGTATTTAAATGTTATAAATTTATGTGTAACTTACGCACGCATTTGGCAATTTTATTTAGTTAAAATTTAATTGCTCCTTAAAACAGACCTTAAAACGCGTTAAGTGCACGACTGTCCGCGAGGGAATGCAGGTGAACGTTTACGAGCTCATAAAGTACAGGCGGATAAAGCTCAAAATAGAATTAGGTGCACGCCACACTTGCGTACAGACACTCGTTTAATTTAAAACGTTCATTACACAGAACATCGAGTTAAGCGGCCAGTTGACAGACAAAAAGACAAGCGAACGTATACGGATAGTGTACATCTGGGCTTAGATGTTGCAGCCCATTAATAAAACGCCTTTGATGCATCCGATCGCGAACAGAATATCTACTGTTTTTAATTTTTTCTTTAAGTTTTTTCTTATCATAATCTTTTCAAGTAAATAAATGTAATAAAATTTGCTGCAGCTGGGTCTCAGGATGGCTCGTATCGGCCTGATAGGCATTTCTTATAGAATACGGGTGACAAACGAGACCAGAGTCTCCTTGACGACCATAGACAACATTTGTTCTCGATTAAGAATCAAAATGCAGTTACGTTGTCACCTCTGAAGACTAAGATGGAATGCCTCGTTTCCAACAAAAGTCTCTGGTTCTCTACACTTACCATACGAAACAGCAATGTTAAGCTGATATTTCAAGCTGGTATTCTGTGAGAGCGTGGTCGTGGTCCGGTCGAGCAGACCCATTTGTGATAGAACCATAATAATGTCGGCTTTCTTTCGGTTACATCGGCCAGTTTCAACAGAAACTAGCCACCTGCGCAGGATAGTGTTATAGTGTCTGAATGTATACGCAAACACAAGTTTTTTTATTATTAGTAGGGGTCGCCTTTGGGGGGTTTACCAAGCGGAACTTAGCCCCCCCCCCCCTTGAATACGCGGGGCAGCCTGAGCACCCACCGTTACTGTGTAAGTGCACTCTCTTTTCCTTTACTCTCACAGTCCGATGGGACGGGTAACCGACACGACCGGAGAGATCAGGCGCAGGGCCAACAGCTTTACGTGCTTTTTGAGACACCGCCAACTTCCTGACTCCGGGCAGCTACTGAGAATTTCTTGATGGAAAAACTCGATAACAGATTTTTTTGGCCCGACCCGTGATTTGAACCCGGGACCTCATGACCAGCAGTCGCACTACTACAACCACTAGACCAACGAGGCAGTCAAATAAAATGAACATAATAATATGTACTCGAACAATTTTCATACGTTCACAAATTATTTGCATTGCAGGAAATGAAAATATATTTAATTGCGTTGGTACAAAATTAATCACTTGCGTCGAGATAAAATGTTAATTCATATCGATCAATATTGTGATTTAGGTTAGTTGACTGGCAATGTTAAGGCGTAGTTTACGTAGTAACATTATTTTTAATCTGTGGCGTAGTCACCGAAATGGAACCATGTAATCTACTTTCTCTTAAGAGTAAATAAGGGTATGGCTTGTTTTTTTAATTTTAAATAGGTTTCTCCCACTGTAGGATTTTTTGTCCCGGTGTCTTATGTCGTATGTACGATAAATATCACAATTCAGCACAATATAATTAATATATTATCTAAGTAAAATTCGCAGACCTACTGTAAATTATTATACACTACCATATTGACAGAGACAATAAAGGATATTGTATTGAATTGTATCGATTAGAAATCACAGAACCAAAGAACAAAAAAAACAAATTATGCTTTTAGACAAGAATAATTTATTAAACAAGTTATTATTAAAAAAAACAAATAATCCAGCTGATGTGCTATTATTATAAATATTTCATATACAAATTATCCATTTATACCTTTCCAATTATTATATTTTCCAATTATACCTTTTTTGTGATATCTACGGACAATGTACACGATACGTTTGTTTTGTATTATTTTGCCAGGTTGCTAGTTTTTGACAGTTTATGTTCAGTCATATCACATGAGCATGGAGTGTAGAGGTAAGGAGAACCATCTCATATGGGGAAAAAGTTGAAAAAGTGTCCAACTGTATACTTTTTTTTATAGCATAGGGTGACAAACGAGCACACAGTCCACCTGATGGTAAGTGGTTGCTGTGACCCATAGACATCTACATCTATCTTCAATAAAGAATCAAAATGCAGATGCGTTGTCACCCGTGAGGACTAAGATGGAGTGCCTCTTTTCCAGTAAAAGGGTCTCCGGTTCTCTACACTCACCATACGAAACACAGCAGTGTTAAGCTGCTATTTTACGCTGAAAACTACGATATGAACATAGCTGTTGTAGACGGAGTGAAGAGTGCTGAGTAGTTAATAAAATGCCAGTATACAAAACCTCAACTATTTACGTAGTCTAAAATAATTAAGTAAATATAACCAAAAAACTGCTGTGAGAAAACGTGATTTTATAATGTGACTTTTTAAATAATTATTAGTGATTTTTATATATATTTTTATTGTGGTGATAGTTATAAAACGTTATAAAATAATTGAACAATAATGGGAAAAATTTGTATTGTGAAAAGTTGTCCAAGTGGACGTAAACTAAAAACTACAAAAAATGGTTCGCCTCAGCTTTTGTCTTTTTTCCGACCTACTGTATGTTGAGTAATTTATTTTGAATTATTTATTTAATTTACGACACCCTGATTGACAAATCGAATTTAAAATAATTCAATCCATGCAAAGTGTATATTCATATAGTATTTAACGCCTTATTTATTTCTCCATCTTATTCTAATTACTTTTGGCGCTTTTTTTAAATTTATCCTATGCTACCGCAGCGCCACCCTTATTGGACGCGTTTTTACGGACACTTATTCATACACAGAGATGGTTCTCTTTACCTCTACACTCCATACACATGAGTAAAGAAACCGTACATTTATTTTTTACTGACGTTTTATTACTCTATGTGTAAAACCCTCGTAATTTTGACAAGGAAGTGTCTATTCATACGAAAATCGAATGATATTTTTTTTTCTTATTTATACGATTGTCGTATAATTTATTTATTTTTATTCGTCCGATATATATTAATTTAAAAAATAACTATAAAAAAAAATATTTTTTTAATAGTTTTAGACACGAATAAAATAAAGTTTATATATTTTTTTATATACTCTGATACTTACTCGTATGATTAGGCTATTTGCGTCTAATAAAATATAATATTACACCAGTCTTGCAATTTCACTGAAAGTAGATTAAAGTGCGTCTGGGGTGGCCCTTGGATAACATTTTTGAAAGAATTGAACTTTTTAATTTAAAAAATTATCGGACGAATAAGTATTTTTTATTTATAAGATTACCGTATGAATAATTATTTATAATAGTCTTAAATCATAGCTATTAAAATGGGACTACTATGGAGCTTCGCACCCGTTCGGATCTTAACTCATTTATCGGCGAAGCCTTATGAAGCGAAGCCTTATGAAGCCTAAGCGAAGAATTATGTATAGATTAATAAAAATATTTTATTAATCTATACATATAAATAAATTGAAGTGTTTGTAATATCGAAAAAAAAACTGCCTTTTATTGAACTCAGGGAGTTAATACGAGTAGCACGCCATTATGGCATAAATAACCGTTTTAAATCTTTTTTGCCTTTACTTCATTGTTTTATTTTTTTTAATTTAATTTTTTTAATGTCAAATTTCAAAATTCTAAGTCACCTAGAATTGAACCTAGTCAATCAATGAGTGATATAAATGAATAATTCAGACTTTTATAACTCAAGAACTGTAATAGGTTTATCGGATACTCGGTCTTCAAAGTCTTATCTTTTCAGCTCCACCGCATTCGAGTAAGAAATTTCTCAAAGCAAACAATGAAATAATTTAACACCTTGTAAGAATATCTTTACACAGGTAGTTAGACGATAACAAAATAATAACAAGCTATTATAGAGCCATCTAAACCCGGACATTGTGGCAAATGACCCACAGGGGTCACAGCGGGCGTCGGAGAAAGTGTCAGAATTATTGCTTGCACCGCGCCAGAACCCAAATGAAACGAATATATATGTAACGCTAAGGATAAAGCGGGACGGAAAAAGGGCACCGGCGAGTATACATTTCGATTTGATATCAAGATTGATCGTCACGATCTCCACTGTACTGAACGAGGTTTTAACAATGCTGTAATGAAATATTGAGCGCGTATGTAATAATTTCTTGTTCCGACGTTCACTAATAATTTTAAGATACAGAGAGATTTATTACTTTATAACAATTGAATTGCTTGTGAAATAAATTGATGATAACATTTTCTGATCTTAATTTTCATCAAGCTGTAAAATTTTACTACTGGACATACACCCCTCTCGTATCAAGGAATTTACCTTAGTCGTCACGCTTCGGCGCAGTATCAAACGTTTCGAACCTTTTATACATGGTAGAGCCATGCTGCAGCTATATTATTGCACACTCTCACAGAATACCAGCATAAGACAGCTGCTTAATGTTGAAGTGTTTTGCACGGTGAGTGTAGAGACCCTTTTTACTGGTAACGAGGTATTTTATCTTAGTCCTTAGGGGGTGACAATGCATTTGCATTTTGATTCTTAATCTAGGATTTAAGTATCTATTTTTTATAGGATAGGATAGGGTGACAAACGAGCACACAGTCCACCTGATGGTAAGTGGTTGCTGTGACTCATAGACATCTACATCTATCTTCAATAAAGAATCAAAATGCAGATGCGTTGTCACCCGTAAGGACTAAGATGGAATGCCTCTTTTGCAGTAAAAAGGGTCTCCGGTTCTCTACACTCACCATACGAAACACAGCAGTGTTAAGCTGCTATTTTACGCTGGTATGATGTGAGAGCGTGGGTCCTTCCCCGGTCGAGCCGACCCATTCGTACTACAACTATACTACTAATATAGCTGCAGCATGGCTCTACCACGTTCTATATCGTATCTATATGAATTTCGAATAAAATACTACAATAAAAAAGTTTTCACACCAAACGACTTATATCAAATTATTCTTAAACATATTTTATATCAGAAATAGAGTAGTATGGGAGAGGTTATTCCACATAAGCTTGGTGAAGGGCAGTTAATTTGTTTGGTTGTTTCAGTCAGCAATAACCTTAACTCCGCTATCTCAGTCAATCCGAGCAAATGACTCGCGTAACCGTTAGACAACATCTGTTAAGGCACAGACATTTACAAACACATGATCGCAATTACTTTACAATATAATGGTTATTTTTTATAGAATAGGGGTGACAATCAAGCACATAACCCGCAGTCCACTCGATGTTAAGTGGATGCTGCGGACATCTACATATATCTTTAATAAAAAATCAAAATGCAGATGCGTTGTTATCCCTGAGGACTAACACAGAATGCCTCATATGCCTCGTATCCAGTAAAAAGGGTGTGGCGGCGCTGTCGTCGCGCCACAAGCGAAAATACATCGAAGCCTAAATCGCGCTATCAAAGTTCCGAAGCAAAAACAGTATATATAGAATAGCTCCGAACTACCACCTTCAGAAAACCACTCGGAGCGTTGGCCGCTCCCCGGGCAGAACACTTTGCCCGGCGGGAGATCTCCCCTTTTCCTTCCACCCGCCACAAGGGTCTCCGGTTCTTTACACTCACTCTATGAAACACAACAACATTAAGCTGCTATTTTGTGGTGGTATTCTCTGCCACGTATAAAACATTCTTCTATCGTGTTGCATTATAAAGCGGTTTGGTTGTGGTTCCTTATTCTTTTGATTTATCCCTAATCGACATTATATTCTTTGAAATTTTATTACTAATAAACTTCATAATGAATTTAAAATATTATTAGAGTTAATAGATTTAACGGATCATTTTAATCTCTATCTTCACATTCTCAACTCTCTTTATAAATACAAATGATACGCGGTGCCTTAACTCGACTAATGTCCCGAGGGAAATGTCCTCAATAAACAGGCGTGTTAAGATAAGCCATTGTTTTCTGGTGTTACAGTCGTCGCTTGTTTCCTCCAATGACACTCTTTAATTTATACCATCCAGAGCGGTCGCCTCTAGGGGCCTAATAGAAACGAAAGTTTTGTTGGAATTACAATAGAAGCCGGTTCAGTACTGATAATTAACGGAGATTGTCCGTAAACTGAACATGGTTTGGTTAATTATAATGTAATTAACGATATTAAACATGTAAATACAAAAGTTATTGAAGTCGACCATGCTCTCACAGCATACCAGCGTCAAATATCAGCTTAATACTGCTGTGTTTCGTATGGCGAGTGTAGACAACCGGACACCCTATTTAGTGGTGATGAGGCATTCCATCTGTCTGTATTTTGATACTTAATCAAGGATAGATATAGATGTATATTGGCTGCAGCATCCACTTACCATCAAGTAGATTGAGTGCTCACTTGTTGTAGAATAAGGAATTCAGAGTCATGCTGAAGCTATATTATGGTTGCAACACGGATGGGTCGGCACGACCGTGGACAGCTCACGCTCTTACAGAATACCAGCGTAAAATAGCAGTCATTGCTGCTGTGTTTCGTATAGTGAGTGTAGTCTTAGTCCTCAGGGGTGACGACGCATCTACATTTTGATTCTAAATCGAAGATAGATGTAGGTGTCTATGGGCCAAAGCATCCACTTGTTATCAATTGGACTGTGTGCTCATTTATCAGCCTTATCCAAAAATAGTGGCTATTACAGTCTATGGATACCTGTAGGCGACTTGAAATAAAGAATGCTACGATGTCTCACAGTACGTAATGAGGGCTAATAATTTTCTGCTCACCAGATGTCGCTAGTTGACACTGAGGTAAAGTTTTTTGTTACACAATATAATTTAATTGAGAAGTTAGTTTTTAATAAAAGTTTATCAGTTTCTAGAGTATTATATTAATACACAACACAATGCGTCAGTTGTTTGCTCTTTAATTTTTTGCACGTTTTTAACTTTTTTTTTAAACTTTTCAACTTTTATGAATATCTGTGGTTTGGTTTATTTATTTTTAATCCTATTAATATAAAATATAGCTAATAGTACAGAAAGAAACAATAACCTTTACATTTTCCGAACAAATTAACTTCCCCGCTATGAAATCTGTCAAATATTATACCTCACTTTCTAGTGGCGCCGCCCTGGTGGCAGAAAAAGTCGTTTATGCCCTCATTAAACTGGCTCTCTATGCCAGACGAGAATACTACAAATAGGTAAGAAGGTGGTAGGTACTAGGTACTTACCCAGACGGACTCCTACATGGAAAATGATTCCTAACACCTAACAAGGTGTCACTGCTTGTGGACTTTTGTTTTGAAATTTCGAGCAATACCGGTTTACACACGGACATGTAATGACATATAAGTAGTTTGAGGCAGTAGTCGAATACACGAATATGCGTAAGAGAAAGCCAAGATAAGGTCAGGTTCGTGGCCCTTGACAGATGATCCGTAGTAAAGAGAGTTGACTCAGTTGAGACTGTTTGTTACTACGAAACATTTAATGTTTGTTTTGTTAAATAGATTGGGATAATGAAAGGTGACGACTTGGTAAGACATGCGGGAAGTAGATGGATGCAGGTGGCTCAGGACCGTGCGGTGTGGCATTCCTTGGGGGATGCTTATGTTCAGCAGTGGACTTGTTAGGGGCTGTAATGATGATGATGATGATTAATGAAAAATAAGATAACTTGAATAAAACTCTATGGATTTATATTTAAACTTTTCAATTCCTGATATTTCGGACACTTTACAGCACCCATGGTCACGGAGAGAACTCTAAAAAAAGTTAAAATTAAACGCGACAAAATCCGTCAAAATTAATTTTATTCAATCTGTAGAATTCGCGTAAATATGACAAATCATTAAATAGATAACTACAAACTAAATAGTATACGATGGATAAATCTCAATGAATCATATATCTTGAAATCATATTTAATATGTTACATTCAAAACTCATAACCGGTCAAAACCACTTTTGACTGCAAAAAATCAGACAAAAGTAGTTTTGACTAAGGACGTTGGTCAATACCACTTTTCACAGATTTTTGCATTCAAAAGTAGTTTTGACTAAGGACGTTGGTCAAAAGCATTTTGCAACTGCAAAAATATTGGATAATAGTGATTTTGACCAAATTACATCGGCTAAAAGTGGTTTCGACCAAGAATGTTAGTCAAAACTACTTTTGACTTATACTTTTTGAATTTCTGAAATTAAAAAGTTAAATTTCTTCAATATTATATTTTATATCATTATCATGTACGCGGCTTTAGGGTGGCCCAAGGGCCACCCCAGTCGCACCTTAACCTACTGTCACTGATATTGCGAGTTTTGACCGATAGTCTGAACTTTAAATGAGGCAAAATCACTTTTGACTAAGAACGTTGGTCAGTACCACTTTTGATTACAAAAATCAGTCAAAACTGTTTTTGACTAAGGGCATCGGTCAAAACTATTTTTGCCTGATTTTTGCAGTCAAAAGTGGTTTTGACCGGTTATGAGTTTTGACTGTGATATATATAACCCGCGAAACCTTTAAAGCAGTCCACTTACATACACACTCGGCAGTATCATCTTACTGGAAGCGGATATTTAAAATATGTTGCGTTTGAAGAGAAAAACTGAATCCGTTGGTTCACATATAGTGGAATTAAGTTTTTTGAAGTCAATAAACAACAGTTTTGAAGTCAATTAAAATCTTCAACATACACGACAAAGAAAACTGTCTTAAGGCAACGTTGCAATACTTTTGAACTTTTGTTTAAATCTACGGAAATGTAAATATAGCGCAAAATAATTTTAGAAAAATAAAAAGAGGAGTGTGAAGACAGAAATGCGCATCACAATAACTTTCTCGATAAAAAAATTATAAAGATTACACTAAATCGCTATTTAAACGTGTACCTTGCAGAAATTCTATTATGAAACCATTTAAAAATTATACTAAATGAAAAGGCTTAATATTATTTTAGGTCATGTTGAGAATACAATTTCTAAATTAGTTTTTATTTTTATGCTACGAAAGAAAAACAAAATTGAACAGTTTAAGCGCTCGTGCCCACCCCGGCCAGTGCCAGCCAAAACATATTAGAGGTTGGACGTACGTTGTTATTTCAAACAATTCTCCCCGCTTTGGTTTTGTACTAATTCTCTCGAAATTGCGGGGAGTGAGATAATGTTTTCATACGTACCTTACTACTTGCAAGAAATAGGACCTAAACATCATATATTTAAACACAAGTCCCGATTCATTCACTCCCTCACTGTAATCACTCACTGACATTAACGCCTAGCTCTAACCCTGGGACCTAGAAAGCTGAAATTTTACACAGAGGTTCCCTGTATAATGTAGACATGGAGTGAGGAAGGATTTTTGGACTACTAACTTGCACGAGAGTTTAGAGAAGTGAATACGAACAAAGTTGGACAGCCAACGTTAAGGTAAGAAGAGATACCCAGTCGGCTTATAACTACACTACTATTACAACTACGAAAACAGAAGTTTCTAGATTGCTTTATCTTGTCTTGCAAATGTCTTCGCACCGTCAAACAATGAAAAATCAATTTCATTGGTGCCGACGGAGACCAAACTTGATGATCATGAATTAATTAATAGATTTAATAATTATTGAAGATTTATTTAATTGATACTTCGTGGTAGAGCCACGCTGCAGCAATAGAAGAATAGAGAGAGGTAAGATAGCAAGCAGCTTAATGCTGCTATGTTTCATATTGTGAATGCAGAGAACCGAAGACCATTTTTACTGGTAAAGAGGCATTCTATCTTAGTCCTCAGGGGTGATGAAGCATCTCAATTATGATTCTTAATCGAGGATAAATGTAGGTAAAGCAAGGAGGAATGAGCACTTGCTTGTCATCCTTATTCTATAAAAAAATTAGGCACTGGGATTTACTGTAGTAAAAACGAAAATTCAAAATAAACGTCAGTCTGACCTAATTATTGCATTTACAACGCGTCACATACAGAGAAAAACCGCAAACCGTTCCTCACGTAACTCTTTATTGCATTTTTTACGAGGTGAACTCAATTAGGCGTATTTTATATCCTTTCAGTTTATTTCAGGCGCCCGCACGCGCCGAGGAGGTTTTCAATCTTTCTAATATTATAAAGCGCTGTTTAGTGGTTTAGTGGCGACATAGGGAAACGGAAATAAGAGATGGGCAGCAGCATCTTCCCTATAACATCTTCAAAAAATATTCTGCGGTTGCCAACCCGCTTGTCAAGCGTGGCAACTATGGCAAGTACCACCTATGGGGCAATCTATGTGGGAGGATTATGTTCAGCAGCGGACTGTGGATAGGCTCTAACGACTGCTAGAATGGGTACTATAAATGTGAAACTATGCTTCTTTGTATGTTTGTTCATGCTTGAACAGCTGGACGGAAATTTGGGATACAAGTCGATTATAGGTCTGTTAGGCTAGCAGTGAAAAGTTAGCAGAAACATAGTCATCATAACCGTCATTATAACATATTAAAAGCGCACTGCTGAACATCACAACATTCTCCCATAGATTGCCCCATAGTGGGGGTATTTGCCATAGTTGATAACCCGTCTGGGAGTGGCAACCGCAGTTTTGTTATTTTCTAAATGTTATTAGAAAGACGCTGATGCCCATCTCCTGATTTGTTGTCCTCTGTTACCTCATACGACACCCACGGGCGTTATGATTAGTGGATATTCTTACACCACCTACACGGTTTCCTCTAGTCACTTCACTTCATTAGCACTTTAAGGTGTAGGAATTTAAAAAGCTACTCTATAAAAAAACATTAAAAAACATCAAAGGAACATGATAAATTGCTACAATAAAAATATAGCTTAAACTACGTACTGGCAATCATAAACCATTTCGGAGATGAAAAATTATAGTATTTAAATTAATTACTGTGGTAGAGTTAATTACTAACGCCTCGGGCTTATCGCGAAGCTGATACTGCGTCCATTATAGCTCATTAGCTGTACGCTGCTCTATGGAACCGGTCTCACAATAAAGCTGTAATCGCTTATAGCCGATCAAAACTCGCAAGATAATGTACCTGTCACGGAATCTGTGGAACCTGTTGCCTGATAACGGGTGATGGGATCTCGATTCAAAGATTGATGCAGTCGACAAATATTGGGTAATATAACGGTGTTCACAGGTAACCATGGTGGTGTAAGGATATCCACTACCCCGTCTCATGGGTGTCGTAAGAAGCAACATAGGGACATAAACCAGGAGATGGGCAGCAGCGTCTTCCTAATAACAACTTGAGAAGAAACTGCGGTCGCCAACCCGTCCTTTTAGAAGGACCATACGGCTTACCTGATGGCAAGTGACTACCGCCGCCCATGAACAACTGCCACACCAGGTGAATTGCAGGTGCGTTGCCGGCCTTTTAAAAAAGAGTAAGCTCTTTTCTTGAAGATACCTAACCTAAGTCGTATCGGTCTGGTAAAATCGCTGGTGGTAAACGATTCTACAAAGAGGTCATACGAGAAAGAAAACTCTTAGTAACAAAAGTCTAGTCTGCCAACGTGGCAACTATGGCAAACCTCCTTATGAGACATTTTATGGGGAGGCCTATGTTCTGCAGTGGACTTCGATAGGATGAATACCGGTGTTTTGAAAAGTGAAGTAGCTCTGTCTTTTCGGATTCCGTGTGGTGACAGCATTGTAAGAAAAGTCTTAGTAACAAAATTCTAGTCTGCCAACGTGGCAACTAGGCAAACCTCCTTATGAGACATTCTATGGGGAGGCCTATGTTCTGCAGTGGACTTCGATAGGATGACTACCGGTGTTTTGATTAGTGAAGTAAAGCTCTGTCTTTTCGGATTCCGTGTGGTGACAGCATTGTAATCACCATTGTCATCGAGTTTTGCCGGGAACTAGGTGATAGGATTCTTATTCTGCCCAGGAGATCGTCGGGGCCGGTATCACTCTCTTATCTATTTATGGTATCAAGTAACAGTGCTTGCACAGCTGTGTTCCGGTCTGAAGGGTCACTATAATTACAGACTGTGAGGCATTCCTCTTAGTCCTCAAAGGTTACAACGCATCTTCTTTGTTGTTAGTTGGCTGTAGGTATCCATGGACTGCAGTAGCCACCATATAAAACTAACAGTCCACCAGTTAGTTGGACTGTAAGTTTTATAAAATGTATTGAAAATTACTTACTTAGCACTTTTCTACCGACTTCAAAAAGGAGGAGGTACTCAATTCGACTGTATGTTCTTTTTTATTGTGTGTTACCTCATAACTTTTTTCTAGGAGAACCGATTTCGATGATTTTTTTTTTATTTGAAAGCTGGTGATTCTCATGTGATCCCATATAAATTTGATCAAGGTCTGACCAATAGTTTTTGAGTTATTCTTAATAATTTATATTGAATTCGGTTGTACAAAAATTTTAAAATTTAAATTATTGGACTGTATGTTCGTTTGTAACTTCAGTTTTGCAGAAAAAATATTTTATTGATAAATTAAAATGCATTGACAATTAACACTTTTTCAAAACACTTGAAATCATAGACTTAGAAAATACTGGCGGTATATTCTAAGTCTATCCTTGAAATGTTGGTTCAACATCAATCAGCAAATAATTGGATTTGACATTATATAGCTAAACAGTTTATAATGAACGTGTTGACGGATTTCACATCATGACCTCGAAACCTTTTATTTTTTAGACATAAAGGAATTTTCCTCACGATGTTTACTTTCACCACCGGACACCCGGTATATCGACACTAAAAATTAAAGTTAACAATTTTATTAGAGCCGGCGGGGATCAACCCGGGTTGTTCGCGTACTGTGAAATCCACGGCGAGCGATCAGCCCGCAGCTACCACGCCTCAGTACGAAAGTATTCAATATTTAATACAAAGAATGGAATAATTTAACCATCAAATCCTCAGGGCAACAAAGAGATAGACGTAAATATCAAGTGATGCCATATCCAACTTCTTGACGCACTCAAGCACACATCTGTCTAATTTCTATTGTGGCGGCGCTGTCGTCGCACCACAAGCGAAAATACATCGAAGCCTAAATCGCGCTATCAAAAGTTCCGAAGCAAAAACAGTATATATAGAATAGCTCCGAACTACCACTAGGAGCGTTGGCCGCTCCCCGGGCAGAACACCTTGCCCGGCGGGAGATCTCCCCTTTTCCTTCCACCCGCCACAGTGGTGACCCCGACGTGATCTGAACATACAACCAACAACCTTCGGAAACTACAACTTCAAACCTTCGTCATCGTCCTCAAGTACCCCATTCAATCGCTCCGGAGCAGATATTGTCTGCAGACTTCACATCCTGCAAAGCCATCTAGCTTTACAAAGGTTCATCGCAGCACTGGAATAATGCTTCCTGTTCCTTCCGCTACAGTGTTCGGCACGGCTCTGAGCCTTACTGATCGCCTCTGCTTCACGGCACTCTCGCAGATTACTTGCCTTATTCTCGACTCACCGCAGACTACACGGCAATTCCCTGGCACTTGCACATTCGTCGACATCTAGACTGCACCATCGACCTCCGGTCTGAGCAGGGGGATGATGTGGCGGCGCTGTCGTCGCACCACAAGCGAAAATACATTGAAGCCTAAATCGCGCTATCAAAAGTTCCGAAGCAAAAACAGTATATATAGAATAGCTCCGAACTACCACTACGAGCGTTGGCCGCTCCCCGGGCAGAAAACCTTGCCCGGCGGAAGATCTCCCCTTTTCCTTCCACCCGCCACACTATCTTTAAAGTCAGTAAAAGTTTACTCCTGGACGCACACATATTATGTAGGTACCTAAAACTGTATATTATGTGCGTGAGTGCGTATTCAGGCAATACGTTGAGCATGGTTTTGGCTTGATTTTCGCAAAATTGTAATCGCAAAATATATTCTATCTTTCTTTGTTGGTATGAGATCATACCATGATTGTATTGCATATAGTTTTAGATGTATATACGTGCGAGAGTGCGTGTTCTTACAATAAGTTGAGCATGGTTTTGGCTTGATTTTTGCGTCACTTGAAATGTATGCAGCGCTCCGTCTATATTTATTTTGTTGGTCTGAGGTCAAACCATGATATCATTATTATACAGCACAGTTTTTTTATCGTGCGTTTTATTAGCTTGGGCTGTAAGTATGAATTGACTGCCAGTGCGGTCTAGTAGTCGTTAATCCCGGGTTTGATTCCCGGGTCGGGTGAATATCAGTTATTGGGTTTTTCGGATAAGAAATTCTTAGTAACAGCCCGGGATCAGGAAGTTAGCAAGAGCATAAAGCCGTTGACAGCATGATTTTTCTCCAATCGTGATGGATTGCCGTCCAATAGGAATATGAGAGTACACCTGTGTAAGCGCATACACTTGTGTACTATAATCCTGTCCTATGCAGATGGCTGGTCTCCGTCGAGACCGACCGCCGAAACCGAATATTATTTGGAGGACATTTTATGTATGATTATAATGGAATATTATAATTCAATTGTTACTTATTTGCGGACGTCTAAATAATATAAACTTTGCAGACTTATTAAGAGGAAATGCGGGTGGTTTTTTCTCCATACAAACGCTCTCGTCTGTTTTCTTTCTTGTTGATGACCTTATAGCAATGAGTTTTACAGTAAAATAAATATCAACCTCTTCAATGTCACTATGTTTTCCTTTTTCATGATATATTATCTTTATAAGCACCGCTGTCAACAGAGGCCTAGTGTTCAAATTTGATAATTAATACTCAAGAAAGAAAAACAAGAAGGATATACACAGTGTATGTCGTTCTTATTCAGTTTGTGAAAAATCTTTTAAAATGGTCCAATATTGGAGGAGGAAATGGTAGAGAGCCAAACCTCGAATTATGCCTTTTACTTAGGCTATTCAGTCGGATCTGCAGTTGTCCTTATCGAACGCCGAGCGCTCACAGAGCGACAGCGATAGTTTCTTCAAATACCTAATTTTCAAGTCTCTCGGCCCGTATTTCCTCTTAAGAACCGTTGAAAATAGTACATTAATTTCATGACGATGATTAAGAAATACTAGATTTCTCATCACAGCTCAAAATCAGTGTTTGCTTATCAAGTTCTTTTAAACTCTAATATTATTAAGAACGAAGCTCAGGTCAACTTTTGATTCACGATACCACAGAAATACTATTTAAAAGTGAAAGTTGAAAATTATTATTAAGAGATGCCAGCTGTAAGCAAGGTTATTTGTAATTAAATATAATCTCGGTAAGAAGTTCAGTGAAATTAGCTAAACAAAGCACTCAGTGGCGAATTAACGTAAGCTTAGGATTAACTGGCTTATAAAGTTGTTTACGGCGTAAATATAATGTTTGCGCTAATGTTTGTAAGACGTTATAGGAGGGTAAAGTGACAATATTAATGAATTTGATGAACTTCAAAGGATAAAATGAGTATATACTTGCGGTAATAGAATTATTTGCAAATGTAAATGAAATTGAACTGTCGGTCTGTAACGTGGTAGAGCCACGTTGTAGCTTTATTATGGTTGTATCACGAATGCGTCGGCTCGACTGGGGAAGGACCACGCTCTCACAGAATATCAGCGTATTTTACGCAGCTCAATGCTGTTGTGAAATTTCTCAACAACAAAGTTAGCAAAGTTCTCAATGTGTTTCGTATGGTGAGTGTAGAGAACCTGAGACCATTTTGACTGGAAACGAAGCATTCCATCTTAGTCCTCAGGGTGACAACGCATCTGCATTCTTATTCTTAATTGAGGATTGATGTAGATGTCTATGGGCCACAGCGTCCACTTACCATCAGGTGGACTGTGTGCTCGTATTTCGCATTTTATTGAGCGTAGGGATTTTCATGTAATTAAGACACGAGTAACTATCTTTAAAATTTTGTCTGTCTGTCTATCTGTATCGGGCAAATCGGACAATTCACGAAAAATTTAAATAAAACATTTTATTGGTGACGAATGAAAACAATCACAAGGGTAAAAAATTATATTCGCGTAATCAATTATTATAAACAACATCGTAATTTAGATGGGGTATGAAAACATGGAAACTTATTGTGCATAAGCGAGAAAGTCAAGTTGGATCTTCGCAGGCACTGGTCTGAAAGATATAAAGAGCCATTATAGTTACAGTCTGTGAGGCTCTTGGTTCTCGGTGGTGACGACGCATCTGTAGCCTTCTTTGTTTAAATATGGTTGCAGGTGCCCATGGACTGCAGTAGCCACTTACCATTAGGACTGTAAGTTCGTTCGTCACTTTAATTTAAAAAAAATTGTAGACAAACATCATTAGATCCCTTCACAAGTTCACTGCTGAACTTAGGCCTCCCCCAAGGAATGCCACAAAGCACGGTCCTGAGCCACCTGCATCCATCGACTTCCTGCATGACTACCAGTTCGTCACTCCATCTAGTGGGGGGCCGCCCTACACTTCGCTTACCGGTACGAGGCTGCCACTCGAGAACCTTTCTTCCCCATAGGTAGTCAGTTCCTTTGTGTCGTTGCTGGATGTGGCTTTGGAGATGTTCATTCCTCCATAAGCTTCCCCTATTTACATAAATACATAGATATAGTATACATTAGATTGGCGATAGAGTGATTAGGCGAGACCAAAACGAAATGTACCGGTGTGAGTAAAATGTGCATGTGTGCGAGACGAATAGTGCTGCGCCATGCATCAACTTCAATTTATCGATACAAAGTGCTGTGTCCGTGTCATAATATGAACATTTTTATGTTTGAGGACATAAAAATAAAACTACAAACAAAAAGTTTGTGATTTTTATTTTCCACGAAAAATAATTAATTTATTGTAAAAATGTCGTAAGCTCTCCTTAGAGGTATTTTGCAATTTTGCTTCATACTTCAATCTAATAATGAAATAAATTTCGATTATTAATTTAATACTTAAGTGTTTATGGTTTGATATTGCTGGCGAATCATATATATGTATGTCAAGTATGTTAAAATTTTTTTTTGTAGGACACAAGGTATTCGTTTACTAATTTTCGAAACATATTTTCGTTTACAATTTTTCCTTTCATATGTTTTCGGAAAACTCGTTCAGAACGAATACCTATCTCATAAACGTCTTGAGAGGGATAAACAGAAATAAACAGCAGTGCTTACACGGCTGCGTTCCGGCCTGTTAAGTATAGAGAACCTGTATAATTATTAACTGTAAGGCATTTAGCTTAGTCCTCAGGGTGAAAACACATTTGTAGCTTTCTTTGTTTGAAGCTGACTGTGGTGACCATGTACTGCAGTAGCTTTTTACCATCAAGTGATACTGTAAGTTCCTTTGTTACTTTCGTTACATTAAAAAATATACATCAAGGATGACGACAACAAGTTGTATACATTTGAACATGCGTAAACGAAATAAACATATGTACAGTAAAATATATAACAAGGAACTACGCACGGGCATAAATAATGCGGGTGTTGAACCAGAACGCAGCTTTACTAAGTGCTTGCTACATATAGTTGAATATTTTTTGTGAACCCAGTCTTTTCTATTTATTATTTTTAACCATTTTTGTTTAACCTCAATATTTTTTGCAAATCTGAAACATTATAAGAGTTTAAATTATCTCATTAAAGTATTTACTATAATGCCATTTGGCTACGAAACCCTAAAAATTAAAAATAGAAAATTAAAAAATTACGAAGGTAAAGAGGCTGCATCCAAAGATATGCCTTTGCCTGTTAGAAACATATTATCGATAAGATGATATTGATATTGTCAATCTCTACAAAAATTAGATCAGAAATAGCGGGAATTCACGTATTTGTTATTATTTTTAATATAATTTTTACGCATTTAGAGCATTATCGTAATAAAATGCGATATTTTCCCCTATCCGTTTGTGTATAAAACATTTGTACCAGTTCTAAAATATTGCATTTAGAGTGCTAAATATTTTAAGTGTACTTACGTGTGAAATGTATAATTTTGTGGATTTTATTTTCTCGACGAACTACATTCAGGTATTGCACACGTCACCATATTTAATCACACCTTTAAACACTTATTAATACTTCAAAATCAAAGATATCGCGAAAATAAGGGATTTGTTCGTTAACGATTGATGTCAGCCTGATATAGGCTTATAGCGTGTACGTGTATGGTCTAGCCATTCTATCTCGTTCTGACGTAAGCATATGCTATGCCTTTCTCTTTACATTGCTAATCTAACCTAAGTATATACTAAATCTATGCATAAATACATATATAATCTACTAAATATTTACAGGTAAAAGGTGGTAACCCTATTTTCCATATTGATTCTTTGTTATTAATTTACGGTAATTGCATAACTTTGTAGCAGTTCCCCATCTCTTCCACTCTTCGATCTCATTAATGCACGTTCCCAAGTTATATCGTACCGCAGCTCAATTAGCGCGGCGTCGGAAGCGATCAGTCAACAGCTCGACATGATACGAGCCTACTTGGCGAGCCTGTTCGAAGTTGCACCGAGTTTTCTAATGTGATTTAAAATTAGCTCCAAGTTATTTGTATCAGACAATTTAAAATTCTTATTATATGAAACTAATTTTACGGATTTTATCGCGTATAATTCTTAGGGGGAGCCCCCCGTGACCATGGGAAATGTCGGGATATAAAATGCTAAAATTAAACTCGATAAAATCTGTGTATTCGCGTCAGTAGTATTATCCGTGATTTGTGGCGTTCCGTGCTTTGTGGGGGAGGCCTGTGCCTGTGTTCAGCATTGGACTTGTGCGTGGCTGTAATGATGATGATGATGATTCGCTTAAGTACAAGAAATCATTTAATTATTTATTTATGCCTAAACACAATAGTAGCATGGTTTATCGAAAAGTAGCGTCATAAGTTAGGGTTTTTTATAATTTTACAAGCTTTCGTATCAAAATATTAGTAAAACGCAGTCTGTGATCTGTTTTTTATGTGAAGTTGGGTACTGGTTTCCAAGGGCTGTTAGTTACAGTCTATATACGTCCCACTGCTGGGCACAGGCCTCTCCTGTTTCTGAGAGGGTTTTAGCGCAAAGAAATGTCCGCCGCGCTGCCCCAATGCGTGTTGGCGAACTTCACGTCTTCGAAATATTTTTTTCCTATTTTTCAGACATGCAGATTTCCTCACGATGTTTTCCTTCACCGCCGAGCATGTGGTAAATTAGCACTTAAAATTGCAATTAATAATTTCATTGGTGCCGGCGGGAATCGAACCCGGGTTGCTTGCGTACTGCGAAATTTACAGCGAGCGGTTAGCCCCTGAGCTACTACGGCTCTATAATAGTGGTCTCTGAGCTCCGTAGGCTGTAGTAGCTCTTAGAGTAACAATCCTTTCAAGGCATAACTATTTATTTTCTTTTACAATTAAAGTAAAATAAATAAGAGTCTCAGTACATTCCTGTATTACTCATGTGTTAAATGCATTCTTTATTATGCATAATTCGTCATAATTCCTTATAACAGCGCCTTCCAAGCACAACTATAGCAAATATCCACTATACGAGGCAATCTTTGGAGGCTGTCGATGTTTAAAAGTAAAAAAGTAAAGTTACAGCCTATATACTTACACTTAAAATTGCAATTAACAATTTCATTGGTGCCGGCGGGGATCGAACCCGGGTTGCTCGCGTACTGTGTAACTTACAGCGAGCGCTAACCATCTGAGCTACCACGGCTCTCCTCTCAGTACGTCCCAAGCGCGACGCTGCACTCATGTTCTCGATTCTCCGTGATCGATTTGATGAATAGCCGATGTTTAGCAGTTGATTTTTCTTTCTAAATAAAAAATATATTACATAATCTCTACATAAAAATCAATTGCTAACCGTTAGTCTCGCTAAAATTAAAAAACGGCTCGATCGTAGATCGTAGGCTCGTTTGTCAATTCAGTTATATATAAAAAAAAATATGTTCACACAATATAATGCAGAAATTACGCGCGTAAACACATAAAGGTGAAAATTTCATGATTAGATTGACCGGGAAAACGCCACATCATAGGAAGTTCATTCCAACCCTCCAACGCCGCGGGGTCGTTACGGACGTCGAAATAAATTACTTAACCCTTGGATGAAGCCGTCGTAACGAGTCGGATGAGTTGTCATTTGTGACAGATGGTTGAAGGGGTTGCGGAAATTTGGACTTTATTCTACAGCTAATAACATTTATATTGCACATTTGGAATGTTGTCATAAACACAGATAATTACAAATGTTTATTTTCATATAGGGTGTTGACCCTATTGTCGAATAGGGATGCGACTGAAACCAAATGCCTATACGGACATATTTTTACTATACTATGATATTGGGCTATTCAGTTAAACCACTATTCGTCACCGCTTTATTCAAAGTCAAAAGCATTTGAACAAGTGGCCAATAATAATTTAAAAAAAATAAGCGTATTTTGTAATAATAATGTCTTCCAGACCGAATTTCGCTCACGGCGACTACTACTACACGGAGACTAACTTATTGCCATCTGTGCAGGACAGGATTATAGTGTCCGAGTATATGTGTAAGTACAGGTGCACTTTCAATTCCTTCACTCTCAGTCCGATGGGACTAGCAATTTCAGAAGGTTTGTAGATGCGTTGCGAGCCTCTTAGAAAGGAGTAGGCTATGAAATTGATTGAGCTTAAAAAAATAAAAAATAGTCGAACTTACAATTGTGGCACAGTGGCTAAGCATTGGGTCGCGGAACTGAGGGTTGCGCGTTCGAGTCCCGCACGGATTGTTTATATGGTGTACTAGTAATAATTGTTATGAGTCTGGATGTTTGTCCTGCAATATACAGTGTAGTACAAATAATGTATGTTCAAGGTGTCCACGATATAGGAGAAAATTATAACTGTATTTGTTTAATTGTATTAAAGTAAAGAAAATAAACAAATAATTTTGGGAAGTGTGAAGGAAGTTTTAACTCATAAAAATAGATTTAAATTTTTTTTAACACATTATAACTAAATAAATATTTTTCATTTTCAGTTTGTGTTTTAAGTTTGTGTTTTTTTTTTGTAAAGTAAACAATCCATATTACTTATATACCCTAATGATGCCGTAAGGGGAAAGTAAATATATTAAAATATAAGTGAAACTAGTACATGCGTCAATCCAAAACACAAATGAGGATGAAGTTTCACCAAGTGACAACAATCGCAAGTATTTTTTTTTGACATCTACAACTTTCCTTAATTAAGAATCAAAATGCAGATGCGTTGTCACTCCTGAGGACTAAGATGGAATGCCTTGTTTCCAGTAAAAAGAGTCTCCGGTTCTCTACACTCACCATACGAAACATAAACATTAAGCTGCTATTTTACGCTGGTATTTTGTTAGAGCATGGTCCTTCCGCGGGCGAGCCGATTCATTCGTGCTGCATAATATAACTGCAGCATGACTCTACCACGTATAAAATACAACCGAAATAAAAAAAAAAACAATGGCAGGTAGTGATTTCTTATATTGACGCGAATACTACACAATAAATAAAACTATAATATTTTTACAAGCTTTTATTTAACTTGCAATGTAACTGTGTTTGTTCGGGTGGAATCTTGCAACTCAATTTTGAAGCAGATATCTTCAACCGATTGAGCTGACATTTTGTATACACGTTAAGTTTAGATGACAATGCATGGTTAGCTGTATGACGTCGTTCTAAATCCAACATGGCGGAACACCCAAGAAAGCGGACTAGTTATTTTTAATGCACTCCTACAATTTGGGCTTGCTGAGTATAACTCGAAAAATAAAGTGACGTCACTCTTAATCCAATATGGCGGACTTTTAAAGATGGTGGACTAAGGTTTTTATGCTTTCCTACAATATGGGTATCAAATGAAAGGACTTGCTGAGAATACGAATGCGAGTTAAAAAAAACATCTGTGAGTGTTGTGGAACACTCGGTTGGAACGAAGTTCCTTTCGTAGTATATTATTATTGATAAACGTGTTACAAAATACCCCGTAAAAAATATAATTAATTATCAAAGCCAAAAATTTTGTAAACTCTAGTAAGCTGTCATGTCAGGGAACCACATTATTTAACAAAAAGGCCTACGTACCTATTTTACCTAATAATTGTCTACTTTAATAGTTTTTCTATTTTTCATTCATGAATGTTTGCTACCTCAATACAAGGATGTCATTATACTCAATTACTGGCTTCAAAAAATGTCAAGGTGGAAAAAAAAATTTGTTGTCAATTTCAAATCTTCTAATCGATATCCTACAACTGTTTCGAGTTTTTTTTCCAACATTTTTTGCAAAATAACGATGCTTTCTAACTCGGAATATTACGATATGATGTTATGCGTAGGCCATGAAGATAGCAATTTAAATCGTGCTCGCGAACTGTATCGGCAACGATTTATCGATGGTAGACCCCCCACTGAACAGCGACGGCTGCCTTGGTACCAGTATTTTCTGAACATGTCAAGACGACTACATTCCACCGGGTCTTCTCATCGGTCTACTGGAAGTGGACGTCCAAGCACAGTCGACGCCAGGCAGGCTGAATTAGTGTTAGAGTATTTTGAAGAAGAGCCGACCACAAGTACGAGGCGAGCCGGAACAAGATTCGGTATAAACCATGTTGCAGTTTGGCGAATTTTTCGTGACGACAATCGTCACCCTTATCACTATTGCCGTACACAGGAGCTGATACCCTCCGATTTTGCACCCAGGAGGAAATTCTGCGAGTGGTACCTCAGGTAGTTAGAGGAAAACCCTAATTACGTAAACTATGTTCTTTGGACGAACGAGGCAACATTCACGAGGTCAGGACTTTCAAATATGCATAACCATCACATTTGGACTCGCGTGAATCCACATGCTTCACGGCAGGGCAGATTCCAACACCAGTGGCGGCTGAATGTGTGGGCTGGCCTTTATGACGGGCATGTCATCGGCCCCGTCATTATGCCATCACGTCTGAACGGTAGCAACTATCTAACGTTTTTACAAACGGAATTCGAAGAGGCGATTGACCACTTTCCTGTGGCTGACTGGGATTACTTTGAGAACCAAAGGAACATGGTGTTTCAGCATGATGGAGCTCCGGCACATTTTGCTCGCAACGTACGAGAACATCTTAACGTTCGCTTTCCGCGAGCATAAATCGGCCGCGGGGGACCGGTGCTATAGCCTGCTCGTTCTCTGGTCCTCACACCCTTGGACTTCTTTTTGTGGGGTTATGTGAAAGACAGAGTGTATTTCTCCGATTGCCCAACGGTTGCCGAGATGGAACAGCGTGTTAGATCGGTTTTCGCATCAATAACGCCGACGATGGTGCGAAATGCCACACAAGCCATATCCCGACGAGCGAGGTTGTGTATTGAGCAAGGCGGAGCACACTTTGAGCCGTTTCTGTAAATTTGACGTTTATTATGAAAAACTAAGTGTTCAAATAAAACTAGTTTTATATTAACTTATTTTATATTCCCGACGTTTCGAGTAGGTACTTTACAGCAACCACGGTCACGGGGGGGACTGAGGTATTTGACGTAAAACTAGTTTTATTTAAATGTGTAGTGTTCGCGTAAATATAAGAAATCATTAAATAAGTGTTCGTTTAGGTTGTTTAGTTAGGTTAGGTCTTATAAAATTTTTGTCGTTCCGCGAATTAGGTAGAAATGTAGGTACATTCTGCGTAGTTTACTCTTTAATTTTACTGAAATAGGGTTTGCACATCAGTGAAAATAATAATATTTTGTGAATGGACTCGTTATAAGGCCCCATTTAACCTCTTAAGCTTTTATATCATATAAATTGTGTAATGACGTTATAAGTTGATAGTAAAAGTTTTAAAAGAAAAGTTTATTTTATTCTTTTAGCGCATTTAAATAAAAGCTTGTTTTTAAAAAAGTTTTTACTTTTAATTTTTACGGATTTTATCGCGTTTGATTTACTTATTTTTAATTCCTGACGTTTCGGGTACTTTACAGCACCCATGGTCACGGGGATACACGTCGCCGTCCGTAAAAATAGTTTTATTCAATGGCAGGTAGACTCTGTAAACATCGTTCCCATCATCATATGGTCGCTTCAGACTAGCCTTAACATGCTTCAAATGTCCTAATCAACTTTTTCATTTTCTCTGAATGTGCTGTAACGAGGTTATGTGTGTTGCAAACTGCTACGTCTATTATTAAAACAGATTTATTGAAATTGTTATTATTATGTGCTATCTTATCAAACACACACCTAATCCTCCCCATAAAATGGCTCCTAAACCATGCCATTGTGGAATTATTCACTTTGTATATTTGTATTCAGTGTTGAAGTTCATTCCATGGGGAGGAAGCTTGGGGTTCGGAGGGAGAGTGCCCGAGGGGGCAATCAATGCACTCCGCACCGTGTCAAGTCGAAACCGAATAGGATAGATGTCTGAGAGTGTACACTTATAATCAGGTAAGCGAGGAAAGGGCTTGCAACGTTAAGTTTGGATTTTGAGTTGAATTCTTTAACTATTAGTGGCGGAATCAGAGGCAACTGAACTGAGGAAATATAAATATGAGTTTCAGAGAGGTGACTATATATTTGTGCTATTTGCTGTAAATTATCGGCCTTTGGGGTCCACGCGCCGTTAAGTTTATAAAGGAACTGACTGGTCATTGCCGCTGGTACTTTTCTCGCCCAAGGATTTAATATAGGTACTCAGCAATGAAACGCAGTCGGCGCTTTTGGCACGTTATCGTAATATGTGTATGAAAATTTTTGTTTTAAATGTTTTTGGTAAAAATATTGTATAATCATTATTATTACAGCCTATCAAAGTTTATTACTGAACATAGGCCTGCCCATATATTGCCTCATAAGGGGGATGTTTGCCATAGTTGCCACGCTTGGTTTTTGTAACTTTTAAATTGTTATTAGGAAGACGTTGCAGTCAATCTCCTGGTTTGTTTCTCTCTGTCCTCTGTTACGACACGGATCGATATGGGGTAGTTAGTGGATATTCTTACACCGCCATTACAAGGTTGTGTAAGGGGGTAAGAATATGGTATATTAGTTTGTTATTTAATTTTTTTATAGGATAAGGGTGACATGCGAGCACACAGTCCACTCGATGGTAAGTGGTTGCTGTGGCCCATAGACATCTACAATCTACATCTACCCTTGATTGCGAATAAAATGTAGATGCGTTGTCAGCCGTGAGGACTAAGATGGAATGCCTCGTTTCCAGTAAAAAGAGTCTCCGTTTCTCTACACTCATCAAACAAAACACAGCAGCATAAAGTTGCTATTTTACGCTGGTATTCTGTGAGAGCGTGGTCCTTCCCCGGTCGAGCCGAGCCATTCGTGACAACTATACTATTAATATAGCTGCAGCATGGCTCTACCACGTATAAAAAAATAGATGTAAGGATTATTTTAAATATCTTGAAATTTCTATGCAATTACGAGTGTACTAATATTTAATGATGATTTTAAAGCCTTTAAAGATGGAATTCTGTTTTAAAATTTTGTTCAAATTTACAAGTACAAAACAAAGTTATATTAGGATCTAACTTTGTTTAAGATATAACACAGGTAGCGTTAAACATAAATGGAACAGTCTGTTATTACCCCCATTCCATCAAAGGGTTACCAAATTAAATTGAACGGGAGTAGCGGAATCTGATACCACGCTGGAGCATAATTAATTATTAAATTAATCATTTCCAAGTGCTTAGACGGGGATGGGGAAGAAACAATGTTGTGACTGGATTTAATTAAACTTTTCACTGTTTAAATACTTTACTCTTTATACCGCTTTAATGTTTTTAAAGCCCTGGTACCTCGGGGCTAAGTGCGAGCAACTCGAGTTCAATCACCGCCGGCACCGATAAAATTGTTGATTGCAATTTTACGTGCTGATTTACCACTTGCTTGGCGGTTAATGAAAACATCGTGGGGAAACCGGCATGTTTGAGAAATTAAAAAAATCGAAGACTTGAAGTAAGCCAGCACGCATTGGCCAGCGCGACGGATATTTTCTTGCCATATAACCTAAGTGACCGGCAGTGTGACGTAACTGGGCTGTGACCATTAAAATAATGTCTATCTACTAAGACGCCGAGACTTGGTTGTTCGTACCACGTGTTAGAGCCCGCGGGCTCTAATTTACTTGGTCTGTGCCATAAAATGGCACTGTGCCTCCGACCAGGTGCCCGCACTGCCGCAAATCCTTGTTCACGATGTCTGTTATAGTACGTAGTATTAATTAAATGCCTGTGACTTTACTTTTTACAGTTATTATTATAATCTCTATACTTAATGAAATGTTTTGTAGTGCTTTGTGCTCTTCGTGATTAAAATGCTTATTATAAAGAAATCGATAACTTTTTTAAACGTCACAATGAACAAAGGATATTTTACATGGTTAACTTAAGAATGTTAAAATATGTATTATATAATTTTTAACAGTTATAATAATACCATTTCTAATAAAATCAAAATGTATATGTTTACTTATTTATGTTTTTTAATCTTCTTACCAGGTAATGCTGCAGATATTTTCTTGACAATTACTACCCGAAAGATAGATTACCTGAAAATAAATAACAGAAAACAGTTAATAAATTACATAGATCGAGCACAAAGACAAGAATTTATTGCGGTATACGGGTTGCAGTCCACCTCATTATTTTTTTTGAATGTTGATTAAACGATTATTAAGTAGTTTCTCTTGTATTGTGAAGGCATTTTACATACTTAAATAACACATAGACAAACATATAGACCCCAAACGATGGCGGAAGAATTATTTGTACGACTTAGGGACCATGAAGTAACGAGCTTACTCTTTTTTCGGTCGACATTTACCATCAGGTGAGCCGAATGGTCGTTGAATCCTCTCCTATAAAAAAATTGTACCGGTGCTGTTCCGGGATTGAACCCGATTGACCCGTATTGAACTATTAGAATTTTTCTTTTGATTAGTAGTAGGTAAGGGATTCTTTTGATTATAGTGGTGCTAGAGATCAAATTTTAAAATAACTAAAAAATAATGCAAATCTGATAATTTTGGTTAATTTTTTTTCTTTAATATTTGGATTTTATACGTGGTAGAGCCATGTTGCAGCTATATTAGTAGTATAGTTGTAGCACGAATGGGTCTTTTTACTGGAAACGAGGCATTCCATCTTAGTCCTCAGGATTGGCAACACATCTGCATTTTGAATCTTAATCGAGAATAGATGCAGATGTTTATGGGCCACAATATCAATTTACAATCAGGTGGACTGTGTGCTCATTTGTCACCCTTATTCTGAAAAAAAAAAACTTCCATTTGTCACGATCCTATTATACCCTTCTCGCCTCCTTTACGTCCATTTAAATAGGCATACAAGATCTTCTAAGGGTACTCTTTACCTCGAAAAATAAAGAGTTTTCATTTCATTTCATTTTTATTTCGTTTCATTAAACTTGTTTTTGCTTCATATCCAACCAAGTCGAAATATTTAATTAGAAATTATGTTACAAAGCAGTATGAAATTCTTTAACACTTGATAAATGTAAAAACTCTTGCTACATAAAGAGATGCTTGACCATAAGAAATACAGCATGTACAATCTGATCTTGCGATAATTCGAGATTCATACAGCGGTCCCCACAATATCGAATCGCATACAAAAATCGATTCATCAAAGTCTACCTCATATCTGTGAAAATTATTCACGGCCACACTAATCTTGATTAAGTGCGGCCAGGTTTTGTGCTGTACCGAAATAATATACGATTCAGAAATCGCTTTAATCAAAAGGGATATTATGCGATTAAGAGATATTTCATTCGAATTACTCGATTGTTGTTAATGGTTTCCGGGAAAGTACGTAAAAAAATTGCGTTTTGGTCTGGTCAGTTATTTTTCCTGCATGTCTTATTAGGTCGTCATTCCATCTGGAGAAGGTCCGCCCTACAATAACTGGTACGAGGTTGCCACTCGAAAACCTATCTTCATCATCGGTCGTCGGTTCTACGGGTTATAATGCCGGGTCCATTACCTCTTCAGTTTAACGATCCGGTGGGCTATATCGATTGCTCTAGTTCTACTCCATCCTTCGTTTTGCAACCTTTTAATAACACTAGAATGACAAACGAGCTTAAAGTCCAGCCAATGTTAAATGATCATGCAGCTCTTGAATGCTTGCAGCGAGCTCCAAACAATAAGACACAGCTGCGTTATCACCCCTGATGATGTAAAAATGTTGATTGCTTTTATTAAGACGCCATCTTGCAGTTGCAGTCATATTTCACGTTCATAGCTTTATATAGACACCTATACATATAAATTAAATTGAAGTGTCTGTCTGTAATATCGAAAGAACTGGCTTTTATTAAGCTCAAGGGGTTATTTACATTTTATTAATATATTATTATAATTTTTGTATGTCTGTCTGTCCTAGCTAATCTTCGTAATGGCTTAACACAGTGGTCGGCAAACTTATTAGCCAAAGAGCCAAATGTGAACATTACAACAATTTAAAAAAAATTGGGAGCCAAATCTGCTTGTTTAGTAAACTTTTATTACACTAAATAGTAATAAAAAAAAGTAGTACACTAAATGAAACTAAATTTCATACTTAATAAATATTTATTAATGCGAAGAATGTGCTTGCATCTCCTTGGAAAGTTTGAATAAGTCAGGTTTGTATGCTGTTGTTTTTAATTTTAGGTATGATTCCAAGTTCTCATCAATAAGACGACTTCTCAGTTTACTCTTCATAATGTTCATGCTTGAAAAAGATTGTTCGCATATATATGTACAACCGAAAAGGGAAAGAACAGCAAACGCGAGCTTTTTCAGCTGATCGTAAGAGTCAGGAATACTATTCCAAGCGTTGAAAATGATCATGTCTTCCTTCTCCAGGTCATAATAATAATTATTATTATTATTATTATTTGGGGTATTTATATAGTATTCTCATCTGGTTGGGCTGAATAAATATTTTAAAGGAAATAATAAATAAACATAAATATATATTTAATATACTAACATAAATAAATAAATAATACATAAATAAATAAAACCCAACAGATGGAAACCCTCGGCAGAGACCAAACGGCCGAGGGTTAGGGGAAAGGAGAGAAACCGGCGGACGATTCGGGCGGTATCGAGGAGCACCGCCTTCTGCATTTGAGCTTGGAGCGGTCCGTCACGAGTCCCAGTCGCCTCAGATGACCCGAGAGGCTGACTGGGATTAACCCGTTCGCAGAGACGACTACAGGTATAATTTCGGTCGGCAGTCCACCCACATGTCGGTCACCTCGTGAGCCAGGTCCAGATATTTTGTTCGCTTATCTGTTTCGGCTTTCACGAGGTTCTCGTCATACGGAATGGTGATGTCGACCAAAATATCCTGACTGTGCCCGGTCCATCAGCACAATATCAGGCTTATTCGCAAGAATAGTCCTGTCTGTGATGATGGCCTGGTCCCAGTAGAGCCTGGCGCGGTCATTTTCGAGCATGGCTTCCGGCAAGTACTTGTAATACGGCTATTTCCGGTCCACGAGACCGCATTTCAGAGCGAGCTCCTGGTGAAGAATTCTGGCTACTAAGTTGTGCCTGTGCAAGTACTCAGAGTTAGAAAGCGCCGAACAACCGGAGATGACATGCCTAAGTGACTCACCGGGATGGCGACAAGCTCGACAGATGTCGACGGTGCCATCCCAGGATGTATCTCCGATAGTTGTTGGTCTTAATAACCTGATCCTGTATCGCACAGACAAAACCCTCGGTTTCCCAAAGAGGTCACCAAAACGTAGCCAGTGGAGGAGGCAACTGTGTCTGAAGGCACATGTAGAGCCTTGTAGAACCTCCGTGGAGCTCTCCTTCCATACGGTCTCCCGGTCGGAAATGCTCTGTACTGCCGGGTCTTGCCATTGCTCGTTGGCTAAGGATAGAGGGTAAGTCCTTTATCACAAGAAATAACGTCCCTATAGAATGGATCATCCGATCTCGTCAGAAAGTAATTACGGAGGCTGCACACTTCGCGATTATGCATGGTAAGCGCGCTTAAAAGCCACGCCCACCATGTTTCCGCGGCAAGTACAGCCTCATAATCGACGATCTCGGTGATGCATCCTATGGGACGTCATAGTAGTGCGGACTTTTCTATCCAGGGCGTTAAGTTCAGTTTGAGTCCACCTAAGTATGCCAAAGGTATATATGAGAACAGGCATGACCCAACCGTTATATGCGTGTGTCTTATTCACACCGGACAAAAGGCTGTTAAGCACTTTGGTCAAGCGTGCATAAAACATATCGCAAACTGACTGCTTCATACCCGCCTCATCGATACCGATGTTCTGTGACATACCCAGGTATCGGTATGTTTCAGCCTCAGAAAGGGTCCTTATGTTGATGGGCATAGATAAGTCTATGCCCTCAGAGTTAGCAACCCTTCCCCTTTCAACATGGAGGACCGCACACTTATCCGTCCCCAGCTCCATTCTAATAGAATTACTAAAATCACAAGTGATGTTTAGCAATTCCATAAGATGGGAGCGACTGGAGGCGAATAATTTGAGATCACTTTTGTACCTCCTTTCCGAAGCTGAAATCCCCTCCCGGAGTCCTCCAGTAAGGTACTGAGAGGGTTCAGGGAGAGGCAAAACCAGATTGACTCAAACAATCGCCCTGGAAGATACCCTTCTTATCCTTATGGTTCTCCGTAGCCGTCATCCGCTCGCCTAGATGACAAAGGATCGTACTCCACTGCCCCATACACTGCCTGAGGAAGTCTCGAACTGTACAGTCAACCTTGTACAGCCTCGAGGACCCTCTTAAGCCATGTATGAGGCACCGAGTCGAATGCCTTTTGTAGTCTATCCAGGCGGCGGAGAGGTTCCGACGGTTACGTTTAACCACCTTGCCAATGACCGCGTCAATGAGGAGTGGTTCCTTGGTTCCACGACCACCGCCCGACATCCGTTTTGAGCGCGACATCACCTGATTTGCGTTCAGGTGACGAGTGATTCTCGCGCTCAAAACGGATGTTAGTGTCTTGTATATGGTAGGTAGACAGGTTATGGGGCGGTATTTGCTCGGGTCTGTGGAATCCCGGTCTTTAGGAACCAAATGAGTGATCCCAGTAGTGAAGAGGCTCGGAGTGACTTTGGTCGAGAGCCTCTTGAAACTGTCGGGCGAGCACAGCGTGACACACCACGAACCCTTCAGCCAGTAGTGATGCAGTCCGTCGAGTCCCGGACTTTTCCAGTTCAGGGCCCTACGGACCGCCTCAGCTACGTCATCCGACGTTATGATGACGGGGTCCATGGGCGTAACATTCGCACACTGACTCGCCACAACTTCCGTCCAAGGGCCCTCGCTGTGGTTTACGGGCTCTGACCACAGGCCGCGCCAGAATGCGATAGTGTCGGCCTGATTTGTGCTGAGCCCGTTCCACGTACCATCGGCCGCTCAATGATTCATAGAGCCTCTTCTGATCACTCTGGAAGAGACGATTCTGGTTGAACCGTGTTGACCTCTCGGTATATCGCCGAATCCGCTTCCCCAAGCAGCGATTCTCTGCTTCAGGTCGTCTATGCGCTCCGTCAGTTTTGCGTTATATCCGGCTGAGACAAACTGATATTTGTCCCAGCAAACGCCATCCTGACGGTGCGCACAATTCTCGGCCTATTATTGCCCGACCTGAAGCTTATCAGTCTGCCGATGGTTTCTGTTTTGCGATACGGTCCTCAATCCTTCTTCGCCAGGCTGGGATAGCGCTACTTTGCCCAGTAGCACGTCCAGACGTGGAAGTTTGGCACCAACAATACGGCAAACTGCCAATGCGGCGCCAAAGAGTATTGAGTCCGTATCGCAAAGGTCCCGGCTGGTTTCCAAAAGGTTGCCAGCAATGGGTTCAGGCCGTCACGACATCCCGATTCCGCTTGCTTAGGGTTATGCGTGGAGTCGCGGTCGATTTTCGAGAGGCGTACAGCGCGTTTCCACAATCGCCTCCTCCAATTTACTCCTCATCTGCTCTAGTTCTGGGTGACCATTCCATCATCGCCTGAATCAACCAAAGCGGGAAGATCCATGGCGGCTTCCACATATGGCTGCTGGTCTATGGCCTTAGAGCCGCATCCCCAGCTATAGCTGGTTCATTCGATGAGGGAATAGCCTCACGTCGTAGTCGTTCGAGTTCGGCATCATCAAATATTTTCGAGCGTATGATGTACCGAACTCGGTCTGCCAGGTTTTGTTCTGTGACGGGAACAGACGGCTCCAGCTCAGCAAAAAGCGGTGCATACGAGCCCGATACGCTGTTCCTCCAGTTTCTTCCCTTTCGCCCTATAGTACGCCCGCAATGCGTTTATGTTCATATATTTTGTCCAACGCATGCGGCGTACTCCACCAGCGGCGGGTGCCGCTTGCCGAGTCCGAGAGGACCCTGCCGACACCAAGCCATCTGGTGGGATGATGGATGCGAGGACTGCTAGGTGGTCTTGCAGTACCGCGCTCGGCTGGCGGCCCGCATGCTGCCGCGTCCAGCGCCAGCTCCAGACGCGCCCCGGCGACCCCAGGCAGCGGCCCTATGCGCTCTATTATTTTCCATCATCCATAAGAATGGGCGTCAATTAACGGAGACGCCCAGGCCCGGCACCGTTTAATAGTGTGGCTGTAAGCACAAACGGGCTTTGCACCTCATTCTGCCGAGGCACGGCGCTCACACCTCTTGGCAAGGTGCTGACTGACTGCGCCGACGTAGCAGTTTTGTCACTTAACTGTTACGTCAGCGGGCGATGGGGTCGTCACTTCCCTACGCCTATTTGTGTATTATGTTTATTATTATTATTATTATATATTAATACAACGGCAGACACGGTAGATAAGACAAAACTGTTCATAGTTCACACTGCAACTGCTGGTCTGTGATGCCAATTTGTACCCCCACTACTTTAGAAAAAGTTTGCGCGCGCATGCTTGTGGTACCTTTGTATCACACCGGAGTACGCCGAAAACATACGAACGTTTACGAAAACTAATAAAATTAAACTCGATGTTCGTTACGTACTTTCACAACAATATAAAATTTTAGTTACCTATCTATCTTTTAACTTAAACGAAAAATTATACATGTTCTCGATTTATAAAAGAATTTAAATTTATCAAAATAAGATGTAATTTTTTTCTTATCAAGTTTTTTTAAATGAAAATATTATTGCACTTTCCGTGGATATTTGTGCCAGAGCCGCACTTTGCCGACCACTGGCTTAACAGTTTGTAATGTATGGCTTAAACGATTGTGCATTCTCGTATAGATTGCCCAGAGTTACTAAGACTAATTAACTTCAATTCCGGTATACGACAACGTGTTCAAAGAATTTTTAGGTTAGACGTACACAGGGATAACACTTCCTTTTTCAACCCTGTTTCAAAATGTGCCGTGATTACGATTAGCGTAGTAACGTACATCTAGATATATTCGATGGTAGCCTTGTTAGATTTAAAGTAAATTTACGAGTTTCTCTTAATATTTATGGTATTTATTTATCTTGTTTATTTTTGCCACGGCTAAGTCTCTACTGCAGTTATATTATTATGCTGTGTACACTTCTTTGGATTGTAGTTTAGATCAACACCATTATTAGGGTTCCGTACCCAAAGAGTAACCAACTGGAGGACCCTATTACTAAGCCTCCGCTGTCCGTCCGTCCTTCCGTCCGTCCGTCCGTCCGTCCGTCCGTCTGTCTGTCAGGGGGCTGTATAGTAGTAGTAGTATAGTGTAATAGGTAGACAGTTGAAATTTTCACAGAATGTGTATTTCTGTTGCCGCTATAACAACAAATAATAAAAATAAATTAAAAATTGATGGGGCTCTCCTACTAGAAATGTGTTTTACGATGGTACGGAACCCTTCATGCGCGATTCCGAGTCGCACTTACCGGCCTTTTACTTTTAATTTTAGAACTGTACATTACTACTGTCTGTTTGCGTACCTCATTCAACTAAATAAAAATAAAATAAAATGAAAATGAAAATTCATGAACAGATAAAGAGCAATTTCAGGAGTCATTTAGGCTATATTTTATCCGAAAAACTTGGAGATTAAAAGAAAAACTAATAATTATTGATAAAATGTAGACTCATTGACTATCGTAAATCTTAATAACGCCACATTAATACATCCTACCCAGGTGAAGCCAGGGCTGGTCGCTAGTTTTAAGATATTTTTTGAAAACGTGATAATTTCATCTTTAAAACTTATAGTAAAATCTACTTACTGCTTACTTACTGCATAATCTTATACAGGTAACATACTTAACTTTGTTATTAGCCGACTTCAACAAAAGGAGGAGCATCCATTACAGACTATCAAAAGACCACTGCTGAACATAGAGAGGATTTTGCCATAGTTACCACGCTTGACTGGGTTGGCAACCGCAGTTGTTCTATTATTTAGAGTTGTTATTGCGAAAATGCTCCTGCCTATCTACTGTTTCAGTTTCCCGCTGTCGCCTCTTACGACACCCACATTGGGTAGTGGATTTTCTTACACCGCCACTGCACGGTAGAAAATACCATTTTCAATTCCACTTTTTTTTGTTAGTAACATCATCATCATCATCATCATTACAGCCCTTCACAAGTCCACTGCTAAACATAGGCCTCCCCCACGGAATGCCACAAAGCACGGTCCCGAGCCACCTGCATCCATTGACTTCCTGCATGTCTTACCAGGTCTTCACTCCATCTAGTGGGGGGACGCACTACACTTCGCCTACCGGTACGAGGCTGCCACTCGAGAACCTTTCTTCCCCATCGGTTGTCGGTTCTTCGAGCTATATGGCCGGCCCATTGCCACTTCAGCTTACTAATCCTATATTATTATTTAGTAACATACGTACAAAAAAACCGAAACAATATGTTTGTCAATTGTAGACAGATTTGGTGATTCTTTTTAGTATAAAGGTATACTTTAGGTCGGGGAAAAAGTTACTTCGTATTTTATACATTTTTATGTAAAAATTCTAGACATTTTTTTTTTCAAAGTTACATTTAATTACAATATATATGTGCCATTTTGTTCGATAACTTGGTGCCATCTTTTAGGTAGTGACATGATCCCGTTGCTGTAGAAATCTTGGTATTTTTGATCAAAAAATGCGACAAGTAGTTTTGACAGTCCGCTCTTGATGTTAATCTAACACTACCCAAAGAATTCTGAAGAGACCGAAACGGATGAAAATCTGAGGGTGCAAGGTCAGGACTATATGGTGGATGCATTAACACTTCCCAACCAAGCTCTTTCAATTTTTGCTGAGTGGCCAAAAAATGTGTGTGGTCTGGCGTTATCATGATGAAAGACCACTCCTGTTTTGTTGATCAATTCCGGCCGTTTTTTTATAAATTTCTTGCTTGACACTCATTAGTTGTTGGCAGTAGAGATCCGAATCGATGGTTTTGTCCGGCGGTAAAAGCTCATAATAAACGATGCCCTTCCAATCTCACCATACACACAGCATCACCTTATTGCGTGTTAATCCGGGTTTCGCTATAGTCTGTGGAGCTTGACTACCCTTTGAACATGATCTTTTTCACACGTTCTTGTCGTAGGTGATCTACTTTTTATCATCAGAGATCAATATTTTTAAAAATGGTTCGGTTGCATTACGTTTCAATAGAGAATCGCAAATGAGTACGCGATTCATTAGGTTTCTTTCAGTGAGCTCGTGTGGTACCCAAATATCATGCTTTTCTGTATAGCCAGACTTTTTCAAATGGGTCAAAACTGTTTTGTGGTCAATCTTTAGTTCCTCGGCTATATCCTAAATACTAATATGCCGATCTTACTCCACTTTTTCAAAAATGGCATCGACTTTATCCGTATGAGGGCGACCAGAGCGAGCTGCATCTTTGACATCAAAATTCCCGGACTGAAAACGCTTGAACCAACTTTGTGCTACTCTTACTGACACTGCATTATGTCCATAAACGTCTTCTTCTTAAACTTTTTCTTAAAACTTTAGAATTTCTTCGTCAGATTCACTCATTTTGGCGGACAGAAAATGCCATTATAGAAAAATGGCGGGAAAGTGTTTTTCACTTTTTATTTTTATTTCTCTTAATGCACTATATGTATTGATATTAAAACCAGCCAGATACAAACAGTACGACCAAAGAGATTTTTTTCAAATTTGTTACAAACAAAATACGAAGAAACTTTTTCCCCGACTTATTATATACTTCAGGGGTTGTCTATTATGAATTTCACGCCTAGGGTGGCGAAATAGGGAATTATGTTTGACTGTACTTACATTCAAATACAATTCCCTATTTCGCCACTTTTTTTACTTATTAAGACGACATTCGAGCTTGTGATATTCTTTAGCCCACTTAAAAGTGTCAAAATGAGACTTAAAAAAGTAAAGCCTACTTCAAAGAACTAGAACCAATAAAATAATTTCAACGTAATAGCTTTACTTTTACTTACTAATAACTTACTTAAAAAAATATTGACTAATGTACTCAAACAGAGTAGCTTTCTAATAAAGTTTAAAACTAAACTAACTGTGAACTGCATACATGTTTTGTGTGCAGTTCATACGCAGAAGTGAAACACAGGCTAACTCCTATAGATATGTTTGTCTCTTTTTAGTGTCGCTTTTTCGTTTCATCGAGTTTCAAATCACAACGATTCTAATGAATTTTCAATTCAAAAACTGTAAAAAGTATAATGGTGTTATATCGTCGATTGCTTGGTCGTCCGTTGGTGGAAAGGGGGAGGCGTTAAGAGAAATGTGGGTGTTCTTTTCTCCATACAAACGGGCTCTCGTCTGTTTTCTTTCTGGTTTATGACCTTATAGCAATGAGTTTTTACAGTAAAATAAATATCAACCTCTTCTATGACCTTATGTTTTCCTTTTTGATGATACATTATCTTTATAAGCACTAGAACCCTTACAAAATGCTCAAAATTGCCTATTTAGACCGCTGTCAACAGACGCCTAGTGTTCAAATTTGATAACTAATACTGAAAAAAAAACTTAAGGACACAGTGTATATATTCAGTTTATGAAATATCTTTTAAATTGGTCCAACATTGGAGGAGGAAAAGGTAGAGAGCCAAACCTCGAATTATGCATTTTACTTAGGCTATTCAGTCGGATCTGCAGTTGTCCTTAACGGACGCCGAGCGCTCGCAGAGCGACAGCGATAGTTTCTTCAAATACCTAATTTTCAAAAGTCTTTCGGCCCGCATTTCCTCTTAACGCGTGTAATTTCTGGGCACACTCTCCAAAACGCATCTTATAGAATAGGTACTTAAATAAAACATTAGTATATAACCTAACTTAAAACGTTTACTAAAAATAAGAATGTAAGTGAATTCATCAACGAGTTGACCAATAACCCTATCTAAAATAAAAGTTCCCAAAAGTCACATAAATAAATTCTATGTTCATTATGATATATTTGAGGCTTAATATAAATATTTCCCGTCTAAATGTAGAGTCGATAAGAATTGATGATATTATAGCGGTGGGTTTTTTATTTATTGTATCCCATTACCAGATTCGCGTGGGCTGAAGCCGGGATATCTTCGTTTGTCTGGTGATTTATTATTTCTATCTTTTGAAGAGACCTGATAAATAACTACGTTTAATTCATAGCGAGAAACAACTAGACGTATTTTACTTTGAATTTTAATAAATTTCATTTATAACTAGGCACTTGCTATTAATTTTTTTTTGTGTTTTTATGACGTTAGAATTTTTCCCTGAGAGAAGAGATTTGAGAGAAAAAGAACTTTTTTGTTTTATAAAACAAAAGTGATAAACGAAGTACACATTACACCTGATGGTAAGTGTCTACTGCACAAAGAAAGAAGGCTATATAGAATAGACATGTGTCAATCGTGAATGATTGGTTCAATTTACCCGGGTCGCATCAAAGTATTGATGATTGCAATTACATTTTTTGAATAGGACCTACGATCAAAGAGTATAGTAATATCCGAAGACCGTCATTATCGAGCGGGTCTCGGAATCTCAAAATGATCCATTTGAATGAGCGACCCGAATGACCTGGTTCGTAAGACGAATCAATATTTGAATGATCGGGTCACTAGAATTGAATGAATGACACATTGCAATTGCAAGCTGTGAGACAAGTTGGAATGTCTCACAGCTTGCAATTGTACTGGCTCTCTATAGACCGGACCAGAGCTCCCTTTATACCGGACCAGAGCTGCCTTTATACGGGACCAGAGCTCCCTTTTATACCGGACCAGAGCTCCCTTTATACCGGACCAGAGCAGTGCACTGCTATTTGACGGCAGATGTAGGTAAGAGGTTGGTACCTACACGATATATATATATATATATATATATCGTGTAGGTATATATATATATATGTATATATATATATATATTGTTTCTAAAAATATTACTTCCTTTGTAGGATTTTTTTCTGTGTGGTCGATGCATTGTACAAATGCTAATTGCACGGGGATAATCGCCCAAAACTGCAACAACTACTTACAGGCCAGACAAATCCTTGTTGAGTTCGGGAATAGAACTTGCGAAATATATCTTCAGCCACTACGCTACCGAGACACTATATTTATGAAATATACTTATTTTTATATTAACTAAAATCTAATGAAATATAATCGCCGTTTAGTGATGGATGAATCTAATACCCGAAATCTTTACGTGGGTATCGTAAGAAGCCGCAAAGTGAAACTGTAATAGGAGATAGGATTTTCGTGCTAACGACTCACAATAATATAGCGGTTGCCCACCTGCCCGCTAAGCGTAGCAACTGTGGCAAATATCTGGGGGCGGCCTATGTTCAGCAGTGAAATTTGATAGGCTGTAATGAAGACGGTGAGGAATCAAAGCTTCATTATCACACATTTTCACCAAAAAAGAGAGGAATGTGGTAGAGCCATGTTGAAGCTATATTATTATGGTTGTAGCATGAATGGGTCGGCTCGACCGGGGAACGACTCACTCTCAGAGAAAACCGGCGTAAAATAGCAGCTTAATGCTGCTGTGTTTTGTATGGTGAGTGTAGAGAACCAGAGACCCTTTTTACTGGAAACGAGGCATTCCATCTTAGTCCTCAGGGGTGACGACGCATCGGCATTTTGAATTTTAATGAATTTGAAGGATAAATGTAGATGTCTATGAGCCTCAGCATCCACTTACCATTAGGTGGGCTGTGTGCTCGTTTGTCACCCTCATTCTATAAAAAAAGATTAGAATCCTTGGTAGAGCCAGCTGAGGAAAGGCGAATGTGTTGGCTCGACCGGGGAAGGGCAACGCTCGAACAAGAAACAAGCGCAAAATGGTAACTTAATTATTATGGATCTTATAAGAGGTGACTATGGATATTTAAGACTACTAGAGCTTCTGAAGGATGATAACCATTATGTGTACACTAGTCATAAAATACCCAGACTAGTGTCGAGAAACAGTGTCAAAGGTACTAGACGTATGTTACTGCGATACACAATCCACCTGCCAAGCGTATTTCAAATCTTCCTTACTATGGAAAACGTCAAATTGCAGGAAACTTTTCAAAGAACAAAAGAAAATATAAATGTTTAGAGTTTTTTTTATTCCGAATTTGGCGGGAGGACGATGATCAATACTACATGCAGCCATAGCAATATTTGTACATATTTACATAAATTATTATATATACACACCACACAAACACTAGTATGCTAATTAATACAATATCAATACGTCCGTATTACATGCTAATTAGCTGTATGTAAATGAACCGTCGGAGATATGCAGTTAAAGGAAGATTTACGGATGCAACGCTGCGGGCGGTAACATGTATGTTGATAAAATAACGAATGTGATGTCTATGGTGCATACTGATGACATGCTGAGATAACGAGCTAATTGTTATTTATGGCATCGAATGCAATTACGCAAAATATCTGTGATGTCAAAAATAGACACTACTTAGTTGGAAAATAATGGTAAAAAGGACTTAAGTCATATTTCAGTACTAGCTGGCTTTGCTCAAAAATAATGTATTTCATTAGGCTACTGCCTCGTTGGTCTATTGGTTGTAAACGCAGTTGCTGATCATTAGGTCTCGGGTTCGAATCCTGGGTTGGGCCAAAGTTGGTCATTGATATTTTATGTCAAGAAATTCTCAAGAGCAGCCCGGAGTCAGAAAGTTGGCGGTGTTTCACTTTCACCCCAATGCCTTGGAAAGCACGTAAAGCCGTTAGTCCTATGTCTGATCTCTCTCCATTCGTGTTGGATAACCGTTCCATCGGACTATGAGAGTGAGGGAATAAAGAGTGCACTTGTGCTTGCCCATACACTTGGGCACTATAATCCTGTCCTGCGCAGATGGTTGGTATCCGTTGAGACTAGCCGCCATAACCGGAATTCGGTCTGTAGGACATTATTTTTTTAGACAATAAAACTTATGATAGGGTTCCAAGTGATATTAGAGAAGAACCGGAAGTGAAAAATAAACTAGATAGATGGTTGAATGACACTAGATTTTTTTACGGAATTTATCGCGTTTAATTAACTTATTTTATTCATATAAATGATGATGGTGGGGAAAAAACTGGATTGCTGAATAATTTTACTGTTTTATAACTGTGCATTTTGTCAATTATTACGTAATAATTTGTTACATTGTTATACCTTCTTTTTATATAATAAGGGTGACAAACGAGCCGACAGTCCACTTCATGGTAATTACATACCAACCCAATTGAGTGGTACATACATACATCTACATTTATCCTCGATCGAGAATAAAAATGCAGATGCGTTGTCCCATGAGGACAAAGATGGAATGCCTCGTTTCCAGTAAAAAGGATCTCCGGTTCTCTTCACTCACTATACGAAACACAGCAGTATTAAGCTGCTATTTTACGCTGGTATTCTGTGAGAGTGTGGCTGGACCCAATCGAGCTACAACCACAATATATGTAGCTGCAGAGTAGCTCTACCACGTATGAAATAGCAGTTAATATTGACGCACTTGAACATCTGCAACACCAGGGTCAGGAAATGTCTCATACATTATCTCTAGAGCCATGCATTCCTTCAAAACCCACTATACGGTGTTAATGGGAGACTTCAATGCAAAACTAGGCACAAGAGAGAACGGTGAGCTGAAGGTAGGGAAATTTGGAATAGGGCAACGGAACCCAAGGGGCCAGCAGCTGGCCGACTTCATGGAGAAAGAGGGACTCTTTATGATGAACTCTTTCTTCCAGAAGAATCACAGAAAGTGGACCTGGTCGAGCCCCAACGGTTCAAAAAAAATGAGATTGACTTCATTATGACGACCAGACGACAACTGTTCAGTGATGTCTCAGTGATCGCGAGGGTGAAAACTGGCAGCGATCACCGAATGGTGAGAGGCACACTGAACCTAAATGTTAAGTTGGAGAGGTCACGTCTAATGAAGTCAACGCCCGTCCCCTCGTGCTTTAATCCAAAGTCCTGAAACCTTACAGCTCGAGCTACAAAACCGTTTTCAGTGCTTAAAAGATTGCGATACAGTGGACGATATGAATGACAAGCTCGTGGAAACTGTCCATGCGGTCGGAGCTAAGTTTTGCAAGACCCGCTGCAGAAGAACACAAAAACTCTTCGATCACACTCTTAATCTCATGGCTGCAGTCTTCAGTAGATTTGACAGCATACAGGCAACTGAACAGATGGATCTCCAAATGCATGCGGCGTGACTTACGCAACTTTAATACTGTTCGTATTGAACAAGCGATCGAGCGGAACCAGGGCTCTAAAGTCTTTGCTAGAGATCTGTCTGCCAGAAAGAGCCAACTGTCGAAGCTGAAGACGGAGTCGTTTCCGGGACACCTGAGATTTTGAGTGAGATTGAGAGGTTCTATGGGCAGCTGTACACATCATCGTTGGAGCCACACGCAAGTGTGAGCAACTATAAGAGCAAGTCTTATCCCACACTATTCTTCAGTCTGAGCGTGATTAGAATGACTCTCAGCGCCTTAAAACGGCAAGGCCCCAGGCGAGAATGGAATTACAGCGGAGCTTCTGAAAGCGGGTGGAAAACTGGTACTTGAAATCCTTCAGAAGCTCTTTAATTCCATCCTCCATGGTGGGACTACTTCGGAGGCGTGAAGCAGAAGTGCTTCAAGAAAGGCGACAACGCTCTCTTGAAGAACTACAGACTGATTTCCCTCCTGAGCTGCGTCTACGTGCTGTTTTCGAGAGCCATTTTGAATCATCTCGCACGCAATCACAACAACCTCCAGCCTCCCGAATAAGTCGGTTTCCGATAAGGCTTTAGCAACATAGACCACATATACCCTTCGGCAAATTGTACAGAAGTCAGAGGAGTACAATTTGCACTATATCTGGCGTATGTGAGAAAGCCTTTGATTCCGTCGAAATTTGGGCGGTGCTGCAGTCCCTTCAGCGGTGCCAAGTTGACTGTCGGTATATCGAAGTGCTGAAGTGTTTATACAGTAGGGCTACGATGGCTATCCCAGTACAGAACCAGAGTACGAAACCTATCCAACTGCAGAGAGGTGTAAGACAGGGTGACGTTATATCCCCGAAACTCTTTACCGCTGCATTGGAAGACGTTTTCAAGCTTCTGGTCTGGAAAGGATACGGTATTAATATCAACGACGAGTACATCACTCACCTTCGATTTGCCGACGGTATAGTCCTTATGGCAGAATCGCCAGAGGAACTAAGCGCTATGTTCATGACCTCAATAGCTTCCCAACGGATAGGTCTAAAGATGAACATGGACAAAACAAAGATCATGTATAACGTTCATGTCACACCTATGCCGGTAGTTGTTGGAAGCACTAAGCTTGAAGTTGTTGACGAGTATGTTTACCTGGGACAAATAGTCCGGCTAGGTAAGTCCAACTTCGACCGAGAGGTCAATCGACGGATTCAACTCGGCTGGGCAGTGTTCGGGAAATTACGGCACATCTTCTCGTCAGGTATACCTCAAAACTTGAATACGAGACTATACAACCAGTGCGTGTTGCCAGTGATGACCTATGGAACTGAGACGTGGTCCTTCACTGCTGGCAGGATGAGGAAGCTCAAGGTCGCTCAGCGAGCTATGGAAAGAGCTATGCTCGGAGTTTCTCTGCGTGATAAACCTAGAAATGAGGATATCCGCAGTAGAACCAGAGTGACCGACATAGCCCAACGGATTAGTAAGCTGAAGTGGCAATGGGCCGGCCATATAGCTCGAAGAACCGACAACCGATGGAGAAAAAAGGTTTTGGAGTTTCGGCGTCGTACCGGCGGACGAAGTGTAGGGCGTCCCCCCACTAGATGGAGTGACGACATGGTAAAACATGCAGGAAGTCGATGGATGCAGGTGGCTCAGGACCGTGCTTTGTGGCATTCCTTGGGGGAGGCCTATGTTCAGTAGTGGACTTGTGAAGGGCTGTAATGATGATGATGATTATGACATAAAACAATGCATCGGTGGTTAGCTTTTTAAAGTTTTTGCATATTTTCACTCTTTTTTAGGGTTACGTACCCGAAGGGTAACCAACGAGACCCTATTACTAAGCCTCGCTCTCCGTCCGTCCGTCTGTCTGTCAGCGGGCTGTATCTCATGATCCGTAATAGTTAGACAGTTGAAATTTTCGCAGAATATGTAGTTCTGTTGCCGCTATAACAAGAAATAATAAAAATAAAAATAAATTAAAAATTTATAAAAATAAAATAAAAATAAAAATAAATTAAAAATTTATTTTTATTTTTATTATTTGTTGTTAGGGGGCTTCCATACTAGAAACGTGTTTTTTTTTGCTCGATCTAAATAGTGGCAATAAGTAGACGCTTGAAATGCTCACAGAGTTTGTATTGCTATATTCCCTAAAAAAATTATAATAAAATAGAATAATATTTAAAGAGTACCTACATAGTATTAAATCTTGTACAATGGTACCCTTCATGCGAGAGTCCGACTCGCACTTGGCCGGTTTTTAAATTTTTCTACTTTTCGGAATATCCATAGTTGGGTTGAGTCGTTTCTAATATAACTAATATTTCAGAAAGGAGCATTGACCTTTACATTTCCTAACAAATTACCTTCTCCGCTATGAAATCGGTCAAATATTTCACCTCATTCGAAAGTGGCGCCGCCCTGGTGGTAGAGAAAGTCGTGCATGACCTCATTGTTCACAGTAACAAAAGATGAGGGAAATTATTTTTGATTTATAAATAATAAAATTAATGGCAACATTCAGTTTGTTTCTAATAACTCACCCCAAACATGTCGGAGATTAGCCGCAGGCGGGACAAGCTATCCGTTTCAGGCATGTTATAAATGTAGAATATTTTAAACGTGAGCCCTCTGAACGCCACTGGCTATGAAATACTATTGGATAAATTAAAATTGCATTTTGCGTATAAACCTCGTCTCAGAATCGTGCTTATTCGTAACTACGTCGATCGAGATATGATACATAACAGTTTTAACATTTAACCGTGTAAAGCGGTCTGTACGTGGATTAGAGAATTTTACATACATAGAAACAGAAACAGAAACTTTTTATTCAATATAGATTATAAATAATACTTATTGAAAGTCACTCTTTTGTTTAATTACCACTGGTTAGGGAAAAAACCTATGTACTGGGAAGAACCAGCAAGAAACCCAATATCAGCATACATGATTGTAAGCTGTTATTTAAAAAAAATAACAGCTAACAATCATGTATGTTACATAATTAACAACACAAAACAAATTAGAAATAGCTTGGTAACGATCACCTCATTCCCAGGGGTTATTATCATCCATAAATTATTTAATATTATAATAACCCTTTTCATACAAACTTAGATTAATAAAGTTTTAGAACTTTACATACATACCATATAGTATATACCGTAGATCTGTCATCGGTGCTTAAAATAAAATTAACTTTAAAAATAATCAACTCATTTAAATAAAGTTTATGTGTCTGTCTGCAATATCGAAATAACTGCCTTATATTGAGTTGGGGGGCTGATTGCACACCATTAATAATAACCATTTAAAAAAAAATGTCTATCTATCTATCTGTCTGTTCGGGCTAATCTTCAGAATAGCGGAACCGGTTGTAATGAAAGTTGACAAACAGACAGAGAGCTTTGTCAGGTATGATCTAGGCTATATTTTTGCCGAGAAACTTGGAATAATTTTTTAGATATCGATAAATAGATAAAATAAATAGTATTTGATGATTATCTTAAATTTATTTAACGTCACATTTAAAACCTACCCAAGTCGTTACTTATTTTAAACGTTTGACAAAGTTACAGTCTAGAGTCTAGACAGGCTTTAGACACTCCAGTCACTTTATCTTGTAAACTGGTTAGCTTACTGGATTGCACGCACATTACCATATCGGAGTCGGTCTTGCAACAAATGGCATCTATTTGTCTGTAACCTACGCGTCTAGACTGCGATGCTTACGTCAGTCACTGATCATCCCTGATCTTTGTAAACACTGACTCTTTCTAGATCTAAATAGAATATGGAAATCCATAACTATTTTAAACATTTATTGAAATAAGTCATATAAACCCAACTCTAATAAACCCGCCCCGGCTTCGCCTGGGTTACCGTTACCGTTACAGCCTATTAAAGTCCACTGCTGTACATAGGACTCCCCTCTAGATAGCCTCATAGGGGGGATATTTGCCATAGTTGCCACGCTTGGCAAGCGGGTTGGTAACCTCAGTTTTTATTATTAGTCGTTATTAGGAAGACGCTGCTGCACATCTCCTGATCTGTTTCCCTTTGTCATCTCTTACGACACCCACTGGATGATGTGGGATAGTGGATATTCTTACACCGCTACTAAATAGTAACAGACCATTTATTAATCAACATAAGTAATATAAATTTTATTCATTTCAAAAAGAAAATTCTTTAAGCTTTTCGATTAAAATAAAGCCTAGATCCTTCCTGGCATCGCTTTCTATTTGTTCGTAAAGTTTCATCACAATCGGTTCAACTACTTCGAATATAACCCAGACACATAGACAGACAAAAACTTTAAAAATTATCATAAATGATGATGATCTTTATGCAAACAACCCCTGTGCTTAATAGAAGACAGTTATAGATCCGTGACGGCTCCGTGGCGCAATGGCTTAGCAATGAGTTGCAGCGCTGGTGGCCGCGGGTTCGAATTCCACACGGAACAAGTATTTGTATGGCCTACAAATAATTGTTCCGGGTCTGATGTTTGTCCTGTGCAATTTATGTTTGTAAACCGCCTCCACGATACGATACGATACGTGCGGGTGTCGGCGCGCGCCTCTGAGGCGATGCTCGGGTAGTTGAACACCTCACTACCCCGTGCAGGAGACGAGGCCCGGACAGACCGGGCAAGCACCAGTGTGGGGCTGCGGAAGAATTTGATTCCGCGGCCCCGCGCGCACGTGCGAGGAGACACCGGGGTGGTTTTAGCCGGTAAGAGTCCGGCGCGCCCCTCCGCCTTTCCCCAGGCGGAGGTAGTCCATGAGGATTTCCGCAAAAAAAAAGGTTAGGTTAGGTTAGAATTTTATAAACATAATTCATTGATGAGCATTGCAGCTTATATAATTAATATGCTGTACTAAAAATTTACAGCCGTCCAGAATGTCAAAATTGCCGATTGATTTCATCATCATTCCAGCCCATCAAAAGTCCCCTGTGTACTGTTGAACGTAAGCCTCCCCGCATCCTCTTACCGAGGCACTCACATCCATCGACTCCCTGAGTATTTTAATCAGGTCATCACTTTATCTAATGGGTGGGTGAGGGTCACTATCTCACTATTCAATATTGCGTTTGCCAGTATACGAGGCTGCATTGCTACTATGCCCTAATGTTCCGTTAGGTTGTGACAGCGTTGTTCTGTGAATGTCATCGTTACGGTTACGGTTACATTTTTATCACGCAGAGAATTTACCTATACTAAGGTACGTGAGGGTAATATGGTCACTTTAAGCTTTGCCGCCCTATAAAACCAAAACTAGGAGGAGGACAGAGACAAAAACACAAAGCCGTATATACTATAACTAATATACTATGAAAGAAATAGCAAAAAAGCTTGGCAATAATTAGGAACACTTCGAAAAATCAACTTAAAAAAACTAACTACACTACACAATACTAAAATCGACTAAAATATTTACTATAATGTCAACCATCTAAATGGCGTCGATAAAGCAGCGCCCTTTTGATCATTTATTATTTGATTGACTGATGAAGAGCTATCGTATCACAGAGCTGTCCATGCAAACAAGGCTGTAGTTTTTGAGTTATAAGAATGTGACCATATTAACCAGATGACCAATGACCATATTACCCTCACGTATATCTATTACACCTTATCGTCCCGTGGGTGTTGTAAGGTGCGACAGAGGGAAATTGCAACAGGTGATGGGCAGCAGCATCTTCCTGATAACAACTCAAAATTATTAAGAACTGCGATTGCCAACCCGCCTGCCAAGCGTGGCAACTATGGCAAAATTCCTTTGAGTCCCTATGAGGCAATCTATGGGGAGTCCTATGTTCAACAATGAAATCTTATAGGCTGTAATGGATGAATAAAGAGAAACTCCGAGCATAGCCCTCCATCGCTCGATTAGTAACTTTGAGCTACCTCATAAGGCCAGCAGTGGAGCGAAGTTTTTCCGTCATCAGACAATTTAGTACAGTAGTTACTGTTACGAACAAAAAACCAACATTATCGTATTTCATTCCGCAACGTCCGTTTTTGAATTTAAATAACTTCAAGAAACTGTATTCCATAGTTAGTCTTTCCAATCTGCTGTACGGGCCGTACATCTGTCAAGGTCGACAACAGGGTCATTGTTTTATTCGTTCCGTTCCTACCCGAATTCGCCACGCAGCTGATTCTGAACGCAGTTGCATAACGAACGCTTGTAAAATATATTTTATTGCAAAAGTATAAGGTTCAAATTCGATTTGCAGTCGGTAATAAGCGGATCGCGGATTTACTTGAACGAAAGGCGACGTTCAGAAAACCGTCACGGAATTTTAAACGCGCTTTACTAAAAACGGAAAAGTAAATAATTGTTGCCGGTATAACATTTTTGTACTTAAAAATTCTTTACTCTAAAATTACTTAACACTACCTAAAAGGTAGAGCCATGCTGCAGCTATATTATGGTTGTAGCACGAATGGATCGGCTTGAACGGGGAAGGACCACGCTCTCACAGAATAACAGCGTAAAATAGCAGCTTAATGCTGCTGTGTTTCGTATAGTGAGTATAGAGAACTGGACACCTTTTTTATTGGACACAAGGCATTCCATCTTAGTCCTCAGGGGTGGTAACGCATCTGCATTTTGATTTTTAATCGAGGATAGATGTAGATTTCTATGGACTACAGCATCCAGTTACGATTAGGTGGACTGTGTGCACGTTTGTCACCCTTATTCTATAAAAAAGGTAAGATTTATATACTATTGATCTTAGCAGCTGTAGTTATGAAATTTATTCAAGTTCTTATCCCGAAAACATCGAAAGTTATGAATATTTACAGAATTATGGTAAAATAACCATCGCGTATAATCCAGACCTGAAACTTCAATCAGAACCGTAAGAAGTAAGTGCTACGACTGCCAATTCACCTGCCAAGCGTGATAAATTTTGCAGAAAAAATAACTATCTACTCGTCTTAGATTATTTACTCTCAAGAGTTTACGTTTCTTAGGTATACTCGTATATACTCTAAGACCATAAGCTATTCTACTATTTTTATGCACAAGAACTTCAACCTTCTACATTAAAGATAGCCTTTGAAGGTTTCAGCTGATTAAATCACACTTCATTATATGTATCTTAACGAAGCTCGAGGCGCGATACGAGTATGCTTGCTTTCTTTGAGCTAAGTTTAAGTCAGCTAAATAAAGTTTTATTACTAATTTAATCTAAATCAATGTCGGCCTGGGGCTTATAGGTCCCATGTTTATGTAGGAATAATAATAAAAAAGAATGTGCTAACTATTATACTAGCCTAGCATGCTACCCATAACTGACAAATATGTGTTTTTTGAAGTTATACTTCTTTTGGGGCGTTTGGGAAAAATGATGAGAGTGAATTTTTACGATGCGCGCGCAAACCGACACCTAAAAGCGACAACTTCAGTGGGTAATAATTGTCACTCAAGTTTTTTTTGTTTTGTCACGCTAAAGTAGTACAACTTCCTACGTGCGTACATAAGTACACACACACTTTTTTAAGGAAGATCCCATAAACTACGAGATATAAAAAAGTGTCGAGCAAAGCCTTTGTGGTTTGCATTTTACATAAAAAAAGATCCTAACACTTTATCTTCAAAATCGATTTTCTTTTTCTTCAACGCCATTTTACTACATAATTATGAGTGTTAAAGAATGCGATTAGTTGATACTGCCTTCTTACGTGAAATTAAAAGATCTACAAAGTACGTAAGTACATATAACCCTGTGTACAATTTATTATTTTATTATTTTCCCATATCGCTCATAGTTTTCGAGATAAAAGCAAAGAAACGACTTTATAATGGTTTTTCGATAATTGAACTACTTATCCAAAAACTACAATTAAGTTTCTTTTGACATAAGTCGTTTGACATAAATCTCTTTCGCAGCCCTGGTGAGAGAATCGGAAGGTTTTTGCTCATTCTTCGAAAACTCAACTTCTTTGACATATTATTCCCTAAAACATTTGGATGTACATATGACGTTAAGCAATAAATAACAATGAACAAATTGTCCGGTAACATTTTTTCCGTTACTAATAAGCAAGTGATAAATAAGAGGCGCGAAACATGCTCATTAATTGGCGCTTGAAGGCGCGGCTCATAATTCGTGCCGCCATCTTAAGTGGCGCTGCGGTCGCGCCGTTTCTGTTTATTTTTTTAAATAGTGATAAATGGCACTGATGACATGCGTTCAGCCATCTAGCCTTAAATGAATTACGTTCTAAATTAGATATTGTTTAATTGACTGTAGTAGTGAGACCTCATGTGGCACGCATAGAGTAATCACTACATTTTACTGGGCAAGATTCTGATTACTATAATTATTTTTGGTATGCCACTACTGGAAGTGGTTCAGAAACTGATATTAATACAAATATTAACATTCCTTCTTCATTTTCTTTTTTTACCTTGTAGTGGCGGTGTAAGATATCTACTATCTCATATCATCCCATGGGTATCGTAAGAGGCGACAGAAGGAAACAAACCAGGAGATGGGCAGCAGCGCCTTCCTAATTACATTAAAAAAACTGCGCTTGCCATCCCGTTTGCAAAGCGTAGCAACCTTTATACTCTCATAGAGGGTATAATTGACATAGTTGCTACCAAGAGTAATCAATGTTATGAGGATTAGTAAGCTGAAGTGGCAATGGGCCGGACATATAGCTCGGAGAACCGACAATCGGTGGGGAAGAAAGGTTCACGAGTGGCAGCCTCGTACCGGTAGACGAAGTAGGGCGTTCCCCCACGATGGAGTGACGACCTGGCAAGACATGCAGGAAGTCGATGATTGCAGTTGGCTCAGGACCGTGCTCTGTGGCATTCCTTGGGGGAAGGCCTATGTTCAGAAGTGGACTTGTAAAGGGCTGTAATGATGATGAATGATGAGGCAATCTATGGATGTGGCCTATGGTCAGCAGTGAACCTGCTTTTAATAGGCTGTAACGGTTCATTTTCTTCATGAAACCGTAAAAGTCCTCAGCTGGACATGGTCCTCTCGCGTTGTTGGAAGCCTTTCGCAGTACTAGACGTCTGCATCTTTGACGCTGCCGCTCGTCGCTGATCTGGGTATTTTAGGACTTGAGTTATCGAGATAATTATACTACTCTCTATCGGAAGCCATAAGATTTTTATGGTTTTTCTTACGGTCGCTTCTTTCGTATGAGACGTTTTGACTGTCTCGTTGGTCTAGTGGTCGTAAGCGCGACGGCCGATCATGAAATACCTGGTTCGAATCCCGGGTTGGGCTAAAATCATTTGTTGAGTTTTTTCAGTAGCAGCCCGAAGTCAGGAAGAGAGCGGTGTTTCACCGTGCGCATGAAAGCTAATGAAGCCGTTGGTCCTGCACCTGATCTTTCTCCGGCCTTGTTGGAGTGCCGTTCCGTCGGACTATGAGAATGATGAAATAGAGAGTGCATTTGCGCTTGCGGCACATACTTGTGCACTATAATTTTGTACTGTGCCGAAACCGAAGTTCGGTCTGGAGGATATTATGAGGCGTTTTTATAAAAATATAATTGTTTTTAATTCAGTAATATAGATTATTATTTATGCCTATGTTAAATATGTAATTTTTAGGATTAATTTGCCACTAGTTCGGTATTGTGTCCCAGAAAGAACCAGCAAATCACATAATTTTTAGCTAATTAGTTTTAATATTATGATTATTTCTTATATTTACGCGAATATTAGACATTAAGTGAAAGTAATTTTACGGATTTGCCACCTGCTTGGGATCCTATAATTAATAAAATTAAATCCAAAACCAAGCATACCACTGCAAGTCTTCAAGATACTGTAAGCTCGTTATGCGTAGATCGGACCAAAAAATAATATTCAAACGCTGAAAGTAGCCGCGCTAACCATGACATCGGGACAAACACCTCAGTCCCCCCGTGACCATGGGTGCTATAAAGCACCCGAAAAGTTGGAAATTAAAAAGTTAAAATTAAACGCGAAGTCTTTTAAATATATATATTGACGATCGCTAATCTGCTTGTCAAGCGTAGCTATTACGGCCACGGTACTACTATGGAAAAGGTCTCACGAATTTGGTCGATAAACTTCCATCTTGGACGTCCCATACCGACTCTGCCACTCACTTCTGCAGCATAAATATACTTTGTCACTCTTTCCTCATTCATTCTTTCTACAAATTCTACCCACAGAAGCATTCCTTTCGTAATCCTAGTCACATCGTCTTCTTACAAACGCTGTCACAACAACTTAATAATAAACCAAGAGTAAATAGGCTTTTGTTGGTGCGCTTTTCCATCTTCGTCTATGTCACCACTCACCACTAGATGGGATAGTAGTCAAACACTTGCTTGCAATAGTTAAATTTATTTACATAACATTGATTTATATACAATATTATAAAACCATAATAAAGAAAAAACTATAACTTAAATTATCGTACAGTCCTACTCCCCATGATATCGTGCCAAGAACGAGTGTTTTCTCGTTGAATGGCTATACTTAGCTATTGAGCGAGAAAAGAGCCCTCTTATCACCAGCAGCCTTGACCAGTCGCGGATACAGTCCCACGTGCGGTCAGCACGTGGACCCCACAGCAGCCTTGTCTCTACAGCAAATGACACAAATATGTAGTCATCTCTCAGACACTTAATTTTCGTCACTTTCTTAGAACAGCTGCCTCTGCTGCCGCCCCGGCTCTATACGAGATACCCCTGAGATGAGATGCTGCCAAAGTGTCTACGCAAGTAGCATACCATACTAAGGCTTTACCTCTCTCCCAAGGGACCAAAATATCGTCGGGTCTCTTGTTATCGTCTTTAAATATTCCACGAGGCTCTAAATAATAAAGGTTAAATAATAATATACAACGATACTACAAGTCGTATATGTATTTGTTTATATTATGGAATTAGGAAGTCTTGATGTTTTTGAATAATCCACGGAAAGAATTTGTGTTTCCTTCACGTTGGCCAAAATTTATTATTAAAAAAATATCTAACATACACTTTGAGAAAGCAAAAGACATCAGACGTTCATTTTGAATTTTAAAAGTCATTTTATGATTTTATTTAAGAACCGTTGACAGAATTATTAGTCCGGTTCTTATTTGATCTTTACATTTAATATGTAAACATTATTACGAACTAAAATGCTCATCTGAAAATGATAGCACATTTCCAATTACGTCATAACTTATTATTATATTATTATTAAAACATTATCGCCCCTTTAAGAATTTCTCCTTTATCAATGTGAAGTTTTATAAAATAAGGGTGACAAACGAGCACACACTTCACTTGATGGCAAATGAATGCTGTGACCCATAGACATCTACATCTATCCTCGATTAAGAATCAAAATTCAAATGCGTTGTCCCTTTATGGAATAAGATGGAATGTCTCGTTTCCAGTGAAAAAAGTTTCCAGTTCTCTACACTCACCGTAAGGTTGTGGTGAAGAACCGGAACCCGTATGAAACACAGCAGTATTAAGCTGATATTTTACGCTGGTATTCTGTGAGAGCGTGCTCCTCCCCGGTCGAGCTGACCTATTCGTGATACATCCATTATATAGTTGCAACATAGCTAACCAAGTATAAAACATTAATGATGCCGAATCGTTGGGAGACGTATTTATCGACATCGGTAAGACTTCCATTAGACGGATATTGTATTGATGTTGTAAGGCCTTATTGATATTATAGAATAAAATAATAGATTATTACGTATGTAATACTTATTGAAAGTAAGGTCCTAGGATTAACCTTTATAACTGGTCAGTAGTATATATTACACTATTATGTTATGATAATGTAATACAATAATATCGTCCAGACAGAATTTCCGTCTCGGCGGTCGGTCTCAACGGAGACTATCCATCTGTGCAGAACAGGATTACAATACAAAAGTATATGCACAAGCACAGGCACACTCTTTATTCCTTCACTCTCATAGTTCGATGGGACAGCAATCCGACATGACCAGCAACGGTTTTACTTGTTATGAGGCACGGGGGGTGAAACGTCGCCAATCCCTGCCCGTGGTAGATGCGATAAAATATGCAAAGAGATGCCACATCTCTTTGCAGCGTCAGAAAGTAGAAAATTAGTTTAAACCAATGTGTTTAAATCAATATTAAAGCTAATTTTACGAATTTTATGCATTTAATTATAACTTTATCCTTTTTGATGACAGCATTCGTTTTTTAATCGATAAATGTCGCCACGGCCAAACCGATATAATTAATGCATTACTTTTTTTGGAAACTTTCTCGTTCGAGTACTCGTAACAGTCGATAAGAAATATCTATTAAATGTATTTATTTTATTTATTTAATAACTTTATTGTGCTAACCATAAAGGTCAGTCAACTCATTGCGTGTCGAAAAATTTGTGGCAGGTGACTTAAATAACTAAATATAATATATATAAATATATAAAACACATATTAAAATAAGGCTTGTGAATTACACAAAAACATATGAATACAAACAAATACATAATAATCCATATATAACAATTGACCTTAATACATATACATACATATTATATACATATACATCATAGATTTAGTATATACATGATATACATACATAATATCTGGATGAAGGTAGTACTAATTGACTTTATACAGACGAAGTTGTTTTTGAATAGTGTTGCCAGGTCCAGATATCTACATGGTTATACACAATTTTGCTGTGCGAATGTTGAGCGACAGCCTCCATGAACCATTTAACCGCTGAATGAGCGTTCTGAACCAACGACCGGCTATTTATTCGAACGCAACGTTATAAATACCGTTAACGGCAACGCTGTTGCGACATGCATTTATTGCATTTGCTTCGATAATTTTGTTTTTACACCTTAGTGTTATGTTGAGCTATTAAATAACTTGTTTAGAATGATATGATTGTCGCTTATGTCTGTATTATCTGTTTGATGGTATAAGAGGACAGATCATTTATTTTTAAGCACGCAACCTTTCCCGCGCTTTTAATTGTTTTTGTTATTCGTTGTAAAAGTAATGGAACTGACGCTATAAAATTTTATATTCATTCATTGATACATTCATTACAGATTGGCTCAGAAGGAGAGTATTAATAACGGTAGTTTTTATTATTAATTTGTACTGTTATCTATGTTGCTGCCTATCTCTTTATCCTCTGTCGCCGTAGCGACGCTGTAGCCAGACGCAGTACCTACCAGATGTCTCGCCACCATTTACGCCACCTTTTACGCTGCTGGGTATTTTAAGTATGGCGTAAACACCTTACTCTTTTTTATAAGGCCGGCAACGCACCTTCAATTACACTTTGCTTCAATTGCGATTCCCCTGGTGTTGCAGTTGTTCATTGGCGGTAGTAGTCACTTACAATCAGGTGAGCCGCATGCTCGTTTACCCTCTTTTAAAAAAAAAAATACCTGGGCTGTAGTATTTTCTTGACAGCAACTCAAAATTATAAAAAACTGCGGGTGCCAAACCGCCAGCCAAACGTGGCAACTATGCCAAAATCCCCTTTATGAAGCAATTAGAGGCCTATGTTCATTATTGTACTTTTTTCTAAGCTGTAACAATTAAAAGAATAGATAAGGATTAAGATAGAGCATATTTTAGTTTCGACAAATTATGATTAATAAGTATATAATTTTTCAGATAATTCCATATATAATAGAACACAAAATGTTTATAGAATATGGGTGACAAACGAGCACACAGTCCATATGATGGTCAGTCCAGATGCGTTGTCACCCCTGAGAACTAAGATGGAATGACTCGTTTCCAGTTAGAAGGGTTTCCAGTTCTCAACATTCACCATACGAAACAACACCCGCAAATAAGCTCCTATTTAACGCTAGTATTCTGTGAGAACGTGTTCCTTCCCCGGTCGAGTCGACCCATTAATGCTACAACCATAATATAGCTGCAGTCTAACACCGTTAATAAGTATAAACAAAAGTATATTCGTTCTAAAAAATTATTTATGAAATGAACACTATTCATTTTAAAATAAAACACATTCATATTTATAAATGACACACGGTGACAGTGAGACTATTTCAATAAAAATAATAAAAGCTCTTCACTTTATGTGGGTGTCTTATGATATATTAACGCGCGGGTCCAGCACAGATTGAAGATTGCACGCTGATGGATGGAAATGAGTGCCGCGGGCTTCGAGAATATCTCACGTGAAAACTGGACGCCGCGGTAAAACTATTTCTTTTTATTTTGCAGTAGCGACTATGTTGCCAGCACAATTTATAGAAAATATTACTTAGTGCGGTTGTTAAGTTTATGGCTCGACTTTAAATATAGAATAAAAGAAATAATGGAGCATTAACTAAAATATGCTTTGTATTATTTTAACAATAGTTGATTTTTACTTAATTGGGTAGACTTGATAATAATATAAATCCTTGTTTTGCTTACAGTATTTTTTGTTGTCGTTTTAGTAAATATTTTGGGAACATAAAATGATTATTTAAAAACTATTCAAAGTATTTTTAATTGCTAATTAAAAATTACTTTGTTAATACGTCTAGACACAAGTCGATGTTAATACGATCTGACCGCTCCAAAATGTTCTGAGTACATAAGGCAACCAAAAGTGCTGCCTCTGTAGTTACTGGTTACTGCCCAATGCTTATGCAGTCCCTTTAAGGTACAAACCCAAAAAACCCTAGGGACTTGTGGTTGCATAACATTTTTTATGTGTTGCGTAAGTAATAACCGTTCGACTCGTTTACACCAGACGTAAAATAACTGACAGCGTTAAAGGAGATACTTCTAAAATTGCGATCGCCAATCTGTCTACCAAGCATGGCGGTAAGGGCAAATCCCCACTACAATGGTGGCAGGATTTCTTTTCTACCTAAAAGTCATCTGAGTTCACCACCATCTTACCTTTTTCTGTCACCAAACAGCAGTGATTGCACTACTACTACTACTCGGTCTCAACAATATATAATAAGACTGTGAGGCATTCCACCTTAGTCCTCAGAGGTGACAACGCATCGGTAGCCTTCTTAAGTTGGCTGCTTGGATAGCAGTAGCCACTTACCATGGATAATAGCAGCAGTCGGCGTCTTAAGAGGCGACAGAGAATAGAATAGAATAGAATAATTTTTTATTCAATATATATTACATGTGTAATTCTTATTGAAAGTCATTTTTTACTTTACCACTGGTTTTGAAAAAAAAAACCTCTGTCCTCGAAAGAACCAGCAAGAAACCCATCGGGACTTTTTTTTAAAAGCAAATTTTGCATTAATGGTTGTACAAAATATTTAAGTACAAAATTTATTTTAGAAACTGCTTGGAAGCGACCAAGAGAGAAACTGTAACAGGAAATGGGCAACAATATCTTCCTGATAGCAACTCAAAATAATAAAAAAACTGCGGCTGCCAACCCGCTTGCCAAGTGTGGTAAAATTCCCCTTATGAGGCAATCTATGAGGGAGGCCTATGTTCAGACTATGGTGAAATCCTCCCTATGAGGCAATCCATGTATGTTCAGCAGTGGATTTTTATAGGCTGCAACGGATTCAGGCATTCCATATATTTTTTTTGTATATGATAGATGTATATTAGTCCTCAGAGGTGACAACGCATCTGTTGCCTTCTTTAGTTAGTTGCATGGATAGCAGTAGCCACTTACCATCAGATGGACTGTTAACTTGTTTGTCACCTCTATCTTCTTTATATAAATAATTCTTCTTCATAAACAAACGTAGTGTTTGTCACTGAACTCCTCCTAAACGGCGGGACCGATTTTAATGAAATTTTTTGAGCGTGTTTGAGTGGGTTGTTGGACGGTTTAGTATTTATAATTGGACCCGGTAGGTTGTTGTCGAGATCGCTAGTTTCATATAAAAATCTGTTTTGTATGTTTTTTTAATTCTTTATTGTAACACCTTACAACTAAGGTAACAAAGGGAGGACGTAATGCCTGGCGGCATTCTCTGTCAGTCAACCTGTAGCGTGGTGAGCTATTGTGATAGGTGCATACTTACTTAATGATCTATGTCTTATATATAAACAATTTTACATATAAATACAAACAATATACATAAATATTGTTTTTATGTCTATGTACATACTATATTATGCATATAACATAACATGAAATCATTCTTATCATGAAACAATGTTTTATTTCAAAAGGTGTTCACGATTTAATCTCTTGAACGAGCATTTACTTAGCCTGAACAGTGAAGGATTTCCTGGAGAATCCAGTGAAATTCGTTGGAACACTAATTTTAGATTAGTCGAGGACCGTAGGACTCTGTCATGAGATGAACTTTTTCTTGGCTAATTAATTTCTACATCATTAATTTATTTGATTTCCGCAAAATAACGATTGATTCTATCAATAATATCCTTGTTATAACCGGCAGATGCGTAGCTAAGGTACATTAAAGAAAGAGCTAAAGAACCCAGTAGTACCATTATTGTTTACTAAGACTGTTTCAAAGGAGAATAAATTGCTCCTATTAAAAGGGAAACGGAAGTTTCCTAAAATTAAGTTAATAAAAATAAAATTTATAAAAGTATTCGTTCAAGAACATAATAAACTGTAATTTAATATCCTAGCTATGGAAAACAAAAAGAAAATATAATATTAAATATCATTCTTGTGATTTGGTTAAACACTTTTGTACTTTTTTCACAATATTTATTTTTAATTATTATACTGCTACATAGTAAATTATGAATTTACTTTCTATAAAAACCAACTGATTTTGACTCATGGCGTCATCAGGGTATTATAATCTATACAAATAAATAAAATTGTAGTGTCTGTTTGTAATGTCAAAATAACAGCTTTTTACTAAATGGCATATGAAAGTATATAGGTGCGATACTTATAACAAAAAAAAAACTATTTTTAAAATTTTTGTCTCTCTGTATATCTGTCTTTCTGTCTGTCTGACTGTTTGTCTGTTCAGCTTCTCCCAAATGGCTGGACCGATTCTGACTGGATTTTCACTGGCAGATAGTTGATGTTATAAGGAGTAACTTAAGCTACATTTATTATGGAAAAAGAATTAGGGTTACGCGCAAAAAATTAATAATAAACGACGTGGACGAAGTCGCGGGGAACAGTAGTTAAAATAAACATGAAAAACTAGTACAAGTGTTTATCCAAATCACAAAAATGAAGCTGGAGTTTCACCAAGTGAGAACAATCGCATATATAAATTAAATAGTAAAATATCAGTAAAAAAATCGACGCGAAAGCCCATCAAAAATTGATTTATATCGATACGTCATTAACTCGCATACGTAAAGGCAGTTAATGCCCAATATCCGCTTTGCTGGGATGTTTGCGTTCGTTTAACAAATATTTATTGCTCGAAATTTCGATCAAGCTCGAAATATTCGTCGGATCAAAGGCTTCATGATGAAGTTCGTTAATAAGTACACAAATGTAACAGGTTCACATAACATATAGTCAATCTAAAGGTGATCTATCTAATATATAAAAATTAATATTTGTTTGTTCGTATTTTATGTGCTGCCATACCGTTCATCAGATCGCGCTAAAACTTTGACAACTTATTGCTTGCACTTGTGCGAAGGTTATAGTACAATTAACTTACAGTAGGTGGCGTGCGCATCTTACTGAAACATTTATTTGAAAGTTATATATCATTCAATTTCAATGAATGTGTTATTATTCCCAATTAAACAATATAACTCTTCCAAATTTAAAACGATATTTCCACAATTATTCCTTCTGTGGCAGCAACGCGCCGGATACCAGCTAGTGTTTAATAAAGATTCCACTGTGTAGTGGTGGTATTTTTTTACTATTATAAGTCAAATAGAGAGAGACAAAGAGTGACAAAGCAGTTATGTTGCAGAAGTGAAGAGCGGAGGCAGTCCATACATACCATACAATTTTTTTTGTTAAAGCTGGCCTTTATTAAGGTAAGTTCTGCAACGTCACATATTGGTAGCATAGGTTCTAGAGATAAAATATTAAAAATACTCAATGAATAGCTACGTCGTTACATTATTTTATTTTATTTATTTTATTTTAAGACTAACAGCTATAACAATTTGGATAGATAATAATAATACCTCCAGTAATCCAATTCAAGGTCCTCACTAGTAGATACAAAGGTGAATTTACAACAGTGATAAATGCGATTCAACACTCTTAAAGTATCTAAAAACTTATGAGGATATACCATAACTTATACCAAATGAGGGCTTAACTAATATAACATGTAATATACATATAAAGGAAAAATAGTAGCACAAAAATAAAACACTGAAACGGTAGTTTAGTAACAAACGCATCAATATCTCATTAAGAGCTACCAAAAATGATTTATAAGTATACGCTTGGCTGACGCAGCGCTAGTGTTAAACAAATTGAAGTCAAACTCTTTGGCTAGCTTGTTCAAATTAGTGCTCGCTCGCTAAATAAATATACATATTTTGCCTAATTTGTAAATGCAAACAGGAGACTTAAAATTATGTTGTGTCTAAGAGGTTTGACAGGACAGCTAAAATGTAATTGAGACAAAAGCTCAGGACAGTCAATAGCACTACAAACTATCTTTAATAAAAAAGAGAGATCAGCTCAGTAGTGAAGTCGCTTAGAAAGAGGAAGGTCGTGTTTTTTACAATATCTAATATAATTATCAGAAGTATAGCGATAATCTTTGATTCTATAACAGAAGTAACGGATATTTTCAAGTCGGGTAATGTATGTTACCATAACTGGGTTTAAAGTTTACTCTAAATTAATTCTAACATGTTAACAATACAGGATCTTTAGAGTTTTAGGCTTAGTGAAGTCTTTGGAGCTACGCATCAAAAATCCGAGAGCTTTCGAAGATTTGGCTATAATGCTCCCTAAGTGAAAGTCATATATCAACCTAGAATTATGAAGTATAAACAATGGAATCCCTTTTAAGATTTTCATTGTGTAGTTTGTAGTTGAAGACAGAGAGTTTCACTGTACGCGAGCAACCCAGGTTCGATCCCCGCCGGCACCTATGAAATTGTTAATTGCAATTTTAAGTGCTGATTTACCACGTGCTCGGCGGTGAAGGAAAGCCTCGTGAGGAAACCTGCATGTCTGAGAAATAACAAAAAAAATATTTCGAAGACATGTGAAGTTCGCCAACATGCATTGGGGCAGCGCGGCGGACATTTCCTTGCCCTAAAACCCTTTCAGAAATGAGAGGAGGCCTGTGCCCAGCAGTGGGACGTATATAAGCTGTAATTTTAACTTTAACCTTTAGTTGAAGATAACCGGTTTATGTTTTTTATTTTTAATATTAAACTAGGCTCACTCTTGAACTCCATCTGGCTCGAGGGCAAAGATGAGGTCTACGATGGAGCGAGTTTACCCAGTAGAAGCCTGTTAACACTCACCTTGAAGAGGTTAAGGTTATATGCACTCGGAAAAACAGATGCCGGCAGGGTATTCCACTCCTTGGCTGTGCGCATTATGAAAGATGACTTATAGAGCTTAGTGCGAATATTCGGAATATCAACCAAGTGGATGGTAGCCTGCAGTACATCTGGTAATCCGATAGGAGAATGAAGATGGCGGTGTAAGTTTATGAAGCTAATGGGCACATTCTCCGAAGTACAATCTATAGAAGACCAACAAACAAGGAACTTGGCGGCGGTGAGCTAAGCTGTGAAGCTTAGTTTCCCCCAGCTTTTTGTCGCCGATAAGCCTCTTGGCTCTGCGTTGCACTGAGTCGAGTACGGCAAATTGATAATTTGCTGAGCCATCCCAAAGGTGACTACAAATACTCCATGCATGTTCGGACTTGAGCTTTGTATAAAGTTAGAAGCTGTCCAGGCGTGAAGTATCGCTTCTTTTTGCTTAAAATACCCAGTTTTTTGACCGCAGTTTGTGCTTTCGACTCAATGTCGGCGCCAAAGTTGAGGTTAGCACTCAACTGTATGCCGAGAAGCTCGAGATGATCAGTAGTCTCTACAGATGTACCTCAGAAAGTAGGAGTCAGATTAAACGGACTCCGTTTTGTGGAGAACAGACAGGCCTTTGCGACTATAGGACATACAGCTATTTAGAAGGGTTCAAATCTAAGTAGTTTAGGTCACAGTAACGCTCTAAGTTTAACAGATCTTTTTGTAAAGCCTCAGCATCATCAAGTGATGTTAAAAAGCTTCTTATATATAGAGCTTCAGATAATAAGTGAGCTTTCTTTAGGTAATGGTTAATGTATAAATTATTATCATTAAAAATAACAACACTTAAACATTTTGAAACATAATAAGAAACTTATAACAATGTTTGTAAATTCTACAAATACCAGTTATTATGTGCAAATAAATCACCGCAAAATACTAGCAGGAATAAAGACGAAGCATGATAAAGTAAATTGTACAGTATTACTTTACTGATAATTTGGTCGAAGCGGAGACCCCGCGGCAAAAGTGCACAGCAAACAGAATAACTCAGTGATTACTAGCCGAGATGATATGATTGCATGACTTACAGGCGGCTATGTTAGACTTTGTTACGGGCGTGCACTACATAAGGCGGTGGGCCTAAGAGAGAGCCTTGAGGCAGACGCGGAAATTTCACTGCAACTAATGCGCAGTTATTTATAAAATATGCAGTGTTTTTCTTTAATTTTATTATATATGTTATCCGGCTATGGCAACCGATTGATTTGTGCTATCCTAAAATGATGAACTCAAATTGAAAAGATTAGTGACTGGCAGAAGCGTAACTAGTGCGAGAGTATCGACTCTGCGGGGTTAGATAATCTGATTTTCAATTTTACAATGAAAATTATGAGAATGAAACTAACAATAAGAGTATTAAAATATGTCATTTCCTTTCATTTTTATCGTTTTCTATTAGTGTTAACGATCGTTGAAATTTAACTTGGTTAAACTCGCCGGACTCACCAACGCGATGTGGTACGTATATAAAAATCTTTTAAATGATATATGACAGCTAGTTATTCGTTAAGTAGTGTTATTACTGGAAAGACCTATTTTTCGTATTGGACCCAAAATAATAAATGCGATGAGTGAAATTATAATTATGCGATGGACACCGGGGTTACTTAAGTAAATTTTTGAGTCATTCCTATCTCTCTTACTTAATTACTTATCTCTCTTACCATAAGTAGATGCAATTTTGTGATTGAAAATGATTACCTAAAACAAAAAAAATTCAAATAAGATTAAAAAGTAAAATGAAAGATACCTATATTTAGAAGAAGTAATCATTACAAGATGTAAAGCCTTCCATCTTAGTCCTCAAAGTGACAACACATCTGTAACTTTTTTTGTTTGAAGTTAGTTGCAGGTGTTCATGAGTTGCAAAAGCCACTTACCATCAGACTGATGGATTGTAGGATCGCTTATCACTTAAAATTTTATAAAAAAAACTGCTTTCCTTAATATTAAATATTTTTAAAATAGCATAATCTAAAACAACATTTTCATAATACATGCAAGTTTGGACGCAGGCCCGTCGCTGTGCGTCATTTAGTACTTTAGGTATCCATTTGTGAAGCTTCTTTATTTTACCGATTTGTCGCAAATAGTCCTTATAGTTTTGTTGTTTTTTGTTATTTAAAAGGTTACCCCCACACTAGGATTTACCCCATATCGTGGAGGCAGTTTACAAACATAAATTGCACAAGGACAAACATCCATACCCGGAACAATTATTTATGGCCATAAAAATACTTGTTCCGTGTAAGAACAAGGAAAAAGTTACTATCATCCTGTGGGTGTCCTAAGAGGCGACAGAGGGAACAAATCAGGAAATGGGCAGCATCGTTTTCCGAATAACGATTAAAAATAAAAAAACTGCGGTTGCCAACACGCTTGCCAAGCTTTGCAACTGTGGTGAATAGCCCCTCTATGAGGGAGGCCTATGTTCAGCAGTGGACTTTAACGGTAACGGTAACTAATACTTCTTCCGTGTTTGATTTGAACTAAAACGCAACTCAATGCTAAGCCACTGCGCCACGGAGCCGTTGGTTTTGACAGTTAACATCAAGAGCCGACGCTAGCTCAGCGCAGTTTGAATCAGATCTGTTCCTCCTAGCTCCTTCAGTTCGTCATTGTCTGACTCCTTTACGAGCCGCCACGAGATTCATTTTTATGCTCAAAATTTCCTAAACAAAAACGTAGTAGTAGTAGTGCTAGGTCCGTACACGTCATTGATATTGCGTGCCGTTGGAAATACATTTTCTAAACGTTGAAACACTGCTTAAAAAAATTCTAAGAATACATGGCTACAAATACATGCGATATTGTAAAAAACAACGAAACCCAAAGAAACAAAAAATAGCTGATTTTGAAAAAAGAATATCATAAGTACCTTAAATATAGTTTATTTAGTATTACAAGGACCAGTTCAACAAACCGGCAATTTCTTATGTAAATACCTAATATAAGTAATCCCTCATCAATCATTTCCCTATCCCTTTTGTTGCAATATTTATATATATATAGACACAATTGGACCCGGTAGGTTGCGCTGTTGTCGAGATCCACAAATCACCCGTGCGAAGCCGGGGCAGATCGCTAGTAATTATATAAATTAATATAGTTTTTTAAAAAGCCTCTCATGCGAATTCTGGTTCAGACTTATAGTGCAATATTTTGTTTTTATTAATTTATTATATTTAAATAATTTATTAATTTAAAATTTGAATACTGTATTAGTTTAACAAAAAAATATTATTATCACAACAAGATTTGGAGATGAAGGAGTTTGCTTAAAAATATCGTATAACCTAAAAGATTCAATTATTTTATTTTAGGAGACAAAAAGTAACAAAAGAAAGGTTCTGAGTATGTGCGTTAATCACACAGGCTTACAACAAAGAGAATATTAAATGTACAGCTTACAAGACTTGAAGGCAGTCAGCCGTAAGTCAAAAGGCTTTATGGTCTGATGTCTTTAGTCTCTAGAAATAAGAAAACTATTATGATGTCTTAAGTATAGGTACATACAATCAAAAAGCAAAAATATTACCGTCCTCTGAGGTATTCGGGCAAGGAGTAAAAATGAAAATATTAAGTGTAAACTTTTGCAGAATTGCGTTACGCTCCAAGGTGATCTTCCAGATACTGATATGATATATGTGTACCAGGTACGTATACTGTGTGCGTGTTTGGGTGTATATTAATAATTGTCCTATGATTTTTACACTAAATCTATTCTAACATTCGATTATATGGCAATATATATCCCTTTAACAAGAAATGAGGCATTCCATCTTAGTCTTCAAGTGTGACAACGCATCTTCATTTTGGTTCTTTATTGAGGATAGATGTAGATGTCTCCACAGAAACTTACCATCATGTGTACTGTGTGCTCGTTTATTACCCTTATTCTATAAAAAAAAATATAATGATTGCTGCGCGTTCGAAGGCATTAAACGAAAATATTTAAACCCGACTCACACCATGACGGACATATCAGACTATAGAAATTATTCATGTTGTTGTTTTCGCGGACGGGATAAAAGAAGCCTCTCGGGTCATGTTAGGCGACTGGAACTCCGTGACGATCTCCTCTGGATTCAAATGCAGAAGACGGTTCTCGACAAGATACCACCTGCATGGTCTCCTCCTTAACTCTCGGTCATATTGTGTTGCTTACTGAATTTTACTTTTTATTTTACTTATAAGCCATATGTTATTTAATTCATATTTTATTGCATCTTATTTTGATTGTTCTTTATATATCTATTATTACCTTAACGATAATAGTTTTTCATGCACTGAATGAAAAATTTTAGGAATTTTAAGTTTTACATTGGAAACAATGTGCAACTTACGTTTTATGGTTGGGTACATTTGAGAAAACAGAGATCTGAGGGCTAAAACAATTCTCGCAGAGCCAAGAACCGCTAATCAAAAACACCGCCTTTACGTGTAACAGGCGTTTAACATGACCTTTCAGTTTAGAATGCTAAGGTTTAAAATCGAGTATTAGAGCTACTTGATACTTTTGCTTGTGTTTAAACTCGCCTTTTCTATTACGGTGCAGTCGTAAAAATGGATAATGCCAAGTGCAAAGCCGATGTTCTAGCTGCCGCTAACATACACGTGCAATTAGAGGATTCATTCACAACGTGCCCTGTACACATCTTATACTTATAGATATACCTCAAGCCCTTCGTGACCATGAGTGATCTCAAGTATACGATACGTCCGGAATATAAGTTAATAAAACGCGATAAAATCCGTAAACTAGTTTCAAGCACTGTGAGAGGCTGCTATAGAAGATAAGTATAGAAAAAAATGCTATGAAAAGCATTTTGAAGGTTAAATGTTTTCAAAGGGCTAGACGAAAGACGATATTAATAAAAAAAAATACAAATACAAATTATAAAGTATACGAAAATAAAATTATTTCTGCTCTAGAGGTCGGCTGGCACAATGATATTAATCGTAATGCAACTTCATAATATAACTTCACTTAAATATTATAAATAAAAAACGGAGTGATCACTTTTTCTTTAAAAATAATGAGTGAGACTAGAGCTTTTTTCCAGTTTTTCTCTGTAGAGTACTAGCTTTTGATACCGGTGGTAGATTTCTACATTTATAAGACCTTCAAATTAACATTAATTAAATAAAAATTATTGACTTTGACTTGAAGCCAAAAGCCTAATCAGGACAACTTAAATAACAATTCAAACATTTACATTGAGACTTCCTTAAAAATATAACTCAATTTAATACTCGGAAAGGATTCTCCACGCATCGGACATCGATCGAGAGACAAAAATCGAATAAATCGCGGGTTCGAGACAATCGAGTCACGAATCCCTGTCATTGTAAATATTCGCCGTGTTGGCGGGACCGGCTGCGCCTGCGACCACTTCCTTTTTTGTTTTTTTTTGCCATCCAGACACGCGACTGTTACCCGAATGATCGACACAATTTGGATGGTGTCAAAGAATAAATGTTACAGGAAAGTGCATTATATTTCACATTTTTTTAAATTCCGCCATGTTCACCATGCTGTAGTCAAAAGACATGTACATTTATCTTCGATTAAGAATCAAAATGAAGATGCGTTGTCACCCTTGAGGATTAAGATGGAATGCCGCGTTTCCAGTAAAAAGGATCTCCGGTTCTTTCTCATCATACAAAACACAGCAGCATTGATCTGCTATTTCACGCTGGTATTCTATGAGAGCGTGGTCCTACCCAGTCGAGCCGACCCATTTGCGCTACAACCATAATATAGCTGCAGCGTGGCTCTACCACGTATAAATGTAGGGTAATGGTGAACATTCTTCTTTGTTAATAAATTTTTAATTCTTTTGTTTGGGGTTTTGTATCTGTGACAGAAATTAAAGCAACCAAATACCCAACAACACTGTATTTAAATATTTTCTTTGCATTTAAAACGCTTTGAATAATTTACTCAATATTTAATTCTTCTTTAACTTCAACCTATGTAGACAGCCAGCTTTACTATATACTACTACACAGAGGCGATAATAAAATATTTAATACTTAGTATTTTGTAAGGAATGTTAAGTTTCTACCAAGTAAAGATCTCGAAGTCTGAGTTTAGCCGCGAGCAAATTCTCGAACAACCCTCATTCCCACGATTATAATATCAGTAAAACGAGAATAAATTATGGCAGCTGTCTATTAAATTTTTAATGGTAAGTTATGGAAACTACTTTTTAAAGACGATGCCAAAGCGTAATTTTACTACGAAGATTGAGAGAGTTTTAAAAACAAAATGAGATACAAAAACGAACTTACTAACAATTCATTCCATATTAATTTTATTTTTATTTTAATCCTTAGGATCGCATCGTATCTGTATCTTTATTCTCCACTAAGCCCAAAACAAAACCCCTACATCGTTGGTGTATTAAGACTATACTTGGTGGATAATATTAATTTCGACCGGAGTGACCAGCTACGGATAAAATTAATTAAATTATCCAATTTCTGGTGCGGTGCGGATTTACTCTAATGATGGTAAAAATTTTGTTGGTTGAAATGACCAACTGCTGGTTCAGAGTTATTAAAAGGATGATTTTACGTAGATTATGGACTGTATGAGGCGATGATAATATACTTTTTCGCGATACTGCAAATGTCCCTAAATTTGGACTTCCGCTGATCTGCCTCGTGTCTCGAAGGCTGCGGCCACGACGGTTGGATGCTGACTGTCTTCACATATATAAATTTCACAGATTATCGCGAAATATAGTGTTATTGCAAATGTCTGTACACTGCTGTATTCTTGTATAGTTCAATATCTAAACCACACAAGGGTGAGAGCGATTACGCGCGATACAGGTGGTGCCGGTGGTTTCATGACTTGCGAGCTTGTGATAACACCGTTTAACACCAGAGTAAACATGCTAGGCATAAAAGACGGTAGATAAGAAACCCTGAAATGGGATTTGCAGTGCTCTCATTGGATAATAATTAACGAATCTCATTAGCGTTACGGTAGTTGCAAAGTGGCGCGGACAATACTGGTTTTACATTACGTACATTACTTTTATGAAAAGATACTAAAGGTAATAATGTACCTATTATATTATACATTTATTTAGAATTAACTAAATACAAACCTGGGCCACCACACTACTTAATAATGTCCTCCAGACCACATTTCGGTCACAGCGGCCAGTCTCAAGGGAGACTAGCCGTCTTGCAGGACAGGATTATAGTGCCCGAGTGTATGCGCAAGTACAAGTGCAATCTCTTTTCCCTCACTCGCATATTCCGATGAGACGATAATCCGACAACCCCAGAGAGAGATTAGGCGCAGGACCAACGGCTGTACGTGCTTTCCGGTGCACATGGGTATAAACACCGCCAACTTGACTAGGGCTACTGTTAAGAATTTCTTGTCAGAAAAACCCAATATAATTGATTTTGATCAGACTCGGGATTCGAACCCAGAACCTCAAGATCATCAAGTTTTCGACCACTAGACCAAATAGCAAGTCAACTACACTACTCAAGTGAAATAATACCTCTTTTGTCAGGGTCATAAAAGGTCCTTTATTAATTACGAAATTATATCAAACTTCTTTACCGCGATCAAAAGGTAATTTAAGTTAGTTGTATAGTACAGAGCTGAAAAAATATGTTCAGATTTGAAAGATCTTTGAATCATAAAAAAATATTTATTCTTGTATTTGAAGGATATCCTGATCTATTTGGGATATGGCACTGCTGCCCCTAAAATTCTGCCGTCTTATGCCCAGGTCTCATTATCTTTCTTAACGTGGAAAAATTCTCATGGATGTTTGGCTGCTTTAAGCAAAGGTAGGTTATAAAGGACTTCTACTCACTAAAATCCCATGGTGGTCCCACTCCCAAGAGTCGTGGGATCCCCATAGGTAACGCGACCGTGGCCCCACTATATAAATTCACAATTCAATCTGTCCTTACGAATCTCCGAGTTTTCGCGAAGCTGTTACGAAAATTCTAGATTCTCGTGGGCTTAATCCCTAAGATCGCCAAACAACATATCAAGCATGATTGACGTATTTATATATTATATATGAAAATCATGCGTGTTATAGTATAATATAACATATAAAATTTTATTATAATTTATTTGCATAAATCCCTTTGATTGTCGCAATTAAAGAGCCATTTAAAACAAAATGGCGGATTATCGACCATCGAAACGTTTTAATTGACACGTGCGTTATCGCGGTCGCACGTTTGTTTTATGGTGCGTCGAAAAAGATGTCTGGCAATTTATTGACACTGTTTGTTTGGAATACGGTTTCGGTTGAACCACAATTGTGAAAGATTATTAATATTTATTTGGGCTTTATTTGCGCACTAAGTACAAAAAAGGTTGACTAAATGCAACAAGGCATTCTCTACCAGTCTACTTCGAGGGTAAGTAGAGAAGAAATTATAGTGATATTATATACTGTCTACCGACGACGGTTGTAATAAATATTAATAATTTTCATGTTATAGAAATTACTATTAAACTTTTTATTAAATTGCCATTACCATTACAACCTATAAAAGTTCACTGCTGAACATAGGATATTAAATAAAAAATCTTCTTCATTAGACAATCTCTACGCAAAGTGATTATAAACTCTTTGATCTCTACTCTGTGCGACTGTTTGACCACAGACTATTATGTGCTTGACATTGGCATTGTGAACGTAATTACTGAAAGCTTTATTTTATTTTATTAATTTTTAAATTTATAAACATTAACTATGCCAAATCATACTCCTCTGTGTGCGCAGTATGCTTAAAAGGGGGTTCAAAGATATCTCTTTACGTATTAATTAATATACAGTATTGCCTCAATAAAATTTGCTAGATACAATAATAACATTATTAATTCGACTTTACTGTCCATTAAAGATCCATTATAACGATAGAAGGATAACAGCAAGATGTTTATCGATACATCGCGGTCTCCTCGCCACCTAACTCGACAGTGGAAGCAAGCAAGCGTGAAACCTCGAAATTGCCGACCATTACGCGTACTATCTGATCTTTGGCCCGCCACCGGCTCTCGCGCCCGACTATACCGTTACAAAGCAGCTGGGACTCTGCGACTGGTTCCTCGAACGTTTTACTTTTTTTTAACTAGAGAATTTTAAATTTGGAATGCTAATAGAATTTTGATTTGACGTTTGAAATGTTTCTTTGTCATTTGTTATTGAAAGAGACTTATAGATCCGCGGGCAAATTTGTTTTTTTTATAGTTGGAGGTGTCTTGTCGATCGCAGTACCAGACGTCTCGCTTTTTTAACCGACTTCAAAAAGGAGGAGGTACTCAATTCGACTGTATGTTTTTTTACGTGTGTTATCTCATAACTTTTTCTAGATGAACCGATTTTGATGATTCGTTTTTTTGTTTGAAAGCTGGTGCTTTTCTTGTGGTTCCATATAAATTTGATCTATGTCTGACTAGTAGTTTTTGGGTTATCCTTAATAATTTATATTGAAGTCGGTTGAACAAAATTTTTAATTTTACCACTTATTCACTCTACTCCTAGTCACCGATCTAGATATTATACACCGTAATAGGACGGTTATACCAGCATCTATCCGAAGCTATGAAATAGAAATAGAAACGTTTTTATTGAATACTAGCTGGTACACGGCGCGTTGCTGCCGCAAAAGAAATAATTGTGGAAAATTGGAAATATCGTTGAAATGATAATAGATTGATTGAAATTGAATGATAATATAACTGTCAAATAAATTTGCCGGTACGATACGCGCGCCATCTTCTGTAAATTAATTGTACTATACCTACAACCTTCGCGCAAGTGCAAGCAATAAGTTGACAAAGTTTTGCCGCAATTTGATGAACGGTATGGCAGCGCATAAAATACGAAAAAACAAAAATATTTTCTATATTAGATATATTATAAATAATATTTATTGAAAGTCATTCCAATGCATAATTTACCACTGGTTCGAAAAATAACTCTATCCTGGGTACCAAGAACCAGCAAGAAATCTAGGGGTACTTTTTTTGAAAAAAAAAAAACAGTTTACAATCATTAAAGTCTATCTTTCTGGAGCTTCCAATAATAGTTTCGTATGGTGAATGTAGAGATCCGGTGACCCTTTTTACTGAAAACGAGGCATTCCATCTTAGTCCTCAGAGGTGACGACGCATCTGTATTTTGATTCTCAATCGAGGATAGATGCAGATGTCTATGGGCCATAGTATTCACCTATAAAAGTCTATAGAAGGTATTTTTTCATAGTTGCCAGGCTTGGCAGGCGGGTTGGCAACCGCAATTTTTCTATTATTTTTAGCTATTATCAGGAAGATGCTGCTGCCCATCCCCTGTTTCAGTTTCCCTCTGTCGTCTCTTAGGACACCCACGGGACGATATAGGGTAGTGGATATTTTTACACCGCCACTACACCGTACTGGTGTGCTCGTTTCTCAGCCTTTTTTTATAAATAAATAATAGTTTAAAAAAAACTAAAAAACACGCTTTTGTAGATAACCGAAATAAAAAGTAGAAAATAATTTTCAATAAGTTTAAAATAAGAAAATATTGATTAACATAAAAAAAAATTATTGTAAAAAAGCGTGGGGTGCTTTTTCAGATATTTTTATGATGCCGCTAATTTTACAAATATCCACAAAAATATTTACAACAAATGACATCAAGCACCCCACGCTTTTTTACAATATTTTTTTTTATATTAATCACTTTTTTCTTATTTTAAACTTATTGAAAATAATTTTCTACTTTTTGGTTCGGTTATCTACAAAAGCGTGTTTTTTTGTCTTTTTAAACTATTATTTATTTTCTATTTTTTAGTGCGGCTAAATACAAAAGCGTGTTTTTATTGGACCGAAGTTCTTTTATGCGGCTTACATTAGATTGAACTGGCAGAAATCGTGGCTGTTTTATTAATTATTCGCAAATTCTGAGGATCTTGGCAAGGATAATGGGACAAACTATTTAAATTATTGCATTGCCATCGGTCCTTGATAAGTGTGCGAAGTTTCAAATCAATTCGACGTTTTGAAGGGGATGAAAATCACATTCAAAAATTCCGTTACAACATAGATACATAGATACAAACCAAGATAATAAAAGCGTGTTAAAAATAGGGCGATGAATTATTTCATACCAGCATTACACGGCTAACAACATTGCTACAGTGAGTTATTTGAGTAATTAACAGTAAATACAAAACCTGAACCGGTTATAACAAATCGAGATTAAAGATTCTAAACTATTTATTGTAATGGTCACTTACACACGTAAAAAGGACATAAACTACTTTTTTACTCGATCACAGGATCTCATCGATCTGATAAGGCCTAAATTACAGAAAACACGACGCTACAATTTGTTATGGCGAGCTTACTGGCAACCTCTTTACCGACTCGATAACAACTGGATTGGTATTCATTAGGGGCCGTTAAACGGCTCCGTGTCGCATTGGCAGCGCTCAGGGCCGCGGGTTCTAATGCCGCACGGAACAAATATTTGTATGGTCGACAAATAATTCTTCCGGGTCTGGATGTATGCCCTTTTAAAATTTGTGTATGTAAACCACCTCCACGATATAGGAAAAAATCCTAGTTTAGGGTGACGTTAAAAAAAATGTGAGTTCCTTTCCCGCTTTTGTTTATTAGAGCAATTGCTCTTGTTTCTTTTAATATTGACATTTTTTTTTTATAAAATATGGGTGACAAACGAGCACACAGTCCATCTGATGGTAAGTGAATGCTGAGGTCCATAGATATCTACATTTATCCTCGATTAAGATTAAAAGTGCAGAAGCGTTGTAACCCCTGAGGACTAAGATGGAATGCCTTGTTTCCAGTAAAAATGGTCTCCGGTTCTCTACGCTCACCATGCGAAACACAGCAGCATTAAGCTGCTATTTTACGCTGGTATTCTGTGAAAGCGTGGTCCTACCCCGGTAGCGCCGACCCTTACGTGCTACAACTGTAATAGTATCTGCGGCGAGGCTCTGCCACCTTTTTCAACTCTATCCGAATACATAACTAGAGTTACAAACTTATCCAATTGCGGGGCGACCATATAGTCCCATAACTCTTCACGGCTGCATTGGAATACGATTTCAAGCTGCTGGAAGGATACGGTATCAACATCAATTGTGAAGACATCACTCAACTGTTGTACGTCTATTCCCTTGGCACGCTCTGTAGCCTAAATGGCTTGATGGATTTAAGCATATGAGGTTTTTTTTATAGGATAGGGTGACAAACGAGCACACGGTCCACCTGATGGTAAGTGGTTGCTGTGACCCATAGACGTCTACATTTATCCTCAATAAAGAATCAAAATTCAGATGCGTCGTCACCCGTGAGGACTAAGATGGAATGCCTCTTTTCCAGTAAAATCGGTCTCCGGTTCTCTACACTCACCATACGAAACACAGCAGTGTCAAGCTGCCATTTTACGCTGGTATTCTGTGAGAGCGTGGTCCTTCCCCGGTCGAGCCGACCCATTCGTGCTACAACTATACTACTTTTATAGCTGCAGCATGGCTCTACCACGTAAAAAAAAGAGGTGTCGTTAAATTTGCCTTAATTGTGGGAGTGACATAGGGTATATAATAAATATTTTATAGCCTATATTTTATCTGCAAATACAAGAAAGTAAGAAGCTTTTTTCAGTAAACTTTTTAACATAGTCGGGTTTTTTAATTATAGTTTTAACCTAAAATTGTTTTATTACTAAAATATCTCCTGTATTCTCTTCGCCGCCATACGGCTAGTCGATGTGGTCGGATATAGTTTCTGTGGTCGTGTAATAAATAAAATATTTAGTAATTTAGTACCTACGACCTACTTGAAACCAACATACAATAGAAGCGAATGAAAAAACAGGTTTGTATTTTCTATAACTTTGTAAGTAAGAGTAAACAAACCAATCGCCCAGTGAAGAGATGTTTTTTAATTGAAGACGACAAATCGTGACTAAGCAAACACGAGACCGCACAAGTAGAATGTATGTTAGATTTATTTAATATTTTTTTAATTTGTCTTACAGTGCTAATAGAATTCATAGTTTGGAAGTCCAGAAGCATGAATTGATAATTACTTTTTAACGGTGTAGTGGGGTTTAAGAATACCCACTATCCCATATCGTCCCGTGGTTGTCGTAAGAGGTGACAGAGGGAAACTGAATCAGGAATGGGCAGCAGAATCTTCCTGATAACAACTCAATATTAAAAAAACTGCGGTTGCCAACCTGAGTGCCAAACGTGGCAAATATTTCATATATTATATAATCTCCCCTAAAGGCAATCTGTGGATCTGATGGATGGATGGATGAATGACCGTTACTGTTACCATTGCGTAATCCATTAAAAAGCAATTGAACCAAATTAAATAGACTGGTGGTGGTGGTACTGTTTGTGGGACTAGTGATGGCCTTGTGGCGGCGCTGTCGTCACGCCACAAGCGAAATACATCGAAGCCTAAATCGCGCTATCAAAGTTCCGAATTAAAAAAAGTATATATTCAATAGCTCCGAACTACCACTCGGAGCGTTGGCCGCTCCCCGGGCAGAACACCTTGCCCGGCGGGAGATCTCCCCTTTTCCTTCCTCGGCCACAGTCTGATGGGAAAGATCATTAACAAAGCGAGCCCTCTACCCCCAAATAGAAATAATGGACAAATTAGCAAACGTCACACGTACATAATAATAAAATTTAGTAGATGTAGTATTTTAGTAGTAGTAGTTTTATAATTATTATATTGTTGGAAATAAATAATTTGCGATGCAATTATTATAGAATCTGTAATATCTAATTATCTCTTCTCTTTTACTACCAATATGTTTATGAGTGGCAGGTGAAACAGTTGTAGTGTACCTATTCGTCCGTACGCAGAAGAATTATATACATAATTCTTCTGTCCGTGTGATTGAACTCCTCCTAAACGGATGAACCGATTTTGATGAAATATTGAGTGTGTGATTAAGTTGATTAGAGAATGGTTTAGACTCACAATTGGACCCGGTAGGTGGTGTTGTTGTCGAGATCCAGAAATCAACCGTGCGAAGCCGGGGCGGATCGCTAGTTTCTTATATTTACGCGAACACTACACATGGAATAAAAATAATTTTACGGATTTTTTCGCGCTTCAGTTCGTCCTCAGTCCCCCCCGTGACCATGAGTGCTGTAAAGTGCCCGAAACGTCGGGAATTAAAAAAGTTAAAATCGCAAACACGATAAAATCTGTAAAATTTGTTTTATTCCATGAGTAATAATGAAATTAAAAAATCAACAGAAAGAAAACAGAAGGATTAAGAAATTTAACTCAATTGTACTTACAATATAATAAAAAGTAAAATTTTGTAAGACCCTCTTTCAGTAAATCGAGGTCCAATCCAGTGCACACTTAAGCCGCCTCTCTACCTCGGGGCCGGTTTCTAATTGCAGAGCCTTAATTGAATGTTATTGAATTAGTATCACGCCCTCTTCTCGACTACTGGAGCTGTTTGTAGTTCCGACCGAAGGGCTTAAGGTCCTTATATACGAATTATCGAACTTGTGTGCGTATTGTGTGATGGTGTGTGACTCTAAATTATATTAACGTGAGGCCCATTCTTTTTAATTTGTAACCTTTTCAGAGAGTCCATCCATCCAATCCATTACAGACTAAAAAAACTGCTGGGCAAAGGCCTCCCTTATGGATTGTTTCATAGGAGAGATTTTTCTATAGTTGCCATACTTGGCAAACGGGTTGGCAACTGCAGTTTTTTTATCATTTTTAGTTGTTATCAACAAGATGCTGCTGTCCATCTCCAGTTACAGTTTCCCTCTGTCGCTTCTTACGACACCCACGAGACGATATGGGATAGTGGATATTCTTACATCGACACTACACGGTTTAGGTTCAATAAATATAGCCTAAATCACTCTTGGCTTTGTTCTCTATCGGTTCGTAAAGTTTTATTACAATTGGTTCAGCCGTTACCGACTTTGTCCCGAACGTACAGACAGACAAAATATTTGAAAATGGTTATACATGCCTAATTGAATACAAATAACCTTCTGAGCTCAAAAAGGCAGTTACTTCGATATTACAGACAGACACTTTAATTTTATTTATGTTTAGATGTATAGATGTATAAATAAAATGATTCAGAGGAAACTTCGCATTTATTTCGGAATTCGTGAAACTGGACGCAATCCTGTAAACAACAAACGGCCGCAGGATATAGGCTATCAAAGGTCGCATCAGCTGCATCAAAACCAATAAATGCGTAACCGTAACAAAAACACGGATCGCAATACATTCCGTCACCGCTATTTGGTATTGCACGGACGGACGGACAAACCAATATTATTGTTTGCTGACCCGATACCGCGCCGTATTTGTTTTAGCGGTTTCCACATTAATGGATTTGTGGCGCTCTCTGAACTGGATCTTTTACTATTTTGAACAATATTGTTTAACAATCAACAATAACATTAACTAGCTCGGCTTTTCCTTGCTTAAATCTATTAATATGGTGTAATTCATGTTTAAGATATCTAATAATTAAAGATCTTTTTATAATTTTTCGATTTCACAAAATATCTCTTGTTTTTTTTTTTATTTGATAAAATATTGCGTAGATCACTCCTAGCATTGGTCTCTATCTGTTCGTGAACTTTCGTCACAATTGGTTCAGCCATTCTGAAGATTAGTCCGTACAGACAGACAGACAAAACATTTAAAAATGGTCAGGCAGTTATTTTGATAATACAGACAAACACTTCAATTTGATTTATATGTGGAGATTATGTTTGAGTTATCTTTTAATTTTAGGGGAAACATTACATTATCATCCTTACATATTTCTACGACGGTGGAAAACTCTCTGAAATAATATATTAGTTTCGCGCTCTGGAGAATTGTTCGGATTAATCCCAGTCGCCAAATTTCACGAACGCACATTGCGGCAAACCTCCCGATACCATCCACACCATCTGGATGCATGGTGGTCCACCACTGTACGTTTTACTAGGAGTTTTCTTTCTCGTACGACCTCTCTGTGGAATAGTTTACCACCGGCGATTTTTCCGGACCGATACGACTTAGGGACCTTCAAGAAAAGAGCTTACTCCTTTCTAAAAGGCCGGCAACGCACCTGCAATTCCCCTGGTGTGGCAGTTGTTCATGGGCGGCGGTAGTCACTTACCATCAGGTGAGCCGTATACTAGTTTAAATATTAATAAATTAGGCATAATAATAATAATAAATTAGGCATACAGTGATGTAAATTCTATTAAAAATTTTGCTTCTGTCAAAATACGCTATCAGCGCTGCTAGCGGTGTGTAATGAAATTATTTTACGATATAAAAATATCTAGAAATAGCAATGTCGTGTTTAGTTGTTAATATCGCCAAAGGATCTCTATTCATTGATTTGATCAAGCTAATTATTATAGTCAACAAACACTGTTAAATTTTCTGACCAATACATATATAAAATCTCTTTATTTAAGCTATAAGGATAATAAGAGTCTTGTAATAATTGCAGATTTATCAGTTTATTTACGAGGTGGATTGAAAAGTACTGGCCTAACACAGATCCATTCAATTCTAAAATCAAATCTACCCACATTATTTAGTTCAGTTCAGACGAGTTCATTGTGTGAAGTTCGAAACGTGTGCGATAATTAGTTGTGATTTTATAAATTTATTAACAAAGTAATCGGACATAATTTCCGCGAATGGAGCAAATCGAGCAGCGTGCCGTCATTAAGTACCTCCATAAGAAGGGCTATCATCAAAAGCCATCCATGATGACATGGTCAGTACATTAGGCGATTGTGTTCTGTCATATTCATCCGTCAAAAATGGATAGCAGAATTTAAGCGTGGTAGAGAGTGTGAAGATGAACCCCGCTCTGAAGGCCTTCGACGTCAACTACTGACGAAAATATTAAAAGTACTTGATTTAATAATGGAGACCGCAGATTAAAAATTAGAGAGATAGCCGAGATTATAGGCATCTCTTATGAACGAACTCAAACATCATTGTCAACGAGTTGGGTTTCACAAGGTGTCTGCGAGGTGGGTTCCGCGACTGCTTTCAGTTGAACAAAAGGACGCGATTGACTATTTCACGCGACTGTTTGGGTTATTTGAAGCCGATGCAGATGATTTTTGAATCGTTTTGTTACTATGGACGAAACATGGGTTCATTACTGTACATCGGAAACAAAACAACAATCAAAACAGTGGAAGATACGGTTCACCACCCCTAAAAGGCTAAGTCGATTTTGTCGGCAAATAAGGTGATGGCTTCAGTATTCTGGGACTCGAAAAGTGTGATTATGATTGATTATCTTGAAAGGGGTCAGACTATAAACTCTGATTACTACTGCACCTTACTACGTCGTTTACGAGAGGAAATAAAAGAAAAACGTCGAGGAATGCTCAGAAGAAAAGTCCTGTTTCATCAAGATAACGCCCGTGTTCACACGTCAGTACAGTCAATGGCTGAAATTCACAACTGTGGCTTTGAACTGTTACCGCATCCGCCGTATTCACCTGATCTGGCACCATCAGACTTCTTTCTGTTCCTAACCTAAAAAGCACTTGGGAGGTCAAAGATTTTCGACAAACGACGAGGTCAGCAGCTGTAGACGCATATTTTGACCTAAGGAAGAATCATTTTTTTCAACGGTCTAAATGCTTGGAAGGGGAGGTGGCAAAAGTGTATTGAACTTGATGGTGATTATGTAGAAAAATAAAAATATAACTGATTTAGTATGTGTTTATTTTCTTGGTTAGGCCGAGTACTTTTCAATCCACCCTCGTATATATAAAAACCTAATATCTACTAAAAACTTTTTATCTATTTAAATATTAATCAGTTAGAGTAGAAAGAATTAAAAAAATAACGTTAGAATTTTCAAATTAATTGTGAATTTAATTATTTAAACATATAAATGTAAGTTATTTATATTATTTAATTTATTAGTAACTGGAGACAAAATGTTACTGCTTTTTGTATTTTACGTGAGATGGCACTGTTTTGAGAAAGTGAAACGGAGATTTTCAGCGTAGTTATATTTATTATGCAACGGTTAAAACTAATTTTCGCCTTTATTTATAAATATTTTATTTATTAAAAAAACACATCAATCATATAAAATAGAAATTAACATCTAAAGGAAGGAAAGTACTTAACCCTCCTTTTTTGAAGTTTCGTAATCGGATAAAAAGTAGCCTATAAGTTGCCCCGGGTCCCTATTTACCTACACTCAAAATTTCATGAAAATCTGTTCAGTAGATTTTGCGTGAATCTGGAATACAGACAGACAGACAGACAAAAATTCTAAAAACCACAAATTTGGCTTCAGTGTCCTTTATTTAGTCTCTTGGGCTTGTCCTTTATTTAGTCTCTTGGGCTTGTTTATTCCAGAAAATATTAGAATTACAGACACGACTTTTCTACGGATTTATTATATGTATAGATATTAAATAATGTATGATGTATAAATTTATTTGAAAATAAAATTTTATCGAAATAAAGGCCGCTTGTTAGTTTGAATCGCGTCGATGCTTCGGTCGTTAAGCATATTGTCCAACGCGATCGTGCGTTAATATCAACGCCAAAACGGCGGACATTTTGTTAATAATGCAAGCGGACATTTTGAAATTGCGATGATTTAATGTCATCCTGTTATCGCTCCACCTGTTCGTGTAAATTATTGTTAATATTATGCTGTGGTATTGCACGTCAGTTCTTGTTAAAGCCCACGAATGTTTTCAATTTCTCTTATTTCATAATTGTAACGTATTTATAAATAAAATGACGACCGACAGCTTAGTGGTTGACAACCAGGTCACAGGGTCACAGGTCTAAGTTGAACAGAAATGAAAACCTTTTACTTTTGAAGTCATTTGCAACCAACAATATGGTTTCATGTGCATGTGCGTCCAGCAGTGAAGTTTTGCTGGTTGATAAAGAATGAAAGAAGAAAGATGTGTGCGTTAGTGAGTGTCAAGAGCATGGTACCACTTCAAATGATCAGGAAGATGCTGTTGCCCATCTCCTGTTCCAGTTTCACTCTGATATTTCGAAAATAAGCTTCCAAAATAAGATTTATTGTCCCGAAGAACAAATAGTAAGTTACTTACACTTATTTTTTATTTAACTTCTCTTTGTTATTTTAATTAATTACCAACAAAAGGTAATCGTATCACTAAATTATACTAATTATGTAATTTGATCTTTGGCGTTTGAAACAAAGAAATTATTATATTATTATTATGTACTATAGTATATTAAATCCTAATATATTTTGTTGTTGATGTTTTATTACATGCGTATGCGCATTTATTTTCGTTTGGATTCATACCTTTTTAAGGTTTATTTAATTACTACACCTACGTCAAATTCTCACCATTCCACGTGATTGATGGTAGAAAATGCCTTGGGCATTAAGTCCACCCTGTTTATAGGGAAGGCAATAAAATTTGAAATAAATAAACTCTGTAATTATTTTCTTTGATGATACAATAATAATATTATATTTTTGCTTATTTTAAGACATCAGTGCTTGAACACAATCCCATCCCACATGATAAGCGGTAATGAAGCCTTATAAAGTAAATCGCACAACATTAGCGTAACAAAAGCCTATTCACTCTTGCCTTGAAGACACTCAGATTGTAATCGGGGGGAAAGACAGACGCCGGCAAATTATTTCACTTGTTTACTGTACGCATTACGAAAGGCAAAACAATCTGTTTGTTTGATACGAAAAACGAAGTTTTGCTTAAGTAATGGAATATCGACAACAACGGAGTGAAATTCTGAATTTGGAAACAACAAATATATATAATAATATCATACCGCGGGTGTCGTAAGAGGTGACAGAGGAAAACTGGAACAGGTGATTAACAGTAGCATATTCCTGATAACAACTAAAAATTATAAAAAACTGCTGTGGCCAACCCACGTGGCAACTATGGCAAAAAGGCCTCGCTTCTAATATGGTTTTAAGGCAAGGAAGTGTCCGCCGCACTACCCCAATGCGTGTTGGCGGACTTTACATGTCTTCGAAATATTTTTCTTTTAATTTCTCAGACATGTATACATGAGGAAAACCCTCACGATGTTTTCTTCCACCCGCCGTGCACGTGGTAAAATTTGGAATTTTATTGGTGCCGGCGGATATCAAACCCGGGTCGCTCGCGTATTGTGAACTTACAGCGAGCGTTAAGCCTTGAGCTACCACGGCTCTCAACAAGGACAACAACGGAAACGAATATCCTCACATAATATAAATAAAGAGCCGGAGAAACTCAGGAAATAGGCTTAAAGTTTCATAGTATGTGAACAAACCGAGTCCGATCCCCATCAGTACTGAAATTTTAATTGCAATTTTAAGTCCTAATTTACTACCTTATGGCTAATTACTTACCTTAATGGTGGTCACGTAGTAAATTAGAAACTAAATTAGAAATTAGGAAACACCTGACGAAAACTGAATGTCTTAGTAACAATAAATGCCTATTTCGAGGACAGAGAGTCCACAGACATAAGAGCGGCTCGGTAGACATTTCTCTGAACCAAAACTGTGAGAAAATTTACTTTTTATAATAAGTAAAAGCTAAAGACGATATAGTCCTTATGGCAAAATCGCTGGAAGATCTAAGAACTATGCTCAATGACCTCAATATGCCTCCCAAGGGATAGGTCTTAAGATGAACATGGACAAAACAAAGATCATGTTTAATGTCCATATCACACCTATGCCAGTAGTTGTTGGGAGCACTAAGCTCGAAGTTGTTGATGAGTATGTTTACCTGGGACAAATAGTCTGACTATGTAAGTCCAACTTCGACCGAGAGGTCAATCGACGGATTCAACTCGACTGGGCAGCGTTCGGGAAATTACGATACATCTTCCCGTCAGGTATACCTCAAACTTGTAAACGAGATTTTACAACCAGTGAATGTTGCCAATGATAACTTATGGATCTGAGACGTGGTCCTTCACTGCTGGCCGTATAAGGAAGCTCAAGGTCACTCAGAGAGCTATGGAAAGGGCTATGCTCGGGGTTTTTCTCCGTGATAAACTTAGAAATGAGGATATAGGCAGTAGAACCAGAGTGACCGACATAGCCCAACTGATTAGTACGCTGGAGTGGCAATGGGCCAGCCACATAGCTCCAAGAACCGACAATGGGGAAGCAAGGTTCTCGAGTGGCAGCCTCGTACCAGTAGGCGAAGTGTGGGGCAGTCTCCCACTGGATAGAGTGACGACCTGGTAAGACATGCAGAAAGTCGATGGATGCAGGTGGCTCAGGACCGTGCTTTGTGGCATTACTTGGGGAAGGCCTATGTTTAGCAGTGGACTTGTGAAGGGCTGTAATGATGAATATAATGATAATGATGATGAATAAGTAACAGCTGCCTTCAAAGAACTAAAAAGGATAAAATAATTTACACATAATAGCTTCTGAAATTTATGCTAACATAGTCTAAAGACGAATCAAAGCGCCATTTTTAGAAGCTATTAAAGTGGAATTATTTTATTAATTTATTCTTTTTAATTCTTTGGCTTCTACTCTCCTCTTCTTTCTACTCTTTGTCTATTATCTTCCTACAGCATCTTCCGGATAACAACTCAAAATAAATAGAAAACTGCGATTGTCAACCAGTCTACCAAGCGTGGCAACTATGGCAGATGGATAGACAGAGAATAATGAGAGGAGACCTTGGAGAAGACCACCATTTTTTTTATAAAAATAAAGTTACAATCGAACTTACATGAACCCTGATAGTAATCGGCTATACCTGGAACCAACTACAAACAAAGAACGTTGCAGTTGTGTTGTCATTTCTGAGGACTAAGACGGTATACTTCACATCTTTTAACGTGGTAGTCACACTGCAGTTATACCTGCTATATATACCTGTAGCACGAAGAGGTCGGCTCGACCGAGGTAGGACCACGCTCTGACAGAATACCAGCGTGAATTAGCAGCTTATTATTGCTGTGTTTCGTATGGTGGAGAATCGGAGACCCTTTTTACTGGTAACGAGACATTTCATCTTAGTCCTCAGGGGTGACAGCGCATCTGCATTTTGATTCTTAATCGAGGATAAATCTAGATGTCTGTGGGCCACAGTATCCACTTACCATCAGGTGCACTATGAGTCCGTTTATCACCCTTTTTCTATGAAAAAACCTGTTATTACACTGGCTCTCACCCTTCAGACCGGTACGCAGTACTACATGCACCGCTATACGTCAGTACCAAATTCCATCTGATTTGCTTTAATTAAGAGTTGGGTAAAATATAACGCAACTCAGGTGTCAATGAGCGAGCACTTTACTTGTCATTATAGTAATATGTCTACACGACGTTGGAAACCAGTTTAAGAGGTGGTCTAAATTATAAGAAACTAGCCTTTACTCGCGTCTCGTAGCGTACGCACCATGTATTAAAAAGAATGTAATTTGGGCTAGATTAAAACTTTTTATACAAAAAATATAGCCTATGTTCTATTCCAATTTGATATCTATAATATTGTCAAGTTTAATCAAAATTCGTTTAGCAGTTTTACGTGATTGAGCTACAAATGTACAAACAACTAAACAAACTTTTACGCTTGGAAAAGCTCACAATATTTACAAGTACCCGATACAAGGGCTTCGCTCTCCCACATTTTATAAATTGTGGGGGATGCTCCACTCAATCCAGCACCGTCTGCTATAATCACCAATCCGATCGACGCGCTCTTCCCGAAGTGGGGACTCCACTTCAAGTTGGGAACTGATGAAAATAACTGGTGAACCAGTAAATCAAAAGCATCACTACCGATTGCATGGCTAGCGTGGCTTCTAGCCAATGAGCGTGTCATGAGTCTACCGCTCATCTCAAGGGAATGGGTTTCCACATCAAGCGGCTTTCTGCCGCAGCTTTGAAAGTCTACTTCCGCCAACTACTACCCGCATGAGGTCCACTAAATGGTACATCGCCAGATTTATACGTAGCAGAATCATGCTGCCGCTATATTATGGTTGTAGCACGAATGAGTTAGCTCGACCGGCATACGGCCACACTCTCACAGAATAACAGCGTAAATTAGCAGCTGTTTCGTATTGTGAGTAAAGAGAAACGAATACGCTTTTACTGGAAACGAGGCATTCCATCTTAGTCCTCACGGCTGACAACGCATCTGCATTTTAATTCTTATTCAAGAATAAATCTAATCCATATAGGTATTATAAAAAAGCGATAGCCAAATACAGCTCACTGTAATAAAAATGTTTGTCTAACACGCAGTTCATGTCGCTCGGACTCCTAATCCCTTATGACATACACCACCTCAGATCATTCCCGATGACAGGAAGACAAATTAATACGCGCGACACGCCTCGCGCCGCATCGGACGAGATTAAACAACACTGGTAATGATTGAATTAGGCATCGGCCCTACGTGTCGACACGAAGCATTTGCACGCCCGATATTCTACTACGCATCAGAAAGCATTCCACTCTTAGGTTAATCAATCTTTCAATTGGATTAATATGTTTTGCGGCTTTAGAGAATTCATAACTTTATCTCCTCTCAACAGAATCCATTAATGCCGGGTTTCTATATTCAAAAACGCTTCGTTTTCTTTTACGAGCCGTTTTGCAGTAAACAAAATGCATGAAAACCCCTTTTTAAAACAAAATGTATTTAAGAGCCGCTTAAAGTTTTTATTTTTTATTTAAGTCAGTAACTATTATTGTAAACTGCAGCTCGTATGTAGTAAAACAGATCGTAACGGAGAACTATACATTTTTTGAATATAAGAATCGAGCATAAAACTTAAGCTCTCCCAAAGAATTTCATTTAACACGATCCTAAGCCACCAGCATTCATAAACTTTCTGCACGACGAATTTCTATTTTCGGAAAGAACTTATTTTAAATTGTTATCAAGAAAAGGTGTTTCAGAATCAGTATTTATAACAAATCTCTTTAATTAAGTTTGATATTTCATTCCTTAAATAACATCAAAGTATCATCCTCATATCATATCATAATTTTTATAAAACTGAAGTGACAAAAAACTTACAGTGCCCTACTGCAGGCCATTGACAGCTGCAACTAGCTTCAAACAAAGAAGGCCGTAGATGCGTTGTCACAATTGAGGAGTAAGATGGAATGCCTTACAGCTTGTAATTATAACGACTCTCTATAAGTAAGAGTGTGGTATCTACCCAGACGGACTTCTAGGCAGAAAAGGATTCCTACCATCTAGAAGCTATATTAGTTAAATTGTGTTTTCTTTTTTAACTACAGAAATGATTTAAATGTGGACAGATTGCCACAAAATCCCCAGGTCGGTGCAATATAAATCTGTCGGTGTGGCAAATGCCGGGTTTGCTCGCTGCCCGGCAGTTTATCAACAATTTAATCAAATAGCCGCTCGTGGGCAGCGGTTTTATGTTCGCTCGCCCGTCAACATTCGCGTCAATGCCTACGCTTTGTACGGAAACTGATATCACTCGTGTACAGAAATGTAATAGTTGTTACAAATAGTTCCATTTGAAAATTCATTTTTTTTTTTTGTTTAACGAATTTTTAAAGTGGCAAACTTTTTAGCCGACTTCAAAAAGAGGTTTACAATTCGATGTATGTTTTTTTTTATGGAAGAGGAGGCAAACGATCATACGGCTTACCGTTTTATGTACGTTAGGTGATATCTTTGTCAAATGTAAACCAATTTTAATGATTCTTTTATAAGGACCTACCTTACATATGAAATTGGCGTTTTGTACGAGAGGAATATAAAGTCAATTTTTTTTTTTTTGTAAAATATATTTAATTAAACAAAGTATGCACCGTTGTTATCTGTGCACTTTTGCCATCTCTTTACTAAAAAAACCATGGGGGCGAGAATCAATAAACTCTTTGAAGGCGGTTTGGACTTACGCATCGGAGTTGAATTTTTTTCCTTGTAAGAAGTTGTCCAAATTCCGGAAAAAATGGTAATCTGTTGGAGCAAGGTCCGGGGAGTACGGTGGATGTCGCAGACATTCCAATCGTAGCTCATCTAACTTAGTGGTTGTTTGTTGTGCAGTGTGTGGTCTTGCGTTGTCGTGAAGCAGCAGAGGCCTAGACCAATCTCGGTTGTTTCGCAGCTAGTTCTTCCTTCATGGTTTGCAGTTGCTGACAATAGATATCTGCCGTAATCGTTTGGCCAGATTTTAGAAAGCTGTAGTGAACGACACCGGCGCTAGTCCACCAAACACTCACACTAACTTTTTCTGAGTCAATTTTCGTTTAGGGCAGGATTTGGCTGGGTCTCCAGGGTTCAGCCATTGCGACGAGCGCTTCTGATTATCGTACAGTATCCACTTCATCACAAGTAATGATTCTATTTAAAATCCCTTCATTATTGTGTCGGTTGAGCAAAGTAACACAGCAGTCGACGCGTGTTTGCAAGTTCGATTCACTCAATTCATGAGGTACGCATTGTTCAAATTTTTTTACTTTCCCGATTTGCTTCAAGTTGATTAATATAGTTTTATCACTTACCCCGAAGCCTGCAGCTATCACTGTAGTGCTTTGTGATGGATCCGCTTCCACAATAGCCTTTAATTCTTCATTTTCCACTTTGGTCTCCGGCCGCCCACGAAATTGATTCTGAAGGTGGAAATTTCCAGAACGAAAACATTGAAACCAAAAACGTACCGTGCTTTATTTTGCCACACCAGCGCCGTACACATCATTAATCCTTCGAGCTGTTTCTGCAGCACTGGTGCCACGGTAGAACTCGTACTCGTAAATATATCGATATTTCATGTTTTCAATTGTGCGGTAATAAGCGACGCCAAAGAAAAAAATAATGAGGAAAAAACAAATGAATGACTGTTTTCAAAACTCAAATATACCAGCTAAATGACTTTATAAATTTGAATTTGGAATTCTTAACCAAAGAGGAGATATTTCAGATCAAAGTGGTCAGTACGACAAAACGCTAATTTCATATGTAAGGACCTAATATATAAACTAGCTGGCCCTGGCACGTTGCTGCTGCAGAAATAATAATTGTGGAAATATCGTTATAAATTTTGAAGAATTATATTTTTTTTAAATTTTTTTTTAAAAACGTTACCTTCACTCTAAGATTTAAATTAGGAATGATAATAATGATGATATATAACTTTCAAATAAGTTTGTCGTTACGATACGCGCGCCACCTACTGTAAGTTAATTGTACTATGCCTATAACTATACTATGATATAACGATGAACGATATGGCTGTACATTAGATAGGTTATACTTCCGGGGTGGTCCCATATAAAACTAGAGAAAAAATTGCTCCCGTAAGGGTGGCAAAATAAGGATTGAAGTTTGTAATGTAACTATTTAGACGTCATTGAATAATATTCCTTAGTCCACTTAAAAGGGTAGTAAATTAATATTTTTAACACTAATATTCCTACAAAACAAATACTAAAACGTCATTTGCCTTGCATTTAGCAGCTCACATAAATAATTAAGCCAGACCGTCAGATCTCTTTCCGTTAATATATTTATAATGGAAGGGAAGACATTATTTTACTGTGCAGGAGCAAATGGACATTAGCTTGCTTCTTTTAATACTGGCATTGATAAGTGTTCATAGATTCTTATTCAGTAAAATTTTCTTCTCTAAGAACTTACGTATTTTTAATAAGCCGTCGCTTGAATACAATTCAATCAGATGGAAAGTGTTGATGTAGCTGAAGATAAACAAAAATAAAATGTAGATGCGATCACCCCTGAGGATTTCTATCCTAATTTAATCCTATAGAATGCCAAGAATACGTTCCCAGTTTATCTAGGTAGGTGTCATAGTTGAGAAAATTATTTTTTTTTCTTACGGTAAGCAAAGCCCGGTCACCCAGGCACTATAATATAAAAACAACAATAAAATTACTCAAACGTCACACCGTGATGTGTTAAATCTCGGAATGAGTGCATACACTGTCGTATTTATACAAGACTGTCCCCGAAATACTTTAAGGCAGCACACTTGGCAGTTTATCGCGGCAATTTATCTACGAACGCGAGGCGATATCGCGCGACAAATCTGTGTGTTGTTGCCGCGTCATAACCTTTATGATTTCATTCTGTTGTTAGATGTTAAGGTTGAAATTTGGAGCCGACTATGACTTAACTCAGGGTCTGCGTAGCTTATACTTTGCATTTGCTAAGACAACTGACGTCAAAATTAAAGGTACAGATTTATTTTTATGCACATCTTTACGCGATAGAGCCGTACTGCATCCGCATTATAGTTGTAGCACGAATAGATTGATTTGACCGGGGAAGGAACCCGTTCTCACGGAATACCAGCGTGAAATAGCAGCTTAATACTGCTGTGTTTCGTATGGTGAGAGTTGAGAACCGGAGACCCTTAAACTGGAAACAAGGCATTCCATCTTAGTCTTCAGGGGTGACAATGCATCTACATTTTGATGTTTAAATGAGAATAGATGAACATATCTGTGGATCACAGCATCAACTTACCATCAGGTGGACTGAGTGCTCCTTTGTGACTCTTATTCTATAAAAAATGTGTTACTAATCCTTTGAGCTATGTTGTTTACTCTGGTTCTACTGCGGATATCCTCATTTCTAAGTTTATCACGCAGAGAAACCCCGAGCATAGCCCTCTCCATAGCTCACTTAGCGACCTTGAGCTTCCTCATACGGCCAGCAGTGAAGGACCACGTCTCAGTTCCGTATGTCATCACTGGCAACACGCACTGGTTGTACAATTTAGTTTTGAGGTTTTGAGGTATGCCTGACGAGAAGATGGGTCGTAATCTCGCGTCAAAGGTGCGATAACTGCCATGCGTGGCAATTAAGGCAAACCCTCGCTACAAGGGAAAACCCCTTTCCAGTAATCAAGCAGTGGACTTTTACGCGCTAATGAAGAAGTAGATTGGAAAATAATGTCAATATAATATATTCTCAAGTTACCATGTAAAGGCGGTGTAAGAATATCCACTACCCCAAATCATCCCGTGGGTGTCGTAAGAGGTAACCGAGGGAAAAAACAGGAGGTGGGCAACAGAGTCTTCTTAATAACAACTAAAAATAAAGAACTCCGCTTGCCAACCGTGGCAACTATGGCAAATATGCCCCCTATTAGGCAATCTATGGGGGAGGCTAATGTTCAGCAGTGGACTTTAATAGACTGTAACGGTAACAGTATAATATATGGTATAAAATGTACTTGAAAATATTTCATTAGGCAAAACACTACCTACTCGTAATCCATCATAGATTAAGATTAAGAAAAATGTCAAAGAATAAGTAATATATTTGAAGTAGGTGCGAATTATATTTTGGTGTTTGGTGACAAGGGTTATATTTGTTATATAGTAACTTAGTTGCCACGCTGCCCCAATGCATGTTGGTGAACTTCACATGTTATCGAAACATTTTTTCTTATTTCTCATACATCCAGCCTCGTACCGGTAAACGGAGGGTAGGGTTATCCCCGCTAGATGCAGTGACGACCTGGAAAAACATGCAGGACGTTGATGCATGCATGTGACTCAGAACCAAGTGATGATGATGATGAATCAAGGAATACACGCATTGGTAAGACAAACGTTGGGTTGCTCCCGTATCGACCTAAATTGCTACATCGTTCGTTATGCGTACAGCAAAGGCGTGGAATAAGTTGCCAGCATCTGTCTCTCCATCCGATTACAATGTGGGTGTCTTCAGGGCAAGAGTAATTAGGCTTTTGTTTAGTCAGTGCTCTTCACTATCTTCGGCTGCATCACCACTTACCATCAGGTGGGATAGTGTTAAGCGCTGGTTCAGAATAGTAAAAAAAAATTAGCATCATTTTTTGAGGCTTAAAAAGATTCATCATAATCATCATTACAGCCCTTCACAAGTGCACTGCTGAACATAGGCCTCCTCCAAATAATGCCACAAAGCACTCTTCTGAGCCACGTGCATCCATCGACTTCCTGCATCACTTACCAGGTCGTCACTCCATCTAAAGGGGGCCGCCCTTCACTTCGCTTAACGGTTAAAGGCTGCCACTTAAAAAGCACATACATTAATGAAAACAATAAAGTATTTTTTATTTTTCTTGACATATTTCATAGCGTGATGTTGTAGAAGATTCGGCAGGGCCACCCCGATTCGCCGCGCCGGTGACCAGTGATGCTCTATGATAAATAACAAACAAATCTATTGTTGGCGCTTTACAAACTAATAATTATTCTAACAAAAGTACCAAATTTCTATTTACACATAAAATATTTCATAGTTTATTAAATTAATAATAAGAAGAAAATTATTACTCGATAGGGAATTTTACTTGTTAACTAATATTTGTCATATTGCTATTATTGTTTGTACGTATAGGTTATATTTTTTTTTACGTAGTTACTTAAGTTTTCTATGTAGCCACGCAAATCCAAGAAATCTCAAAAACATGTTTCCGAGAATTGAGATAGAAAGTGCTAATATAAAATAAGATTTACATGTTTTCTTTGAGATAACAATACTTTGAAGCGTCAAAGCGTACACTAAAATGGAGCGTAAGTTGGAAAGGCCTTGATACAGAAGTAGAGAGAACAAGGCCACGCGAGACAACGACCTGGAAGTGCTAGTAGCTACTCGTAGTTCAAGGTAATAGGCATCGCATGTATGTACGAGCTTATGAAGAAGGCCGGCTTATCTTTACGTCAAAGTGAACTTTGGCTAGCTTTGATGCAGAAAATGATTCAAAATTAATTTATTGCATGTCACAAAGTATAAAGTTGTTACAATATATTTACAGAGCATGTGACACCTTGATCTTCTATTTGCATGTAAAGTTATAATTACTAAATAAAATTAAAATCAATAATGCTTATAAAATAAGGTTTTTGAAGAAAAAATTGAAGTTACTTTAATAATTTATTTAAAAAAAAAAACCAATACGCAGTTGTGACATAAGACGTTATATATCTATATAAATATCAATACAAATAATTTATTAATTTATTTAAAAGCTTAAATGTAATACCTTAAAGCTAGTGGTACATATGACGGACTTAATGCATTGCATGTGGCTCAAAACCGTGTGATGATGATGATGAATCAAGGAATACACGCGAAATAAATATTACCTATAATAATTCGTTGTGCGCACAGCAAAGGAGTGGAATAAGTTGCCAGCATCTGTCTTTTCATCCGATTATTCGAGGCAAGAGTTAATGCCATGTGGCATTCTCTGCCAGTCAACTCTATATAACAATATATAGGTACTCGACTAGGGAAACTCGCTGTGTAGTGGCGGTGTAAGAATATCCACTACCCCATATGGTCCCGTGGGTGTCTTAAGAGGTGACAGAGAAAAACTGAAACAAGGGATGGGCAACAGAATCTTTCTGATAAGAAACGAAAATAAAAAAACTGCGGTTTCTAACGCGCCTGCCGAGTGTGGCAACCATGACAAAATATTATGAGGCTATTTACGAGCTATGTTCGGCAGTGGACTTTTATAGGATGTAATGTAAAAAATAATATTTTATATAAGTAACTGTAAACACACCAGTCCACCTGATGACAAGTGTATGCTGTGAGCTCAAAGTTACACAGATTAAATCATTTGCCATAGTTGCTATGCTTGGCAGGCAACCGCAGTTTTTTTTTCTCGTTTTTTATCAGGAAGACGCTGCTACGGTTGCTACTTTCGGTTTCCCTCTGTCTCCTCGCCATCACCACTACACGTTTTTTTATAAAATTTTGTATCAAATCAAATAAAAACTAATTGTCATATTGCCTAAGTGTGCAAGCAACTTTATCATAAATGTGAAGCAGCATCCCATCCAATTCAATTTGAAGGTTGTTTAAATTAGTATAATGACATCGTAGAAAAAACCTCGATGGATGATTTTTTAAGTTTTTATCAGTCTGCATCGAAAGATTAGCCTCTTCTATGTTATTAAAGTAATTTTATTGGTAACCTTGAAAGTGATGCAGGTTAACTAAACAGGTCTTTGGACATCTTGACGCTAAAAGGAAGCCATAGTTACTCATAAAAAAAAACTTTTCTGGTAGTTTAAAAACTACACTGTTTTTGGCGGGAACTTAATCGGTGGCGGATTGTTCTTCTTGTATTATTGTTTATTTATAGCTCGGTGGTGAAGGATAACATCGTAAGAAAAAATATATTTTTGAAAACTAGTGTAGGTCGCCATCGCGCATTGGGGCCGCGCGAACACATTTCCTTGCCCCTCTCAGAAATGATATGTCCTCAGTAGTGAGACGTATATAGCTTTACTTTCATAGATAAAATACCTAGTAAAATTTAGACAATATATTTTAATAATTAAAAAACAATTTAAAAAAATCTAATAATTTCTCAAATTATAACTACATTAACGGACCGACAAATATAGAGACGTCATTAGCCGTTTTACAATATGCAAAAAAATTTCAAAAACACTGTCAATATTTTACTGGGACACTCCAGTACCCAAAAATGGTAGCAGATTTATTCTCATGTACATTAAATTGAACCTTTCAAAATAAAAATAAATTGCCGATGCTGTCCAGCAAGGCAATTCACGCTACCACCATTGAAAAAAGTTTTTGTTATGACATTATTTATAGCGGGAAATAATGGACACTGACGTGAATGACTGATACAGACATTTTGTGAAAGGAAAAAATTATAAGCAGAATAAAAATAAAAATGTATAAAATTGCAATGACCAGATTAACCGATGCGACGGAAAAAGTGCATAACGCCGAAATCGAATTTATCAAAATGAAAAATTGTTATTTAAGGGAGAGGGTTTTTTACTGGGCAGCCTTTCCGCGCGGCTTGTATGCATCATCAATCACAACATAAAAAAAGACCCTTAAAAACAAACAATTCTGAGCGCAATTTGAGTGCTCCTTTTAGGGTTCTGTGTAGGATATTGAAATATTATTACGAATATATAAAAATGCAGAAAGTTATATTTTTATCTTTATATAATATAATTCTTCTGTCCGTGCGTATGTGACTCAACTCCTCCTAAACGGATGGACCGATTTTGATGAAATTTTGGGTGTGTAATTAATTTGATTCGAGAATGGTTTATATTCACAATTGGACTCGGTAGGATGTGCTGTTGTAGAGATCCAGAAATCACCTGTGCGAAGCCAGGGCGGATCGCTAGTATTCATCTACATTATTGTATATTATAAATTATTTGTTATATATTACTTTATATTCATTACGTACGCGTACAAAGAGTAAATAATTATTAACGTATATTTTTAACAATAGATCGGGCAAGAGTAGGATTGTATTGATTTTAGAATTATCATAACTTGAGAATAACAAAATGTAAATAAGAAAATTATAAGATCCTTCATTACTACCTAACAAAGGTACACTGCTGAAGATATACCTCCCCTATACCCACGCTTGGCAAACGTGTTGGCAACAGCAGTTTTTATAATTTTGTGTGGTGTTATCAGGAAGATGCTACCGATCTCCTGTGGCATTTCCCTCTGCCGCCACTTACGACACCCAAGGGATGATATGGAGTTATGAGATAGTCTGTTCTTTCACCGCCACTACACGGCGGTCGTAATATTACATCACTGTATGTGCTGATTATAGCTCAAATTCTGAAAAGGGACTTGTGGCAGCGCTATTTTCTCACCACAAGCGAAACGAACCGATGCCTAAATCACGCTATTGAAGTTCCGAAGTACTACCAGATATATAAAATAGGGATGCAATGCAGTGACGGATTCTCTTGCGCCACCACAACACGACTAATTAGACTACTATAACATTATTATATATTAAGATTTAAGAATTAATAAGAATTTTATGATGATTATTATTTACAGCAAATTTGATAAACCACAAATCTTCGCGAAAGAATATCGATCCCTTCCAAGGATGATACGTGAGGCCATTGAAATTAAAAAAAAAACACCCTAATTTCAATAGAAAATAAGGCCTGGGTACTACCACCTGCTTGGGATCCTGTAGTAGTTAATATATCACAAAATTAAAACTAAATAATTAAAAGCTAACAAAAAAAATTAAAAACTGAAAATGAAAAATACGTAAAATTAAACGCGAAAAATTCGTAAAAATTGTTTTATTCAATGTGTAGTGTTCGCGTAAATATAAGAAATCATTTAACACATAAACATTTTACACGTCAATGTAGTGTAATGTACGCACGTATTAGGCTTACATACATACGTAGCACGTAAAAAGCACGTATCACATACGCATAAGTTGGGGGTACATCAAAAACAGTCACAGCATCAGACAAAGGTCATTGAGTTCTATGTACTACGTACTAGAGAAGCTATTCCAAACAAAAAATGTGCACTACTCTGTTTTCGCGCATGCGCGGGAGATAGTAGATTTTAGTCTATGATTGTAGATAGCGTGGCATATAAATGAAGAAATTAATTTTTTCTATTGTAATATTATTACCTATTTATTCACTTGAACAACAAATAATTTTACTTTTGACTACTGAATTATTAATTACTTTCAGGTTTAAACTTTAATTTGAAATCTCGTATTATTAGCGCAGCGCCACACTCTATGAATATTGAAGCCACACTAAATGACACTAAAGGTGTACGGATTTCAGTACAGTTCATTTGAACATAGTGAATGTTCGGAATGCCAAATCTAGTACGTAGTACATATGTATATATCGATGACAAAGGTGCGATTACAAATATAGAGTTGAACTACGCTATACTATATCTATATACATTTAAATAAAATTGAATTACCTGTAACATCAAAAAAAAACGCCTTTTATCTAGGTCAGAGAGTTTTTTGCATGCCATTAAGACATGAATAACCATTTGTAAAAATGTTGTCTGTCTGTCAGTCAGTCTGGCCGAGCTAATCTTCGGAATGCCTGAACCAATTGTAATGGAACTTCACAAACTGATAGAAATCAATGCCAGGAGTGGTATTAGCTATAAATTATATCTGAAAATTTATATCCGCGATTATTTTGAAAATCTAAATGACGCCACATCATTAGACCACCCATCCGACCGGGGAGGTTCGCTAGTCTTGATAAGCATAATATATTATGATTATAATACGCAACTAAAGTAAACTCCCGCCAAAACAAATTTCGATACATCAAACTCTTCCACATGAAAAAAAATAGTTGCCAATCGTACGCAGTGCCAATAAAATTACCTTCAAATTATTTTACTTTATGTGATCCGACAGCAGTAACTTTGTTTAATTGGTCGAACACTTGACGAGCGTCTTTAAAATGTTATTGACAATCTACTTTCGTTTTAATTAAAATACCGATATCGAATGTACGAGAAATTTTAATCGATAAATGGTATCAATACATTAATTATTGCACTTTGGACACTCTTCAGTTTAAATTAATATAAAAAAATTAAAATGGTTTTTTTGCGCTAATATACTATCTCTATACTTATAAAATTTAAGTGCCTGTATACAATATCGAAATAACTGCCTTTTATTGAGGTGAAGGGTTATTTGCATGCCATTAAATCATGTATAACCATTTTTTTTTAAATCTGTCTGTCTCTTAATGGAATTTCACGAACAGATAAGGAGCAATCGAGACTATATTTTAACTGAAAAACTTGAAGATTATTTTGTATTATAATAAATGGTATTTTATTTTAAACCTAAATAACGTCATAATAATATACAATAATGCAAATTTTCCTTTGGAATAGGGAGAGTTTAAAGACTACAGACATTTTAGAGCATCTATGTTTTACGACAGAATATCGAGAATTTAGAAAGTTATTACCATAAAATGCTATAATGTCCATAAAAAACAGTTTTAATATATGTGGCTTAGTGAAAGTATTTTTAATTAAAAACTAAATCGCAAGCTGACATCAGTTTTCATTAATCATTTTAAATATAGTACCATTCACCACACATAAATAGAAGAGTTAACGTCTGCGAGGGGCAGAACGGTCGCATTTAGCTGCTTATTTACGTTATAAACTTAATAAAGAGCTTTATTAGGTGCTAATGACACGTCGCACGCCGACTGCGCCGGCGCGAGACTCGCCTAAATGCACAGAGTAAAAACGAATAAAAACTTAATTGATAATATTATAATATACGTATACTTCTATTTTTCTTAACTCAATTTCTTACATATTGTTCCCCTATGCCAACATAGTATTACTAGTAACTTTTAAATGAAGATCTCAATAAGCCACAGCATCCACTTACCATCAGGTGGACTGTGTACTCGTTTGTCACCTTTATACTATAAAAAAATAACTGGTAGATATGATGTCCATTTCCAATTTAAGTGTGTATCTATGTAAAACGCCTCCATGATACAAGACTTTATCTTACTTTAGGTCTAAAAATAATTTAAAAATAATTTATTTAAAAAAAAATGTATTGACAAATGTATTGTAATTCAGTGACGTATAATTACCAGACACCAGACGTGTGGTAGAGCCAATCTGAAAATATTATGGTTGTAGCACAACGGGGACGGCTCGCAGGAAAAATCACGCTCTCATAGAATATTAGTGTAAAATAGCAGCTTAACTCTGCTGTGTTTTAGAGTGTAGATAACGAAGACTCTTTTTACTAGGAATGAGGCATTCCATCTTAGTTCGCAGGGTCTGTATCTCTCTGCATCTGTGCTCGTTTATCACTCTTATTTTATTATATAAAATTTTTATTATTAATTTCATAAGTGTGTCATAAAATAAAGTTGTATAATCGCTATAACCGCCGTGATAGCCCAGGGCTAGGCGCTCGCGCTTAATTTTGTAGTAACATAAACGAGTTTGATCTTCGCCAACATCGCAAAAATTGTTTGCAATTATTTAAAGTGCTGATTTTCTAGTTTTTAGAATTTATATTTATATATTTTTTTTTTTTTTTAGAAATGAAAAATATTTTGACATGTGAAATACGTCAACACGTGGGCAGGTCGACAACCTCTTGCTTTTCTAAAGAATTCTCACATTCACATAAGTGAGAGGTAAAAGTTACAGCCTATATACGTCCCACTGCTGGGCACAGGCCTCCTCTCATTTCTGAGAGGGTTTTAGGGCAAGGAAATGTCCGCCGCGCTGCCCCAATGCGTGTTGGCGAACTTCACATGTCTTTGAAATACTTTTTTTGATTTCTCAGACATGCAGGTTTCCTCACGATGTTTTCCTTCACCGCCGAGCACGTGGTAAATCAGCACTTAAAATTGCAATTAACAATTTCATTGGTGCCGGCGGGGATCGAACCCGGGTTGCTCGCGTACTGTGTAACTTATAGCGAGCGCTAACCATCTGAGCTACCACGGCTAAGTGAGAGGTAACTAGGTATATTTTTTAAAATATAAAGTAATGGTTATACTAATCATTGGTTTTTCCTTTTTTACAGCTCTAAAATCGCTTGTCTCTTTTTTTTATTCTACTTATACTCTAACTCTTCTGTTACTCACAATTTTCAAGGTTATTTTATTTATTTATTTATTTTAAGTTTTATGGCTATAATAGTACATAATTAATGCTTAAAGGCATAATCTCTCAGTTAACCATTAGGCTAAGCAGATAAATGTAATATATGAGGGGGTCCAGCAAACTAATCGTAAAAAGTAGAATTGATTAGTTAAATAAGTATAAATAAACATAATTCAATATTTTTTAAATTTTTGAGAACTAACAAGCCCAATAGTGAACAGCAATTTAAAAAAAAAACTCGACCGCGTAAAAATTTTACTTATAAGAGAAACATTTTATACCCTATGTCACTTCCACAACTAAGACGAATTAAACGAAAGCCCATATGTTTAAATACGTCTAGCCGTTTATGCATAGTCGTTTATACATAAATAGACATACATACTCGAAAAACATTAGCTTGATTTAAAACAGGATTTATTAATTTAGATATTTAGTTACATTTGTATATGGTAGAGCCACAGAGTAAGGAGTAAGGATCTTTACTCATGTGGTAGAGCCATGCTGCAGCTATATTATGGTTGTAGCACGAATGGGTCGGCACGACCGGGGAAGGACCACGCTCTTACAGAATAAGCAGAAGCTTAATGCTTGCTGTGTTTCATATGGTGAGTGTAAAAGATCCGGAGACCATTTTTACTGGATACGAGGTGTTCCATCTTAGTCTTCAGGGGTGACAGCACATCTGCATTTTGATTTTTAATCGAGGATAATTGTCTATGGGCCACAACATCCACTTACCATCAGATGGATGCTCGTTTGCTACCCTTCTTTTAAAAAAAAGGGATAAATATTCACTTCGTTAAGTTGGTTATAAGTTTCGAAGCTAACCGCTAACCATTTTGTTTACATAGCAGTCTCTACCTTCGGGTGGCAACGACACGGCACAAACTTGGAGCTTTATTAATGGACCGACTGACGACAGATTTAATGCGCTAAGTGTGCAGGGAAATAACAATTTGTTACGTTCCCGCGGGAAATAGTTCTGAGTAAAAAAGTTTATCAAAATTCCAATGAAACTAATCTTATTTTTATCTATTAGAATCTTGATTGACTTTTTAACCGACTTCAAAAATGAGGAGGTACTCAATTCGACTGTACGTTTTTTTATGTGTTACCTCATAACTTTTTTCTAAGTGAACTGATTTTGATGATTCGTTTTTATTTGAAAGCTGGTGCTTCTCATGTGGTACCATATAAATTTAATCAAAGTCTGACCAGTAGTTTTTGAGTTATCCTTAATAATTTATATTGAAAACGATTGTATAAAAATTTTAATTTCACCACTTGTTTAACAATGATTTTAATGAAGTTGGTGTAGATGCGGCAAAACTTGATAGGTAAAAATTTAAATAAAAAGTGTTCAATGGTTACACACATGAAATTAGTTCTACTTCATAGCTTCATACTCATATCGCCCACGCATAGCTTAAGCGATTAGGGTCAGTTTGACCCTAATCACTTAAGAGAATAATTATAAAACTTACATTGCATTCGAATATTTTTTTTAACTCTTACGCAAATCGTTACCTCTACACTAGGATTTTGTCCTGTATCGTGGGGGCAGTTTACATACATAAACTTCACAAAAACAAACATCCAGACCCGCAACACTTATTTGGAGCTCATATAAATACTTGTTCCGTGCGGGATTCGAACCCGCAATTGCTCAGCCACTGCGCCACGGAGTCGTCAACTACTACTTAAAAAAAGTCCCGCTGAGTTTCTTGCTGGTTCTTCCCAGGACAGAGGTATTTTCCGAACCGGTTGTAAATAAAAAAAATACTTTCAATAAGTATTATGTAATAATCTATATTGAATAAAAATTATTCTATTCTATTCTATTCTACTACTTTTAACACAAGAATTTTTGAGCTTACTTAGAGTGGTTACATGTATCAGTTATATTATTAGTATTATCTACTAGAATTCAATTTAAAAAAAATGCTAGTGTTCCTAAAAATACACTTATATCACACCAGGGAAAAGGGCAACCAATGCGAAAATAAACAAAACTATAAATAGTCGCTACGTTACTCTGTAACGAAAGCGGTGCAACGCTTCGATCTGCTGTCACTCTGTAGTGTACATGATTGTTCAAATAAATTGATGTTGAAAAGATCGCTAAATAGAATCTTGTTAGGCGTGTCACATCGTTAGTTAGCATGGCAAGCTGTAAAACTGCTATATTTTGTGCGTTGCATTGAGTTATGCGCAACGTTTTCTGTTGTACGCATTGTAGGGAATTGTTTATGGTTGTTTTTTATAGAATAAGTGTGACAAACAAGTACACAGTCCACCTGACGGTTAGTGGACGCTGTGGCCCATAGGCATCTACTTACATCTATCCTCTATCTATATATCTCCATCTCATCTATCTTACGAAAAACAAAAATCTATGACTTACCTCAGTCTATTAACTGTGAGCTCTTAGTAAAGGAGACACATTTACCTGTAATACAAATAATTTTAATTAAAATAATGTCATTATTTAACAATATTTAATAAAATAATAAAGATATACTTAGTAACACTTCTTTAATCCATTCATTCTATCCATTACAGCCTTACAAAGTCCACTGTTGTATAATATAGGCCTCCCCTATTATATATAATATGTAGACAAAGGTTGGCAACCGCAGTTTTTAAAAGGTTATTAAGAAGATGCTGCTGCCCGTCTCCTGGTTTGTCTCCTCTCATCTCTTACGACACCCACGGGACGATACGGGGTAGTGGTTACTCTTACACCGCACCGCCACTGCGTGCTTAAGAAGGTCAACAAGGAAAAATATGACGCCATTTAAATATCCTTGGAATAACTATGTTATTCCATGCGAAAGGATGGTTTAGTAACTATTCCCAAATAGTCTCGCATAGAACACCATTTGCATAGAATTGCAAATATTAAAACGTAAAATTGATTTATTCACAAATAAATGGCGATTTATTCTAAGAATAAAATTTACTCTCGAGTGGTCGGATCCACCAAAGTCGAAAAATCGTGCGATTCACTCACTTTAAGCTAGAATATTAAGGCTATGAGGACATTTTAATTGGACAAGTCTATCATAATTAGAAACCGTAGATTATTGTTAATTGCTTTGTGTTTATATATTAACTTGCACGTCAAGATGTTTGTATGTAAACACGATAATATTTGACATAACACATGTGCAAACAAAAAATGTTGACAAAAAGCCCACTTCGGCATGTTGCCCCTGTTGCCTTTAAAATGACACCTGTAAAAAAAAAAAGGATGCATCCATAATGCGATCGCGAACAGTTATAACATTCATTGCTCTCTTTTAAAATAGAACATGCACTTAAACTAGAGTCGTACTTAAAAAAAATCATCGTTTGGGAGTATAATATATGAAATTATTTCCATTTAAAAAAGTAAAATGAAATAAACTAAATATGTATTTGAAAAAACAGGAAAAGTCATAATCAAATTAACCAAACCGTATAGTGGCGGCCTCGCGGTTTTTCGTAAGAGGCGACTTAGGGGATTAAATAGTACATCTTGTGGCCTTCGCTAGTCCATTTTCGGTGATGCTTATACTGTTACCGTTACAACCTATTAGAGTCCACTGCTGAACATAGGCCTCCCCCTTAGATTACCTCATAGGGAGGATATTTGCCATAGTTGCCACGCTTGGCAAGTGGGTTGGCAACCGCAGTTTTTTATTTTAAGTCGTTATTAGGAAGATACAGAGGGAAACAAATGAGGAGCTGCCCATCTCCTGATTTGTTTCCCTCTGTCGCCTCTTACGACACCCACGGGATGACATATGATGTGATGGGATGACGGTGTAAGAATATCCACTACCCCATAGGTTAGTGGATATTCTTACACCGCCTCTACACGATAGTAAATAAGAACTATTATAAGTGAAGTAAAGTTAAGTTACAGCCTATATACGTTCCACTGCTGGGCACTAAAACCAAATGCCCTAAAACCCTAATATAAAATAATGTCTTAATGTAATAATGCCCTAATGCCCTAAATTCCCTAAAACCCTGAGAGGTGGCCTCTCATTTCTGAGAGGGTTTTAGGGCACGGAAATGTCCGCCGCGCTGCCCCAATGCGTGTTGGCGAACTTCACATGTCTTCAAAATATTTTTTTCTTATTTCTCAGACATGCAGGTTTCCTCACGATGTTCACCGCCGAGCACGTGGTAAATCAGCACTTTACAGCGAGCGCTTAGCCCCTGAGCCACCACGGCTCTAATAACTAATATACAAATAAAAATTCAAGCACTTTTAAGATTTCAAATCCTACGAGTGATCTATGTTGTGAATAGACACTAAACGTTGTATACATACTCCTCGGAATACAGTTTTTCAGAATTTTAAGGCACACGCACAGGCCCGGTTTATAGAGCCTTTATTTACCTTTTTAACCGGCTTCAAAAAAGGAGGAGTTACTCAATTCGACTCTATTTTTTTATGTGTGTTATCTCAATACTTTTTATAGATTTTTGAGATATTTTCTATATTCTAGATTTTGATGATTCTTATTTTATTTGAAAGCTGGTGCTTCTCATGTGGTCCCATATAGATTTGATCAAGATCTGACCAGTAGTTTTTGAGTTATCCTTAATAATGCGTATTTAATTGACTTCGACTGCATTGATGATGTTCTCATTTTATTCATATTGAAGTAGGTTGTGCAAAATTTTTAATTTTACCACTTGTGTTAGGTTAGGTTAAAAAAACGTTTTACGACGAATATTGTATTCTATTGTACCAACCCGTTTCTATTTATGTACCATAACCTAAAACCCGGATTGGATCGCTTTACAGCTACTTTATAGCTGACACGTCTTTCGTGACATTTGTCCGGCCGTCACGATCTTGGAAACATGAAAGCGAGCAAACTGTGACGCACGCGTTTACAGTAATCTTATAGGGAACAGAGGTCTATAAGATCATTGTTTAACGCTAATTTTAATTTGAAAATGTTCTGAAACTTTAGAAGAATAAAACAGTTATTGTCTCTTATTAATTGTTTTATTATTGTTGCAAATAAATTAAACCAAATGTTTTTTTTATGAATAAGTCCATAGACTTGCAGTTTGTGCCATAGAATAATATTAATATAGATATACACAGGAACGTAGCATAGAGTTAGTTAAATGTGCATAATATTTAATACATGTTAACTTACCTTAAATAAAACTAGTTTTCACGGATTTTATCGCGTATATTAACTTATTTTATATTCCCGACGTTTCGGGCACTTAACAGCACCCATGGTCACGGGGGGACTTCATGGGTGCTGTAAAGTGCTCGTAAAACTAGTTTTATTTTAATGTGTAGTGTTTGCGTAAATATAAGAAATCAACTTTGCTTAAGTATTTAGTGGTTATAAGTTGTAACACAGGTACCGCGAGTGAACCTATGTGGCTCCGGCCGAATATTAACAGTAACTCTGTTACTGCAGCATCATGCTGCGTCGGTGGCTTTTGTTGATGCAATCCATTTTTTTTCTTCTTAATATTTTGTTTAGCATTTTTTTCATGTGTAAAATTAATGTTTGATAAAACCAAGTTGCGGCAATAAATAAATATGTTATTTCTTTTTTTCTTCCTTTCAACTGTGTGAAGTTAATGTGCAACAAATCTTCAGACTTATCATCAACACATCTTGGTTTTCAAAGTTGCTCGCATTAAAAGTGCCAGTCTACCACCGTTTCCAAAATTACGATCTGTACAGAGAAAAACCCGAAAGTCATTGTTTTTTCGTTTTTCTGTTACTTATTAAACAATAAATGAATGTTTTTTTTTAATGTCGGAATCTATTATAATTTGTTGCACTCTGCCGAACACTAGTTTCGAAAGAGTTTTATTCCCATACGTTGTTGACAAAAAAAAAATAGCAGACTACTTAGAAAATTATAAATAGTCGTCAATTTTAAACATGACCTTGATTTACTAATCAAGGTCATGTTTATTAAGTAGTGAAATCATTTTTCTGCCTAAGAGTTCACCTGGGTAGGAAGCACCCATTTAACTGTTATTGCCGCTAAATATATATAAGCAGTACTTGCAATGCTGTGTTCAAGTCTGAAAACTATAGAGAGCCAGTATAATTGCAGCTATGTTAAAGTTAAAGTTACAGCTTATTAACGTCCCACTGCTGGGCACAGGCCTCCTCATTTCTGAGAGGGTTTTAAGGCAAGAAAATGTCCGCCGCATTGCCCCAATGCGTGCTAGCGAACTTCACATGCCTTCGAAATAATTTTTTCTATCAGACATGCAGGTTACCTCACGATGTTTTCCTTCACCGCCGAGCACGTGGTTAATCAGTACTTAAAATTGCAATTAACAATTTTTGTGCCGGCGGGGATCGGACCCGGATTGCTCGCGTACTGCGAAGTTTACAGGCTATGAGGCACTCCAAATCGACTGTTGGACATAGGCCACCCTCGTAAGGACTTTTCATAGTTGCCACGCTTGGCTGTCGAGTTAGCAACCGTAGTTTTTTTATTTTACAGTTGTTATGAGGAAGGCGCTACTTACATAGTCCTACCACGTATAAAAGCTGTACATGTCAATGAAATTTTCTAACATAATCTTTAAATCATGTACAACCTGTCATGTTATGTTATGCATGACATTTCCCGCGCGCTGTCACGTACGTGCACAGATACAATAAACAAAAGCGAGCTAGGTGAAGTGTCACCATTCCTGAACTTTAGAGGTAAACCGTAGTGATTATATACTCTTTGTTTAGAGGTAGCAAAAACAAATTTGCATGTGCTATTTACGTCAGTGTCTGGTTTCCGCGATCGTGACAGGTGAACTTCTGTCTTTATCTTAGTTATTGGTAATGGCGGTTCTGTAAGATGAAATTAGACTGCGACGCTGCTAGCCTCGATTTTTCAACCGACTTCAAAAAGGTGGAGGTACTCAATTCGACTGTATGTTTTTTTTAATGTGTGTTACCTCATAATTTTATTCTCGTTGAACCGATTTTGATGATTCTTTGTTTATGGTGCTTCTCATGTGGTCCCATATAAATTTGATTAAGGGCTGACCAGTAGTTTTTGAGTCATCCTTAATAATTTATATTGAAGTCGGTTGTACAAAATTTTTATATTTACCACTTGTTCTGATTTTTTCTCGCATGGGCCAAGTATTTGTAAGGACTATTACTGTGTAGTGTCGGTGTGAGTTGCAGCACTAAGGGCCGCGGGTTCGAATCCCGCACGGAACAAGTGTTTGTATGGCCTAAAAATAATTGTTCCGGGTCTGGATGTTTGTCTTTGTGAAATTTATGTATGTAACACTGCCCTACGATACAGGAGAAAATCGTAGTGTGGCGGTAACATTTCAAAAAAAAGTATATCCACTACCTGTAGATGTTTACCATTTCGCCCTGTATGTGACTTATTAACCGACAGAGGGAAGCAAATCAGGAGATAAAGAGTAGCGCCTTCCTCATAACGACAATAAAAAAAACTATGGTTGCTAAATCGCCAGCCAAGCATGGCAACTATGAAAAGTCCTTACGAGGGAGGCCTATGTCCAACAGTCGATTTGGAGTGCCTCATAGCCTGTAAATTTCGCAGTACGCGAGCAATCCGGGTCCGATCCCCGCCGGCACAAATAATCACAGTGGTCACCCCTGTTTGTGATCACTTACCATCAAATGGACTGTTTGCTCATTTGTCACACTTATACTTTTAAAAAAAATCGTTATTTTTTTTTAGAGAAAATACTAATAATGTTATTAACATTACTAATAATCCCTTTAACCACTCCTGGTAAGCTTGTGTTAGGAGTGGTTCACGACAGTAGTCGAATGGCGGAGTCGAACCGACGATCTTTTGAGTTTGCGGCCCGCACCATACCGTTAGCCTATTGTCGCTTGTTATGAAGAGCAAAATTATTCCAGACGAAAATACTTAAAAAACATGTCTGACATTAGTCTAATTTCGACTAGCTCGCCGCAGTTAGCAACGTGGCGCGTCTCAAATTATCCTCGGATGAAATTACCCAGCGTCTCCAAAAAACGATTCCGTCGCGAATCGCCGCGATTGTTTCACTCCATTCACAAAACAATAGGTTATTAGTGTTTTTGCCAATACAATAATAACGGACTGATTGTCGACGATCATTACGTAGCGGCCTGTCGGGCGGAACGCGCGTATCGTCAGCAACGAAATAATACAAGTTTAGTCTATACATATAATAAATCTGTAGAAAAGTCGTGTCTGTAATTCTAATATTTTCTGGAATAAACAAGCCCAGGAGACTAAATAAAGGGCACTGAAGCCAAATTAGTGGGTTTGAGAATTTTTGTCTGTCTGTCTGTCTGTATGTGTATTCCCGATTCACGCAAAAACTGCTGCACAGATTTTCATGAAATTTTGTGTGTACGTAACTAGGGACCCAGGGCAACTTAGATGCTACTTTTTATGCGATTACAAAACTTCAAAAAAGGAGGTTTAAGTATTTTCCTTCCTTTAGATGTTAATTTCTATGTTCTATGATTGATGTGTTTTCTTTAATAAATAAAAAAATTCAATAATTAAATAATTAATAATTTTAATAAATTAAGTAATTTTCGCCTTAAATAAAATATTTATTTATAAATATTTTATTTAAGGCGAAAATTACTTTTAACCGTTGCATAATAAATATAACTACGCCGAAAATCTCCGTTTCACTTTTTCAAAACAGTGCCATCTAACGTAAAATACAAAAAGCAGTAACATTTTGCCTCCAGTTACTAATAAATTAAATAATATAAATAACTTAAATTTATAATGTTAAATAACTAAATTCATAATTAATTTGAAAATTATAACGTTATTTTTTTAGTTCTTTCTACTCTAACTAATTACTATTTAAATGGATAATAGTGACATCTATCGAAAATCAGAAAATTTGAGATGTTTCTAAGTTTAATTTCTAATCTTAAAAAGTTTTTTATTTATAAATAAACTGATAAAACTACGATTATTACAAAACTCTTATTATCCTTATAGCTTAAATAAAGAGATTTTTATATATGTATTGGTCAGAAAATTTAACATGTTTGTTGACTATAATAATATAGCTTGACCAAATCAATGAATAGAGATCGTTTGGCGATATTAACAACTAAACACAACATAGCTATTTCTAGATATTTTTATATCGTAAAATAATTTTATTATACACCGCTAGCAGCGCTGATAGCGTATTTTGACAGAAGCAAATTTTTTTATAGAATTTACATCACTGTATTAATAAATGTTCGCGACTTTGTTGTGCGATTCAGCCAGTCAGCCACCCCAGTCACACCTCTTGTGGCTGAGTACTAGAGGGTTTAGTTATGGGTTCGGGAATTTGGCAACCGCAGCTTTTTTATTACTTTGTGCTGTTATCAGGCAGATGCTGCCACCATTTTCCTGTGTCAGTTTCCCTCTGTCGCCTCTTACGACACACACGAGACGAAATAAGGTAGTGGTTTCTCTTTCGCCGCCTCTAGATGGCTAATATACTTCCACTCCCGTTCATCAATTCGATTCCTTCCATCCGATTGCCAAATAAGTTGGATATTTGCCGTAGTTGCATGCGAGTTGCCAACTCCATATTTTTATTATTTTGAGATGTGGTCAGGGAGACTGTGCTGCCCATCTTCTGTATCTTTCTACTCCCATTCATGAATATAGATCTTCTCACACGTTCACCGTGAATAGAACTACATTTATGAAATCTAGAAGTCTAATTGAACGTAAAAAAATACTGGCATGTATTTTATGGTGCCCATCAGTATTCAATGGGGCCAATAATTGGAATCAAATAACGCAAATAAAACTAATAAAGTAATAAAGACCAATAAATTCAACATTATTTTGTCAAGAATATATTAACTTAACTACTGAATATATGACTATATGAATATTATGTAAATAACGCATTTCTGATTCGAGGGCAATTTACTCTTCATAAAGACATCGGAAGACATGCCCGATATAAAAAAGGTGTTGCTAGACGTATGATATTAATGCAATTCTAATAAACTCACACTCGTGTGTTTCTGTAGCGTATTATATTGCCAAATTTAAATAATTTACGTTCAATATAGACACAGATACCGAGGTGTCTCTACACCTGATCCAATTTTGATAATTTCGGTACGAAATAGTATTAATGATGTTTCTAAATTGAAGTCCACGCGAGTGAAGCCGCGGGTAAAAAGCTAGTCATAAATATATCTGCTTATTTTAATTGCCATGCTCGTATCAATTTTTTTTTTTAATTTAAACTTTTCTTTTAAGCGTCAAAGGTAATAGTGAGCATACAGTCCATCTTTTTTTTACAAAACTGAAGTGACAAGCGTACTTGCAGTCCACCTGATGGTAAGTGGCTTCTGTGGATAACGGACATTCGTAACCAATTTCGTACAAAAAAGGCTACAGATGTGTTGTCACCCCTGAGAAATAACACGGAATGCCTAACAACCTGTATACTGGCTCTCAATAACATTGAGATCGGAGCACAGTTATGCAAGCACTGTTATATAGCCGCAAAAATAAGTAAGAGCTTTGAACGTACCCAGACAGACTCATAGGCGGAAATAGTCCTACCACCTAGATCCTAGAACCTGATGGTAAATATGGCTTACAGACATCTATCCTTAATTACGAATCAAATGTAGATGTCTTTTCACTCTAAGGACTAAGACAGAATGCCTCACTATTAGTAAAAAGGGCCCCCAGTTCTTGCCTGCATACTAAATAGTTTTTTACGTGGTCATGCTGCAGTTATATTAGTGGTATAGTTGTAGCACGAATGGGTCGGCTCGACCGGGGAAGGACCACGGTCTCACAGAATACCACCGTAAAATAGCAGCTCAACGCTGCTGTGTTTCGTATGGTGAGTGTGGAGAACCGTAGACCCATTTTACTTGAAACGAGGCATTCCATCTTAGTTCTCATGGGTGACAGCGCATCTGCATTTTGATTCATAATCGAGGATAGATGTTGATGTTTATGGGCCACAGCAACCACAGCATCAGGTGGACTGTGTGCTCGTTTGTCACCCTTATCCTTTTGTTTACGTGGTAGAGCCATGCTGCGGCTATAATAATAGTATAGTTGTAGCACTAATGGGTCGGCTTGACCGAGGAAGGACCACGCTCTTACAGAATATCAGCTTAAAATAGCAGCTGAATGCTACTGTGTTTCGTATGGTGAGTGTAGAGAACCGGAGACCCTTTTACTGGAAAAGAGGCATTCTATCTTAGTCCTCACGGCTGACAACGCATCTGCATTTTAATTCGCAAACGAAGATAGATGTAGATGTCTATGGACCACAGCAACCTCTTACCATCAGGTGGACTGTGTGTTCGTTTGTCACCCTTATACAAAAAAAAACATATACTGTTACTTTATGAGACGTGACATGACACTTCCATTTTCCTTTAGTAGCAACTACTTAAATAATTAAATAGTTTAAAGTCCCGCTGGGTTTCTTGCTGTTTCTTCTCAGGACGGAGGTTTTCCGAAACAATGGTAAAAGCATAAATGACTTTCAACAAGTATTCTTGTTATCTATATTGAAGAAAAAACATTGATCATACATTAGCAAATTTTATAAGAGAACTGTGGTAGCTTAGTGGTGTAGGTGTGGTAGCTTACTTGGTCATACGTATAGTTTGCAGTATAAGTAATAAGACTTTTAAATCTATGACTATTTACTTCTTACAAATAAGTGCATCTATACATCACTCGGGCACTATAATCCTGTCCTGCGCAGACGGCTAGTCTCCCTGAGACTGGACGCCGTAACCGAAACTCACCCTGGAGGACCTTTTATCCCAGATAATAAATTCTCAGACATGCGACGAGAAGCAGCGTTAAATGTGCGAGATCATAATAGCATTCGCCAATCCGTCCACCGTTTCCCATGGTTAGTGACAAAAACCGGAGACCCATTTTCTGGTAACAGGTTACTTCTAAGGGTGATAACGTATCTACATTTTAATTCTTACAATTATTCTTGATCATATCTGTTACCGTTACCATCACAGCCTATTAAAGTCTACTGCTGCATACAGGCCTCCCCTATAGATTGCCTCATAGGGGAAATATTTGAATATTCTTTGTGTGTGTTTGAGTGGGTCCCTAGAGATTCAGAATTGCACCCGGGAGGTGGCGCTGTTGTCAAGCGAGCGTCGAGTCGATTGTCGAGAGAAAAGAGACTTTGACCAGCAAGAAAGTGGAATCAAAAGTAAGCAAGCAGGGAACTCACTCTTAATCTTTAACTACATGGCAATCGTACGAGAAAAGTTGTAATAGTTTGATAGATTTTAATATTTGAAATTAAAATTTTCTGGCTATCGCTACAATGTCAAGGTGCGGTCACAGTCAAACCCATGTCATTACATCCAACAAGAATTCGAACGAGCATAATTAAGGGGCACGGTAAATGCAAGTCGTAAGCCACGACCCTGTTGGTTCAAACGGAGAAATTATTATATTGAGAAACAATCTAAATTTCGAGGACATAATAATTTATCGTGGTGGAGAATCTATCATCCCAATGCGTCCCGTGGGTGTCGTAAGGTTTGAAAAGGGCACGCCAAAAAGTCCCAATGGCCTTCAGCAGGTGCAGTTTTATGCCATGCTGCAGCTATATTAGTGGTATAGTAGTAGCACGAATGGGTCGGCTCGACCGGGGGAGAGCCAAGCTCTCACGCAATACCAGCGTGAAATAGCAGCTTAACGCTCCTGTGTTTAGTATGGTGAGTAAAGAGAACCGGAGACCCTTTTAAATGGAAACGAGGCATTCCATCTTAGTCCACAGGCTTGACAACGCATCTGCATTTTGATTCTTGATCGAGGATAGATTTAGATTTCTATGGCGGACAGTATCCACTTATCATTAGGTGGACTGTATGCTCGTTTGTCACACTATCCTAAAAAAAAAGTATAGCCATATTTCGTAACAGCGAAGGGAAACGTGGTAGAGCCACGCTGCTGCTATATTATTGTTGTAGTACGAATGGGTCGGTTCCACCGGGGAAGGAACACGCTATCGCATAATGCTAGCGTAAAATAGCAGCTTAATATTGCTGTTTCGTATGGTGAGTGTAGAGAACTGGATATCCATTTTACTGGATACGACGCATCCTATCTTAGTCCTCAGTGGTGAAAACGCATCTATATTTTGATTTCCAATTGAGGACAAATATAGATGTCTATGAGCCACAGTATCCAATAACTATCAGGTGGTTTGTGTGCTTGTTTGTCACTCTTATTCTATAAATAACCGGCCAAGTGCGAGTCGGACCTGCACATGAAGGGTTCCGTACCATGGTAATATACGTTTCTAGTAGGGTAGACCCTTTTAATTTTTAATTTATTTTAATTTTTATTGTTTCTTGTTATAGCGGCATCAAAAATACAAATTTTGAAAATTTTAACTGTCTACCTATTACGGATCATGAGATACAGCCGGCTGACAGACAAACGGACGGACAGCGGAGCCTTAGTAATAGGGTCCCGTTGGTTACCCTTTGGGTACGGAACCCTAAAAAAGCAGCGTCAAACGTATGAAAAAACTGGTACTGCGATCGTTATGGAGCAGATGAGAATCCGTCGCACTGTTTCAAAGCGCATTTTAGTTTTCATATTACTCGAAATGTTTTCATTCGATTTATATTTTACTAGGTAGTACCACTCCTTTTCTGCCTAGAAGTCTATCTGGATAGTTACCACTCGTTTACCTATTTCTGCCGACAAATAGCAGTGCTTGCATTGCTGTACTCCGGTCTGCAGGGTATAGAGAGCCAGTGTAATTACAGGCTGTGAGGCTTCCATCATATACCTCAACGGTGATAACGCATCTGTAGCATTATTTGAATGAAGTTGGTTGCAGGTGCCTATGGACTGCAGTAGTTACTTACCATCAGACGGACTGTAAGTTCCTTTTTCATATCAGTATTATAACATCTATAAATCTATGCCAAAGAACAATAGATAGTAAAGTAAAGTAAAGTAAAGTTACAGTCTATATACGTCCCACAGCTGGGCACAGGCCTCCTCTCATTTCTGAGAGGGTTTTAGGGCAAGGAAATGTCCGCCGCGCTGCCCCAATGCATGTTGGCGAACTTCACATATCTTCGAAATATTTTTTTTTTGATTTCTCAGACATGCAGGTTTCCTCACGATGTTTTCCTTCACCGCCGAGCACGTGGTAAATCAGCACTTAAAATTGCAATTAACAATTTCATTGGTGCCGGGTTGCTCGCGTACTGTGTAACTTACAGCGAGCGCTAACTATCTTATCTAGCCGTGGTAGCTCAGATGGGCAATAGATAGATATATAGATAGATAACTCTTCATTGTATTCCCAAACAATACATGAAAGAAAGAAGAAGAAAAAATGTGTCACTATAGGCGGTCTTATCGCTAAAAGCGATTTCTTCAAGACATTCTTTGGATCGCACAAAGAATAAAATTGTGTGGTTTGGTGACGCAGAAACAGAATATTTATAAATATATTCATACTAGCTGATACCCGGGGCGTTGCTTCCACAGAAGAAATAATTGTGGAAATATCGTTTTAAATTTGGAAGAGTTATATTGTTTAATTATGAATGATAATACATTCATTGAAGTGGAATGATACATATAACCTACAAATGAATTTGTCGGTACGATACGCGCGCCACCTACTGTAAGTTAATTGTATATACTATATCTATAACCTTCGCGTAGCAAGGAGTTGACAAACTTTTACCGCAATCTGATAACGGTAAGATAATATATACATAACAAGTGAGTACATGAAAATACGAATATATACATATAAATGGCATGATCTCAAAGATTAAGATAGTGATTGTATCTTAATCTTTGAGATATGTATATATTTGCTTCTGAAAAACATAAAGACTGGGCGCGTCTCACAGACAGAGGTAGGGCATTATTGAAATCTGTTTGTTGATAAAACAATGATGTACCTCTAGGCTAAATCAGAAACCATCTTACAAAGGATTTCTAAAATTATCAACAACACAAATCTATTAATCTACATAAAGAATAAAAAGATGTGCTTACTACACACGGACAATTATATTGCCATCAGTCTTCCCCGGGCAATTGAGCAGGAACAGGGAATTACATTAACTCAAGTGGAATTCCCTTTGCACCTTATTAGGACATAACAAAGGCGATTTTCGAACTGCCTGATGATAAGGGAAACGAGGTAGATACGGGTAAGATTTATGGCCCTTAACTAGGGGTCGCTTCAGCAGATTTTTGTAAATCTTTCATCCTGTCCGACCCGTCCATCCCAAACGTCTTAACCCTTGTTTCACATGAAATTACTTTTGATAAAATAAAACGATTTAATTTTTATTCTTGTTGGAACTGTAAGATGCAGTCCACTGCATAAATCAAGAAAACCTCTTTGGTACATTTAAATAAAAGCGGTCGTAGAAAACTGACCAGTGTCAGCCTTATATTTATAATCGTTAACTTACTTTAATTATTTATCAGAATAATTCTGATAGTTTATTTTAATTAATGTATTCGTAACAAGATAAACTATGAGTCAGTATCAAAAGTGCATAATGACTAGTACTGTGGTCGCTAATCTGTCTACCAAGCGTGTTGATTACAGCGAATCTACATAGATGAGGAATAGGGCGAGGTCAATGTGCTGCAGTGCAAGGAAGAACAAGAATAATAATGTCAAATACACATAGATAATACATTTCATGTTACAAATATCCATAACATGATTACAGTATGTTTTAAGAAATATGTTTACCAAAGAAATTTACCTAGTACTGTATTTTTTTACATTTACTTACAGTACGAGTAGAAGCCTGATTAAGCATACTCGTAACTGATAATGTAACACTGATTCGATAAAAGGTAGGTTTTTTTTATAGGAGAGGGTGCAAACGAGCATACGGCTCACCTGATGGTAAGTGACTATCGCCGCCCATGAACAAATGCAACACCAGGGGAATTGCAGGTGCGTTTCCGGCCTTTTAAAAAGGAGTAAGCTCTTTTCTTGAAGGTCCCTAAGTCGCACCGGTCCGGAAAAATCGCCGGTGGTAGGTTTGTATTATAAACATTAAGAATAACACAGATAAATATATATATATATATATAGGACTTGGGATCTATGACTTACTACGATAGGCGGTAGCCAGTCAATAATGTGCATGCAATTTATAACTTTATACGTTGTTAACACCTTTTTAATTTGTAACTTCCTCTGATGTCCAAATGCCGTGTAAACGCACTTTTATTATAAACAGATTTTAAACCAGCCAGACTTCATATAAATACATCATAAGCATAAATTAAATGAACACTGGCCGAAAACAAGTCTCGTTCATCGTGAGACTCATCGCATCCTATTTAACACTTCTAATTTTAAACTGTCACTAAATTTGTGTAGACAGACATAACAACGTTTATAACGTGGTTTGAATTAGACGCTGAATGAATAAGAATTTGATTTTCGAATGTTTAATGGTCGATGTTCCTGAACATGTTTTATTAGGTCTTTAACTATGAAATAGCCGTTTTGTTGAACTGGCCACTTTGAACTGTAATAGCCTCTATGATTTGACTTGGAATTCTAAGATAATTTATAGAATCAGGCGTTACTTTGCGGAAATCCATTATATTAAAGTTGGAAAAATTTTACTTTGCCAATATCCGCTCAATAAAATAAAATGATGTGTCTTACCTAGTTTGAAGAGCACCTCCCGCCCTCCCTCAATTGCGTGCACTATCCCCGTCACCACTAATCCCAGCACCACTACTCCCAACACCACTACACTAGAAAAGACACACCAGATGCGTGTAGAGGCGAAACACGTGTCGTATTGTCGTCGGTGGTGTGTCTTTCCTAGTGTAGTGGTGTGATATTGGCAAAGTAAATTTTTCCAACTTTAATATTGGAATTTTAAATTCAAATCTTAATATATAAATATCCCGTGTTAAGATTTTCGTTCACGCTAATATACGACAGCTTAACCGATTTTAATGAAAGTTTGTTAATGTGCATCGTTTGCTCCAACTTGAGAGATAGGATAGTTTTTATCCCGATAAGTGCCCATCGCGAATTTAAGGATTTTTATAGGGCAAAGAATCGTTGGGAAGGGCAGAACATCGTTTGCCTGGCCAGCTAGTAAATTATCAATTTGAGGCATATTTATTTATAGTTTTTTAAGAACAATAGTGTACAACAAGTGCGTTTTTGCCAGTTATGACATATGGATCTGAAACGTGGTCCTTCACCGCTGGAGTGGAGGGTGGTATACTCGTAGAATCTTTGCCTGATAGACTTCGAAATGAGGATATCTGCAGTAGAATCAAAGTAACCGATACCTATAGCCCAACGGATCATGAGCTGAAGTAGCATTGGGCCGATTATATAGCTCGAAGAACCGATAACCGATGAGGAGGAAAGGTTATCGAGTAAAAGTGTAGAGCGCCGCCCTCCCCTCCACTATATGAAGTAGCTATCTGGTAAGACATGCAGGAATTCAATGACCGACCCAGGACCGTTCTTTGTGGCGTTCCTTGTGGGTGGTCTATGTTCAGCAGTGGACTTGTGATGAGCTGTAATGGTAAAAATAATGATGATATAATGATACCTTTTTCAAAATCACAATATTCAAACCACGGAATAAGAAAATTCGTATTATTTTGGTTATGAGTTCTGACATGGAAACAATGAGTCTCAAATGTCACGCAATATCAATCCCATAGAACCTAGGACAACTAATAAAGGAATTGTGCAATCGCTTTCGTTCGGGGAAGTTCTGAAACTCTTCAAAGATGAATCTCGTGGTCGCACGGAAATGAATGTTGATTATGAGTTATGACGAAATATGGGTAATAATGGGAGCAGATCCTTCTCAAATTACGTCTGAGCTAGTGTCAAAATATATTAAAACATTTGCGGCAAATCGGTAAACTAAAAAAGCTTAACAAATGGGTACCTCAAGAACTGAGTAACACTCAGCGAGACGCCCGCGTCCAAGCTTGCATATTGCTGAATCGCCATATAAAGGAGGGAATTTCGTGTACCCTAAGACTGAAAAGGCCCAGAGGTCAGTCAGTGGACTTTTACGTGATGTTTATGAAGAAGAATAAAAAGGTAAGTATTATTAAATACTTACTTACTAACCAATATTGGCATTAGTGTTCTATTGTCAATCTGATATATAAAAATAATGTTTGTTTGTTCGTATTTTATGCGCTGCCATACCGTTCATCAGATTGCGGTAATACTTTGCCAACTTTTTGCTTTCACTTGCGCGAAGATTATAGGCATAGTACAATTAACTTACAGTTTATTTTATTGGACAAAGTTAAATATCATCATTATTATCATTGCTAGTTAAACAATATAAGTCTTCCAAATTTAAAACGATATTTCCATAATTATTTCTTCTGCAGCAGTAACGCGCCGAGTACCAGCTAGTGTTTTATATAATAAAGGTTTGTGTACACAATGCGAATAAAAATATTTTAAAACATTTTTCTCTATTTTGTTTTGTTTTATGTGATGTCAAGATAGGACTAAACATTTTAATATGGCGCCTTATAAATTTCAGTTTATTGGCTAACCGACATAATATTTTTCATATTTGATTCACTATGCCGGAAAGGGATTTGTATTTTCGTTGAATGAGAATGAACAGCTATTCATAATCTTACTCAGTTAGCAATAAATATTAGATGATCAAACCAAAGCTTTCTTAACAATTATACAGTATGTAACCAACAACCCGGTGGTTATTTTAGGGACTTATAGTTGCATGGGATTTATGATAGTGTTTTTTTTTGGTCGTTATTAAAGGGATTTTAGTGTTCACAATAGGTAACTTACCAAATTCAATCTTATAAAAAATGTTATTCGCATCTGAACTAACTGAAACGAGCATCGGTAAGGCGGGGTTTTTGTGTACTCTTACTCCTCGGCCAATGCAGAGGTAATAAACCCACTTGCAATTTGCAAATAAAAATTTATTTAAATTTAATTTGATTTTTTATGGTAGAGTTTTCTGAAGTAAAGTTACTTCTATACGTTTCAATACTGATTCTGATAACTCACTTAACGGGAACTACAAGGTTTTTGTTACATATATAGTAGGTGTAATAAGGAGTGAGGGGGGAAGGTCATTAGGCAGATTTTTTTATAGAACGACGAGTGATAAACGAGCACACAGCCCACCTGTTGCCAAGTGACAGCTGTGGCCCATACACAACTACATCTATGTATAGAGATACATCATCATCATCATTACAGAGTAGATATTAAAGTCAGCAATTGCCTCACAGCGTTGATATTTGCCATAGTAGCTACGCTTGGCAGGCTGGTTGACAACCGTGGGTTTTATTATTTTTTGTTCTTATCATGAATATACTGATTGATGCCCATTTCCTGTTTCAATTTCTCTCTGTCGCTTCTTACGTCACCCACGGGATGATATACGGTAGTGGATATTCTTACACGGTTAAAATTATAATAGTTTGGAATAGGTTTATAACAGGAAAATAATAGGTTATTAATAATAGGTAAGAAAAATAGTTTTAATGGAAACCGTAAATAATTGCATTAGTCATTGAAATTTGTGCTTTGGGATAAGTTATAATTATTTATTCAATTAATGTGGTTAAAATGATTGAAAATATGGATAGGAAAACGAATAAAAGGAAAGGATATTGTTACAAGTTGCAGCTTTCCACGAGAAGTGTATCGTTCACTGTTTACACTTAGTGGCAAGATGTCAGAAACATAAATAAGACGCATGGTGCTCGGTAATTTGTCGATGTGTTACGCGGGTTTTATATTTATACATATGAATAAAATTGTATTGTCTGTCTGTAACATTGATATAACTGGCTTCTATTAAACTTAGCTGGTTATTCGTATGGTATTAAGACATTTTATTTTTGTAGAATAGGGTAACAAGCGAGCACGCACTCCATCTAATGGTAAGTGGATGCTGTTGCCCATAGACATCTATATTTATTCTCAATTGAGAATTAAAATGCAGATGCGTTGTCACCCCTGAAGACTAAGATGGAATGTTTCGTTTTCAGTATAAAGAGTCTCCGGTTCTCTACACTCACCATTCGAAACACAGCAGCCTTAAGCTGGTATTCTATGATAGCGTGGTCCTATCACGGTCGAGCCGTCCATTCGTGCTACAACCATAATATAGCTGCAGCGTAGCTCTCCAGTGAGTGTAGAGAACCGGAGACCCTTTTTAATGTAAACCAGCCATTCCATTTTAGCCTAGCCAGCCATAGAGGTGAAAACGCATCTGCATTTTCATTTTTAAACGAGGATAGACGTCTATGAGGGTAGATGATTCACTTACCACCAGGTAGACTGTGTGCTCGTTGCCACCCTTATTCTATAAAAAAATATATGTTATCGAAATGACAATTTATAAATAGCCGGTTTAATAAAGTAATTCATCTGTCACTCAGACAATAAGACTTGGCCAAATGCGGTTATCGATTCTTTAATGCCTGCTCCACGCAAGATCGTAATATAATCGTAATAAATTCGTACCCATTATTATGATTAAAGGACACGTGAAACAAAGCAGAACACAGCTCAATTACTCGTTTAAGATAATCCAGTGCTCGTGGAACAACAAAACACTGGCGGTCTTTACGACCCCTCACATCCGTCCTCCACAATACACAGTGAAACTAACTGCTGTTTGTTTATCTTTACGAGTTGAAATGCACCACCGACGGCCTGTTTCGGTAAAGAACAATGCGAGTATGAAGATGTCGATGGTCGAAGTTGGGATAGACTGAAATTGTTTCGTTTTATTTCGTTCCATAAGATTTGTTGGGATTAAATTTACTAACTACTACGACCCGGCTTCGATTGGAAAGGCCTTTTTTTCGTATAAAATATAACCTAGATCTCTCAGAATTCAGAACTCTCTCAGAAATGAGAGGAGGCCTGTGCCCAGCATTAATACATATTATATAATAATATATCTTGACGGCTCCGTGGCGCAGTGGCTTAGCAATGAGTTGCAACGCTGGGGGCCGCGGGTTCGAATCCCGCACGGAACAAGTATTTGTATGGCCTACAAATAATTGTTCCGGGTCTGGATGTTTGTCCTTGTGCAATTTATGTCTGTAAACTGCCTCCACGATACAGGAGAAAATCCTAGTGTGGGGGTAACATTTTTTTAAACAAAAGAAAAAAGAAAGAAAAAAAAAGAATATCTTAATATATCTTTTTTTATTGCATCCTTAAGATTAAGTACACCTGATAAACCATAAAAACAAAACTAAGCTTACAATTATGTACTTCTACAATTTTTTATGAAACTGCTGACATCTAAACTAGACAGAGCCTGTATCTTAGATGTCAGTATTACATGCTTTGGGATGTATATAGGCTGTAACTATAACTATATACTATAACTAGACCTTGCATTGCACATTGCTATCTATCTGTTCGTAAAGTTTCATCACAATCGGTTTAGCCATTTCGAAAATTAACCCGTACAGACCGCCTGTGCAGGTTCTATTAAATAGGCGTTACCATTTAGTTTATCAATTTTTCATATTTAAAAAAAACTCTAGCCTACATCACTCCTGGCATTGCTCTCTATCTGTTTATGAAGGTTTATTATATTCAGTTCATTACTAAGATTAACCAGGACATACAGACAGACAGAAAGACAGATAATTTTTTAAAATAGTTATTAATTTCTTAATGGCTTGCAAATAAACCCCCTAATCTCAATATGAGGCAGATATTTCGATATTACAAACAAACACATCAATTTTATTTATATGTATAGTGTATAGTTCGTAGCGGTTATTTAATCAGCACGAGTGTAGCTAGGAAGGTGCAGATGGAGAAGGCACGTCTTTTATAAAATTTAGTTCCCCCTCTGAAAACTTCATGACTCAAACATCACAAGGTAGATACTTACTACGATGTCTATTATGTACTAATAGACATCGTAGGAACGGTTGGGTCTACCCCAGAAAAAATAATAGTCCTGTTTGTCAGTTAATTTAACGGTTACGCCTATGGATTAAGTCCCAGTGGAGAGTCCTCCGTACTGGCGTCTTTGGTGACGAATTTTTTGGACGTGCAACTTTCCCGAGGATATTTTTCTTCACCGCTCTTCAGCACAATGGCTAAGCTTTAGGCTGCTAGGCTGTGGGTCCTAGGTTTGGTTCAATCTTAGTGTTAGTGTGTGTGCACTGGGAACGCTGAAAACAGCGCATGGTAAGTTTGGCCCATATCCTTGATTAAAAATCAAAATGTTGATTGTGTTTTCACTCCTGAGAAGAAATATAGAATGCCTATACTAAAAATGAGAGGTTTTGGTTACTCATTATACGAATCGCAGCCGTATTGTGTTGTGATCCGTAAGGAGAGTTTAGCTGTAGCTAGTTTAGTTGTAGCACGAATGTCGGCTCAACCGGGGAAGGACCACGCTCTCACAGAACACCAGCGTGAAAAAGCAGCTTAATGCTGCTGTGTTTCGTATGGTGAGTGTAGAGAATCGGAGACCCTTTTTACTGAAAACGAGGCATTCCATCTTAGTCCTGAGGAGCGACAACACATTCATTATTCTCGGTTTCTTAATCGAGGACAGATATAATAGATGTGTATAGGCCACAGTATCCACTTGCCGTCAGGTGGACTGTTTGCTCATTTGTCGGTCTATAAATGAAAAAAAAATTCTTTAGCTTTTGAATTTTGAGTATTTTGTTACAGGGCAGTTTAAAAATATACTGGCCGATAAGAAAACAGTTTTAGAAACAGAAGTGACAACTGTACAATGGAGTTAGTAAGTCAGCAATGCGAAACTGCAGCCGTTAACGATTGTGCTTGATAAACAAGAGATGTTAACAGTTTAAACAGTAACGCCGTGCTCTAACATTGTAACAGTGTAAACATTTATTGTTTGTTTGTTTGACATCGCGCGCAGAGCTTGCTTATTGTTGATCCGATTAAGCTAAGCTCTGATGACAGATCGTAGATATCTGTGCAGAATTGCGGAATTACGATTCCGTCTAATGCAGTTTTGGAACGATTTATTTTTAATTTATGTCATGCTGTGCTTTTCTAGTTTATTCATTTAAACGAATCATCCTTATTATTTGCCAAACTGTGGTTACAGGGCATAGCTCAACTACATCACAAATCTCATCATAGAACATTATTTACTTATGGAGTTAGAATTGAAATGGATGTTAAAAGTTAAAACTAGACGCCATAAAATCCGTAAAATTAGTTTTATTTCATGTGTAGTATTCGTGAAAATATAAGAAACCGAAGTTAAAGTTTAGTTTAAAGTTTACTTAATCGAGAACAGATGTAGATGTCTACGGGCCACAACATACAGTTGTTTGTTACCTTTAGTGGATGCTGTTCACACTGAAGAAGCGCGGCGGACCAACCGTATACTTAACTCATAACCCGCCTGGAAATTGAGGAGGTCTGTGCCCAACTATGTGACGTATAGGGTGTACTTTAGCTTTTACTAATAAATTCTTAAGAGGCACCAAAATACTCTTAAAAATAATAAAATATAAGTAAAGTAAAGTAAAGTTACAGCCTATATACGCATTGGGACTGCTGGGCACAGGCCTCCCCTCATTTCTGGGAGGGATTTAGGACAAGGAAGTATCCACTGCGCTGCCCCAATGTGTGTTGGCGGACTTCACATGTCCTCGAAATATATTTTTTATTTCTCAGATATGTAGGTTTCCTCACGATGTTTTCCTTCACCGCTGATCACGTGGTAATATCAGCACTTAAAGTTGCAATTAACAATTTCATTGGTACCGGTGGGGATCGAACTCGGGTTGCTCGCGTACCGTGAAGTTTACAGCGAGCTCTAAGCCCTGAGCTACCACGGCTCAAAAAAACGTATTAAACATTAAATATTACGGAAATCGTAGAGATTATAAATTATATTCCAAATACAAATGTCATATATTGTTTCAAAACAATTTCGGATGCAGTAAAATCCATGGACATAAAATGTTATAAGCATTCTATTTTGAAAATTAATTTTTAATTCATTTTGTTCAACCACAAATAATTCTGTTAATGTTACATGCACCAAACTATTGACACGTCAATGCATCCATAATCCACATCCTAAGTAAAGCATTTTTCCTTGGAATAAAAAATAACATAAAAGATTAAGTACATACAATTTAAAATCACCTTTACCTATTGATTCTCAAAGTACAGTTTTAATTGTTATGAGTTACAAATCGGTTAATAATAATACAAATTTAGACACGTTTTATGAATGGCCAGTCATGTTCGTATTTCAAATAAATAAGAAAAAAAAGTGTTTTGTTGCCACGATGTCTGCCGTAAATCGTCGCCCATTGAGAACCGCTGACTCGAACGGATCTAAGAAAAAATGGACGACGCGCCAAGATGGCGCGCTAACTACCTGGATGTTAAACTAACTATAAATTGTTGGAGTCTACGACTTTTATCGTTTTATTAAGAAAGATCCCAGACACAATTTTTAAATATTTCTTCATTTACTTTGACTTTATTTGGATTAAATACGTTTTTACTTTTAATTGTGGGATTAACTTCGTAGACTAATTTCATATAATAATATAATATTACTATTTTATTTCATATTTACTTCTATTTACTACCGTACTCGTATGGCAACTCACATATTTTTAAATTTTCTAATATTACGTCCACACTACATTTAAAAATGTCATTGTAATAATACTAATGGCAACTCAATATTTATTTATAATTTATAATTGAAGAGACAAGCAAACTAACAGTCCACCTGGTGGAAAGTGGCTACTGAAGCCCATGGGCAACTGCTACCAACACTAAACAAAGAAGACTTCAGATGCGTTCTCACCACAGATTACTAAGATGAAATATCCTCTCAACCTGTAATTATACTGTACTGGCTCTCTGTACCCTCCAGACCGGATTACAACAAACTAACCCGCTTTCTTGTCTTTACGATACAAATTTCGCAATTGAATTTAAACTGCCCGATGAGCTAGAGATTTTAAGCTTTAAATAAAGCTCAGGACCAAACATTGTAAAAATGGTTGCCATTTTGAATTATAATTATTTTTAATAATCACAGACTTAGACAAATAAAAATTTTATAAACAATATTTTTAACGCATTCTAACTTTCCCCGAAACTTTTCCCTAAGGGCTTTTTTGTTTATCTATGGACGACCGGTAGTTTTTTAGTCCGTCAAAGAAAACTGAGCTTAATTGCTGCATATTTTTTCTTACTTTAAGCCAGTGCTTGATTACAATCCCCCTGCTGGTGATGACGAAATTCTAGGTAAATCACACTGTCTCAGCGCAATAAAAGTCAGTTTAATGTTGGCTTGAAGATTCCATTTCACACATTGTAACTGGTTCGAAAGACGCTGGCACAAAATTAAGTCACACTATGCTGCACGTATTAAAAGTATATATTTACAAAAGCGCTACATTTTCATTGAGTCGACTATTGCAGGCTGCAGGAGCGTGGGGAGCAGAATTAATAGATTTTATTACGTCGATAAATTCTGTTTATTTACGCTCTGCAAGGAATAAAATACACGTTGTAAATTTTAGAACTTATTCGTTACGCTTTTCATACCAAGGGTTAGGTGTAGTAAATTAATCTGTTAAATATTTATGAACATTGACTCATTAGAAACAACTCAAATATTAATTTAAAATATTGAATCTAAGAGGAAGTATTGTATATTAATTAATAATTTAAGTTTTAGCTTTTTTTCATGGTAATCATTCATCATCATCATTATAACCCTTCACAAGTCCACTGCTGGACATAGGCCTCCCCTAAGGAATGCCACAAAGCACGATCCTGAGAGTATATTTTATATGTAAAAGAAGTTTTTTTTTAATTTTATTAAAGTGCCAGCTACTAAATAAATTCACAACTGGTCATAGGCTCATAGGTATCTTCTGTCTGTGGATCTAGGTATTTTTACTTAACCTGTTCCGTTATGTCTTGAAACTGATAAATACTATCGAAATAACTTTCTCTTTTCTCGCTTTAAACAGTAATGAACCTAATAAAGTAATTTCAAAGTCGCCAAAGGTGCCCATTTACTTGCTCGAGTTAATCACTCAATCGCCTCTCAAGTGTCTCTAACCTAAAATGTTAGTGAATATATAAAACACATTATCATCACCATCATCATCATAATAGCACAAGACCTCTACTTAAAATATAAATTCTCCAAGCAATGCCACAAAACATGGTTTTGAACTACCTGTCCATTGACTTCCTGCATGTCTTTACCAAATCGTCACTTCATCTAGTGTGGGTCATCACTTCATCACCCTACAAAAAATATAGATACTTTAAATTTAAATATATAAATATGCAAAAATATCAAAATTAAGAGCAATGTTTAGACATGATACGGGAAAAAGCTTCATAGGTACAAAGTGCCGAATACTTTCTGGATCTAGGAGATAAGAAATGTGACTTACGTGCCATAGTGCACTGACATAGTGATTGACGCCAAAACGCTAATATTCAATGATAAAGTATCTTTAGTTAATAAAAATGTACAGCTAATCAATATCAAACGAATAAAATAATATTAATTTTCTGTAGCAACGCGGTAGCACCTGGCAGCAAAAAAGCCATTGCTGAAAAAACAATATCCGCTTAAATTCAAATTTCGAACACATGTCAAAGTTTAAAAGTGTTCATTAATCTTCCCACTCATCGACGGACGGCTGTAATGAACGCTTCAACCAACCTAAATTAATTATCTTGCCATCAATTAGCGGTGTTCTTGTGTTCCGTTCGCGATGTGCAACGTTTTACGCTCCACATCGTTAACATTGCGCGTGTTGGCAATAGCATGTAACGAACGCATTTGTTTTGCATGCAACGTTAAGCTCGGTTATTAATTAATTAAATATCTCGTATATTATTCTCTATTTAACCTATCATCATCACAGCCTATAAAAGTCCACTGCTGAACATAAAACACCGTGGCAGGCAACTATGGCAAATATCCCCCAGATTTGCCATAGCTGCTACGCTTGGCAGGCGGATTGGTTGACGCATTTTTTTCTAGTTGATATTAGAAAGATGCTACTTGCTGCGGCTGCTTTATCTTGGTTAAACAAATATCTTAAACAAAATATTATTTTAATAATACTCGCCTCATGTTCTTAAATATATAATGAATAGAAGTTAAAGCCGTCCTCCATATGCACCTAATAATTAAATCGAACTGATGTTATCGATATTAGAATTGTGTTCAAGTCGATATTCAAACCATTAGCGCTAACAGGTATAGCGATTGAAGACAATAATGATTCTAGCACAGATAAATATTTAAAATTAAATGTTTTTTTTTTTACAAAAACTAAATGCAAGGTTTTACCAGCCTGACTCTTTGTAAATATGTATAAATTTAGGAGCTTCAAATTCAAATTTAGTGAATCGTTATGTACACGTCATGGTCTCACTCGGGCATGGCGCACACAAGCCCATATTCTTGTCGAGAGATTAAGCAATCGCGAGAAAAAGACATACAGCGGAATTTCAATGCCCCTCCGGCTTCCATAAATTACTTAAGCCCAATCATATTTACGAGGCGTCGAGCCTATTTTCTCGCATCGGCGACGCCATATTCAGAAAATCTTCTAATTAACTTATGACCCCATTATAGCTGCAATATTGGAATAAAAATATTACATTACAAAATAAGATGATGTGTTACTGTACATTCAAATCGAATATAAGAGTTCGTATATAAGAATACCAAGTGCAAAATAGCAGCTTAATGCTGCTGTGTTTCGTAGAGATACGAGACCATTTTTACTGGAAATCGGGCATTCCATCTTAGTCCTTAGGGGTGACAACGCATCTGAATTTTGATTCTTAATCGAGGTTAGATGTACCTAGATATCTATGGGCCACAGTACCCACTTATTATCTAGTGGACTATGTGTTCGGTTATCGACCTTATTCCTTAAAGAAAACTATAGCAATATATATTCTATGAGGCTGTCTATGGGGAAGCTTTTTTTATAGAATATATGTATGTATATTTTTTATAGCCTATGTTCAGCTGTGAACTTTGATAGGCTGTAATAAATGAATGAATTGTAAATGTAAGTTAATTGATGTGCCGGACGGGCGAAACTCTCCGGAGTGAATGTCGACAGAGATACTCCGCGAGTCGCTCACGCCCTACACCTATAGGTTCCGGAGGATACTTACCGCCGTCTTTGTGGGTGCAGCTGGGGTACTGTGGACTAAGGTTAAATCAAAATGCACGAAATAGAATACAAATGGCAAGGCAGTGGCCAGCGGTTCGACTGCTCAACTATTCGGCGGAAATCTTCTGACTATTGTTTATTGACCACGGTTGTTGAATACGGTTGTTCAACTATGGTTATTCACTATCAGTTGGTCACTATATATTTCAAAAGATTTCTTCAAATGATTATGGTAGTATCAAATATTTATTAGTAGTAGCTGGTTTTATCAACACTGTCTGACTAGCTGCTATTATCAACTAAAATAGCTATTTCTATCACTTGTGTAACTGCCAATATCAGTTACCACGTTATACAACCAGTTATCACTATCACCTGTAACTGCGAATATCAGTTACCACGTTATGCAACTAGCTATCACTTTCAAATATGTAAGTGCGAATATCAGTTACTATGTTGCTAGCTACTATTCACTATTCACTATATTCTGCTACTAGTCACTTCAGCTACTACTGGTTACTACCGCTTCTTACTGGTAGCTCTTCACACTACAACGTTACTGGGTCCCGAGCCCCTAAGGTAGACTTGAGCGTTACTTTAAAGTGAGCCGCTTGCCATTGTCCGTTTTGCCTCTTTGTTGCATAACATTTTCACTACAATTGTCATAAATTATAATTTTATTCATACATGGTCAATTCCTACACTAATGTACTATATATTATTAAATCGGCAATTTAGTCCTTTATTAGTATACCATAAAGGTTTCTTAATATATTAACATTATAAAAGTTATTAAACAAAATGTCCCGAATTTTCATAATATTTGGGTACATTAATTCTTTAATTTCACTATAAAAGGAAATAAGTTTAATTACGCTAAATATTCTTTTAATTCCTTAGTTTATAAATTTTAATCTAAGTAATTCAAAATTATATTTACAATTCTTCCAGAACATAAAATTATTTCCATCATTTTCGGGATCAACTATTACGCAGTTAATTAAAACTTCTAGAAAGTTCTACAATACGTCGCTCTGATAGGTCGACTTTTCTTTGTATATAATAATATATTTTCTTAACTATTATCAAATTCGATGTTCTATACTAACATATTAAGGTTATAAATATGTTGCAAAACTATATTAATACACTTTTCACTTAGTTTTGTCAGTAATTTCACTTTTAATATTGTCTTTAATCACTTCGTTTCTTAACACTATTTGGCCGTCGCGAACAATTGAAATTAACACATATACATAATAGTTATTACTAATAAATATTACGATAACGCTTTAAAACAAAAGCAATAGCAGGTCACGCACGTATCAATTAATAAGTGTAGTTTTTTACCTCACCCTTTTGTTACCCTTTTGTTATTGTCGGCGATACCGGTACACGGTAAAGTTTCTATAAACTCGTGATTGTACCGTAATGTAATGTTCAAATAATAAGTGAAATAAATAAATAAATAAAATATATAATTGTGGCAAATTTTAATCATCGATTTGAATAAGTATCTGAAACAGACAGACAGATACCTACCGAAATGCTGATGCTGATTTTGGCACGGAATACTAAAAGTGTATTTAGCATTATTTTTTAGTTAATGTTTTGCTTTTAAATATGATTCATCAGAAAAGATACGCAAAATAAGGTAATCGAGGAGTTGCTTAATCGTTTTAACATCTTTACCTTTATCCAAATTTGGTTTAAGCTGTTTTGAAATCAGAATGTTGAACTTCGTCGCAAAAAAAAAGATTATCCAATGTTGTTTCCAATGGGCGGAGTTCATTGTAGAGCATTTTGGATTCGGAAGTTAATACAAGTAGAAATTTCTAAACATCTCCACGTTTTAGAGTCCGTTTTCAGTATTTTAAAAGGTTTCCTGTGTGATTGTATACGATTTTGAAATAACTATTTGATGTCCTATCAATATTCTCCATTATAATTCTAATTTATGTCTGCATATTAGTTTCATCAGTATATCATGTATCTTTATGTATCTTATATTATATTTTCTTATAATATATAAATTTATATATTTGTGTTTATGTTTATATGTACGTGTATATTCATGTATATATGTATGTATATGTATGTGTGTATGTATATTTCTGTGTAACCACCTTCGTAGTTCTATCATTGCCCTAAGGTTGACCGGCAGAGAATGCTTTAAGAATTAAGTCCGACTTTTCAATAAAGTTTAACTAATAAATAATAATAATAATATTTAATAACAAAACACCTACTTCTGAAACTCCTAGTGAGGGCGGTAATGTTTTTAATAAATTTTATTACTAAAGTAAAATATACAAATCAAGTAAAATAACAACATAAAATGTTTGTGTATTTATATTATAGTAACAAAGATATTTCCATAATCGTAACTTCTCAGATCTTTCGAGAATTACCATGTAATTACTGTGGTATAACGTAATCGGGTCAGATGAGAACAAGGCTTTGATTTTAAAGGGAAAGCGATTACCCTTTGTTCGCCGGTTTCGTATTCATAATGAACTAAATAATTCTTTAACAAGCGTTCGTAGCTTAACTCACGGATTATTCTTTAACTCTGAAGTAGAATGTACCACGAATAAAGAATTGTTTCTATTCTTTCATTCATTCATCATTCTTTAGGATTTTATAGTATATTATCTATTTTTTTATTTTTAATATTTTTATTGCGCAACGAAACCGGTATATAAAAAAAAAACAGATTAAGGCTCTTATTTCTGAAAGATTTTAAGGCCAAGGAAGAGTCTGCCGATGAAATAATGCGTGTAGGTATTCACGTTTTCTCGAAATGTTTCTTTTTTAATTTCTCTGTCATGTGGTAATTGCTGAGCAAATGGTAATCAGAATTTAAAACTGCACTCAACAATTTCGATCAACTCGAGTTTTTTCCTGAGCTACCAAGGCTCTTTGCTAAACTATAGATAAAAATTTAAAAAAAATTGGAAAGCACTCATGTCTACATTTTCTATTATTGATGTGTTAAGGATATAAATTATTTATGGAATATGCAACTAAATTGACTTTTATTTAATTTATACCTACGTTTTTTCACTTGGAGATTTTTTTTCATGTTTGTGGTTTTACGAGTAATTAACACATGTAAAAACAAAATAAATCTTAAATAGTACCTACATTTTTTTGTTAGTATACTCTGATAATGCTCTGAGGCGAAACCAGTCAGTTTATAAATTTAATAAATTCAAATAATAGACAATTCAAATCACAGAAATAAATTGATTTTTATGTGTTTATAGTAATTAATAAGTTATTTATATACGATTATAAAAACATAGTTCCTACAATAACAAACATTGGACTTTAAATAATAAGTATATTTTTAATTTATTTTGACGTGATTAAAATTGGTATTCTTACTAACTAGCACGGCGGATGTTCTGCCTTTTCCGGTAGGTGGCGCGATGAACATTATTCATGTTATATAAAAGTCCACTGCTGAGCATAGGCCCCTCCTTAAATTGCTTCATATGTTTTATCATTGCCACGCTTGGCAGGCGGGTTGGCAACCGTAATTCTAGCTCACCGTTGCAAAACAGAAGTTCGTTTATACCAGTTTTCACCTGAACTACATACATAGCCTCCATTGATGTGTGAGCTGATGAAGCACCGGTCCCGCCATCGACCTCAAACCACAAATGAGCTCACTGAAAGTGTTTTTGCGGTTAAACGGATTAACAGACGATATAATAAGATAAGAACTCATCATTAATCAGTTCTCTAATTGGATACTGTAATAGGATTCAGATATTGAAGATTGTGTTAGTATTGTTGCGCGCCACTATTAATGGTTTATACATGGCAACACTAGTTACCACTAGCGCACTCTAGTATCGAGTAGCAGAACTAGGAGAGTCAAGATCCTTCTAGAAATTTCGGGACCGATATGTACTCGAACATTCTAGATGTTTCTACAGTAGAAGGTTCTGGAAACTATCTGAGGCCCTATATAAGGCCGGTATAGACCGCGACCGAGTCAGTATTGAATTGGCGATACAAGCGAAGACTTCGAAGCGATACAACTGCGAACTAAAGCGATCTGTAGTAAAATTGTGTTTTGTTATTAGTGTGGTTTAAAGTTGTAATTAGTGTTGTGTAATTAAAGTGTCAATTTTGGTAATTCACTCGGCAGTTTTTAATTGTCTCGAACCCCAAGCTCGTAACAGTATTTAGTGTTATGGTGGCGGTATAAGGGAATCTATCACCCCGTTTCATAGCAGTTAATGATTGAAATGAAAACGGACATAAATACATTCCAACCAAAAATAACCTCCTTTTTAGTAGCGCCGAAGTCGGATAGTAATAATAAAACTTTAAATCACTGAAAACCCATGTCAAATATAAAAAATAAATAAAAAAACCACACAATTTAAATTCTTCGATATATGTTCTATGTCTTAGCAAAGACTAGAAGCCATTAAATTATGCGTAGGTTATTTTATTCTTTTTTTTTTTTAAGTCACTTTTTACTTTCTTAAACTTAGTTTTTACTATTTAAAAGTTAAATTATAGCATCACAAGCTGTCTAAATATTTATAATAAAAACTTTGGCCCCTAATTTTCCATTCTTAGGATTAGAATTATCATCTTTAGATTTAATGAGACCACCTTTGAGGTATAGCCTATTAAATAAAAACAATAATTGAATACGGTCAACAATTGGTGAAGATATCGCGTAAGGTACATATCAACATAATACAGTCGAATTGAGAAACTTTTGAAATTGACTAAAAAGGATAAAGAAACTCACAGGGTTCATCCCTGGACGTTTCCATTGAATACTGTATTAATGCATATTGACAGTAATACCGTGCATTAACAATGGGTAAAATAAGAGATTTTGTACAACCGACTTCAATATAAATAAAATGAGAACATCATCAATGTAGTCGAAGTCAATTAAATACGCATTGTTAAAGATAGCTCAAAAACTACAGGTCAGATATTGACCAAATTTATATGGGACCACATGAGAACCACCAGCTTTCAAATAAAAAAAAGAATCATCAATATCGGTTCACCTGGAAAAAAGTTCTGAGGTAACACACAAAAAATACAGTCGAATTGAAAACCTCCTCCTTTTTTGAAGTCGGTTAAAAAGGCATCTGGTGACAACAATTGGTGGAGATATCAAGAAACATACATACAAAAATAATACAGTATAATTGAGAAAATTTTGAAGGTGTCTAAAAAATCGGAGTATGTTGCAGAAGTGAATGACAAAGTTGGCAAGGGACGCCCCTAGACGAAAGTTTATCGACCAAGTTGGTGATATATTGAAGATGGTCCACATTAGGGTACTCCCTTAACCGACGAGCATGTATGCGTAGGTATATGGATGTAAAGGAGGCGAGAGAGGTATGTCAAGAACGTGCCAAATGGAAGTCCATAGTTTCTGTCTACCCCTTGGGTGACAGGCGTGAGTGTTTATGTCATTGTCTAAAAATTATAAAGAAAGGCTCCACATCCCTGGACATTTCCATTCCATATTAATGCATATTACATAAGGTAATACCGTGCATTAAAATGGCATCTGGGGACAGTTTTAGCGGGGCGTGCTCACGACGTAGAACGGCCGGCTGGCGAGCGGACCGGCTCGGCGCGGCGGCTCTACAGTGTCGGGTTTCTACTGAACACAATATGCGAATGAACTCGTATTTGCTACAAACAGAATGGCAGTTTCATATTTATTGCGACGTGTAGCCATCCGTCCGGGTAGCCCCAGATTTGTCCTAACCGGGAAGTTATAATATAATATTGTGTTTCAGATCGAATTTCGGTCGGCGGCCAGTCGTAACTAAGATTAGCCATCTGCGTAAGACAGGATCATAGTGCCCGAGTGCGCAAGCACAGGTGCACTCTCTATTCCCTCGCTGTCATAGTCCGATGGGACGGTAATCCGACACGACCAGAGAGCAATCAGTCGCAGGACCTACGGTTTTACGTTCTTCACCGACAACTTCCTGACTTCGGGCTGCTACTGAGAATTTCGTGACAGAAAAAACCCAATAACTGATTTTGGCTCGACCCAGGATTTAAACCCAGGAGAACTCATGATCAGCAACCGCGTTTACGATCACTATACCAATGAGACAGTCGAGAGGGGAGTGTGGAGATACACAGTCAATCTGTAAACAATCCACTGCTCAATTTGAAGACGGGTGTTAACCGAGTTGTTGAATCTCAAACAGAAATTTAGTCGGCCAAACAATTACATGCTAATTAATTTCATTAATCTCTTACATAGTACAAAAAAGTCGCTTCCCGCCGTTAGCACGCTTAGATCTTTTAAACTACGCAACGGATTTCAAAGCGGTTGTCATCAATAGACAGCATGATTCAAGAGGAATTATATATATTATTATTAATACGTGCATACTATATTTATATATAATATGCATGTATTATACATATTTATTTATATGTACATATAAATACATGCATATTATATATATTATTATTAATACGTGCATACTATATTTATATATAATATGCATGTATTATACATATTTATTTATATGTACATATAAATACATGCATATTATATATTATTATATACCTAATTCTTCTGTTCGTGTGTATGTGACTGAACTCCGCCTAAATGGCTGGACTGATTTTGATCAAATTTTGTGTGTGTGATTAAGTTGATTAGAGAATGATTTAGATTCACAATTGGACTCGGTAGGTGGCGTTGTTGTCGAGATCCAGAAATCAACCGTGCTAAGCCTGGGCGGATGTCATTTATAAATTTCGGTGTGCGTATATGTTCGTAATTCTTCTCCTCCTACACGGCTTGACAGATTTTGATATTTTTATGGGGTACTTATCGGGTCACCTGGATGGTTCTGAACTATATTTGAACCCGGTAGGTGGCGCTGTTGAGATATCCAGAAATCACCCGTGCGAAGCTGAGGCAGATCGCTAGTTGTAAATAAAACTAGTGTTTGTTTACCAGACCCTTTTTCACACTTTGTATGGTCGCTCAAAACCGAGCACAAAGTCCACTTGATGGTAAGTGGATCTATGACTATCCTCGATTCAGGCTCAAAATGCAGATGTGTTTTACCCTTGAGGTGGAATGCCTCGTTTTCAGTAAAAAGTTTCTCTGGTTCTTTACACTCACCATACGAAACACATTAGTTTTAAACTGCTAGTTCACGTCACAGACAACAACGTAATACGTAATATAAGTAATTCTAGTTTGTTAATAAAAAAAATTTGTTTATTCTCCATTTATAATAAATGTTGTTTTTGTGGTTTAAGATTATACATAATAGTATACTCTGTATTTTAGTTCTATTATTTTTAGTTAGAGAAAATAAAGAATATAATAATTTATTTATTTTCTTCTATTTTCCTATAATATGTTCCATAGACATTCAATGGTCTATGGAACCATTTATGTCATTACTGGCCGGCAGAATATCAGCGCTGTGCTGTTGTTGCAATAACGGTGATGTATATTTTTACATCAATATGTTCTTACAACAAAATTATTGAGTATTAAGGGTAAAGTGGTAAGACCTTTTTTAAGTGAATTTAATAGATCTTTAAATTTTATTTTTAAAATTTTTGCTGTATCTAAGGTAGATAATTTTCAACAAAGAGCAACAAACCGAGATTAACATAGTTTAACTAATTGCCCAAAGACCAAAATCGCTATATATCTACAGATTTTACTTAACTTTTAATATGAATTCAGAATTACATACCTTTTCTTATTATAGTTCAAGTCAATTAAAAAAATGTTACCCTACGGTAGGATTTCCTGTATCGTGAAGGTGTTTTACATACATAAATACATGATAATTCTATGGTTCCCTAAATAGCTTAATTATTTATCTTCGTCCTTATTCCCTTAATTATTTTTCTTAAGAATTGTTATTTCATTGGTAAATTTTTATGTTTATTTAGTAAAACGAAAATGTTGTCAAGGGGCGTGACCTTCTGCTACAAGCCTACAAGTGCTTATTTACTTACTAGAAAGTCTCAACATTTTCTATAAATATATAAACGAAATGAATAAACATATTCTTATTATTATTATACATAAATTGCACAGGTACAAACACCCAGACTCGGAACCATTATTTGTTGGTCATGCACAGCACTCCGCTACCGAGTCGTAATTTTTATTATTATGTAGTCATAGTGAATATTTATTGAAAGACGTGTCGGTTAAAAGATCCGATTACAACGTGGGTGTCTTCAAGATACGAGCGAGCTAGAAGATTGAATAAGCTAAGTTGTTTAGTGGACTTGAAGATAGAATAATCTAAGCTAATCGGTTTTACCATCTTCGGTTAGATGGAGTGACGCGACGTTCTGGTAAGACATGCAGGATGGATGCAGGTGACTCAAAACCGTGCTTTGTGTCATTCCTTGGGGGAGGTCTATGATCATCAGTGGACTTGTGAAGGGCTGTAATGATGATGATGAATGATGATCTTCGGCTTTATCATCAAATACTATTATGTGGAATAGTAGTCTATCATTTGCTTATAAAGTTTACGAAAAAAGAACTGCTGCTAATTTTAAGTTAAATTCATTACGTGGTAGAGCCACGTAGCAGCTATATCATGGCTGTAGCACGAATTGGTCGACTCCACCGTCACGGTCTCACAGAATACTAGCGTAAAATAGCAGCTTAATGCTGCTATGTTTCGTATGGTGAGTGTAGAGAACTGGAGACCCTTTTTACTGGAAACGAGACATTCCATCGTAGTCCTCAGGGGTGACAACGCCTCTGCATTTTGACTCTTAATCGAAGATAAATGTAGATGTCTATGGGCCACAGTATCCACTTACAATCCGGTGTGCTGTGTGCTCGTTAGTCATCCCCATTCTATAAAATATTATAAATTTAACTTTACATTACTATAACTAAAAATTACAAAACGCCTCAATTTCCCGCCAAGATATTCAAGGAGTTCTTTTTTTTTAATTTTTACATGTCTTTTTTTCACAACATGCCAGCCTTCAATAAAAATTTTCTAAAGCCATGTCTATTTTAACCGTACGTAAAGTATTTAACACACTTGTATTTAGCGCGACATAAAATCGTTAACGATTCTCAACATTTCCAGCTTAATTACTCGCTCGCTAACACTGCACTTAGAGCTCGTAAACCTGAAGATCTAAAACTAATCACGTAAGGCGGTGAGAAACAGGAGATGTGTTACATCCCAAGATATACATTTTACGTCCCGAGATGAGTACTTTAAGGTGAATTTTCCTATTTTTGCCCTCATTTAATAGAGGTAAGAGTGACAAACTGTGAGGTATTCGATTTTACACACATACATCTATACATTATCATAAGCCAGTGCTTGTCTTTTTTAGTAGAATAAGGTGACAAATGAGAATACAGTTCACCTAATGATAACTGGATGCTGTGGCCATAGACTTCTACATCTATCCTAAATGCAGATGCCTCGTCATCTCTGAGGACTAAGATGCAAAGCCTCGTTTCCAGTGAAATGGGTCTCCGATTCTATACACTAACCGTTAGAAACGCAGCAATATTAAGCATTCATACATACATACTCGTATATACAAACAAACACGCATACATATATGTCCCTGCTCAATTGATATTTTTAATTATGATTTAAAAAAACAAATTTTTTTTCAGGATATAATGTTAATGTTGCTTATTACCGAGGTGAGAGGTCAGATATTACACATCATATGCGACTACTGTATGGTTCGCTCGTTTTTTTATTTTTATCTTATGAAAAAAGTAAATTAAATCAAACAGTTGCAGCACTTGGAGCCACCTCAAGCGGAACCCGCCGTCGTTTTTCTTAAATTCTGCCCGCTTTAGTACTAATTCGCTCGACAATTGCGTACGAGACAAGAAACAAGTTTTTCTGTTCGCAGCCGTAAGTAATGATTTACTAAATTTCGTCGCTGTGCCTGCAAAACTCGACTTTTTTTTTTTGGAGAAAATATAATAGTATTCACAATGCCCCATGCGCCTGAAACACCATAAAATATTATTTTTGCAAGCAAGCTATATTATGGTTGTAAGACGAATGGGTTGGCTCAACCGGGGTAGGAACCAAGCTCACAGTGCTGCTGTGTTTCGTATGGTAAGTATGGTGAGAGGTTCGGAGACCCCTTTCTACTGTTAACGAGGCATTCCATCTTAGACCCCACAAGGCATTTTGATTCTTAATCGAGGTTAAATGTAGATGTAAATGGGCCACAGTATCCACTTACCATTATTTAGGTGGACTGTGTGCTCGTTTGTCACCCTTATTCTATAAAAGAAAACCTGGTTTTATGTTCCTACTTCCTCATCAGTCACTGTTGGATATAGGTTTTTACCAAGGCGCGTCACTTACCCAGATATTCAGCTTCACGCAACTAGTAGCCTCCAGTCGCACTTCATTCCTGCTTAAAAACTATGTTTTGCAGTTGTCAGGTTTTACAGGCACAGCGACGATATGCTAAATAAAAATAAATACTGGCGATTACTAGGCTAAAGAAAAAAAAAATTGTTATTTTTTTTTATTCTTTCATTTCAATGTACCTGCTTACATACAATGTGGCCACAAGACAGGACAAAGGACGCCGAACATTATTGTCCCGCGCTTTATACCTGTGCAATAGTCAAACCGATGTCTTGATTGTCCTGTTAAAGTTACCGACCTGTTATGCCAAATGTGGATTAAAATATTTCCAAGGAATTGCCTCCCTATTGTAGAAACAGTAATGTTTTTTCGAATGTTTATAATACATTTAATATACTTTATGAACAAAGGGAATTATGATGGAGCTTAAGAATTTGTAAATTAAAATCTCAGACTAACTTAATAAGGAGATGGAAGAATACTTTGAAAGCGTGTTTATGAGTGATGAAATATTTGAATCAAATGAAATAGAAATTCCGAAAGAAGAGGAAAGAGATAGAGAGATAAGTATAGATGAAATAATGAAAGCAATGAAAAGTATGAAAGCAGGTAAGGCAGCCGGATATGATAGAGTATCACTCGAAATGCTAAGGGCTGGAGAGGGAGTGGTGGCAGACCTGCTGTACACCTTGTTTAATTTGTGTTGGGAACTTAAGCGGGTACCGGGAGACTGGTGAAAAGCCGTGATAGTCCCACTATATAAAGGAAAAGGATCGCAGCAGGACTGTAAAAACTACCGTGGTATCAGTCTTCTTAGCATTGTGGGAAAACTGTATGCTAAGGTACTAATTGAAAGAGTAATGAAAGATACTGATGGAAAAATTTGGGATGTGCAAGCGGGATTTAGAAAGGGAATGGGATGTATGGATCAGGTCTTTTCCATGCGCATGATCGCGGATAAGTTTTGGCCAAAAACCAAAAGGTTTTGTGTATGTTGGACTTAGAAAAGGCTTATGACAGAGTGGACAGGAATGTGTTATGGCAAACACTGAACTCATTTGGGTTGAGCGCTGGGTTGATACAGGCATTGAAGTCTCTGTATATGGACTCCAGTGCTTGTGTCAGGATCAACGGGCCTACTCGGACTGGTTTGGCGTCCATAAAGGGGGTCAGACAGGGCTGTGTGGCTTCCCCGTGGCTGTTCAACCTATTTATGGACAGTTGTTTGGAAAATTTGAAAGTTGAAGAGTGCGGGTTAAGAATGGGTGAGTTAACCGTCAAATGCCTTTTGTACGCCGATGATCAAGTCATACTCATGTCGTTGGCGGCCGAGTTGCAAATGATGGTTACATTAATGAACAGTTCATTAAAAGAAAGGGGAATGGAGTGAACGCAAGTAAGACGAAAGTTATGGTTTTTGAAAGAGAAGAGTGTAAAACGATACGTGAAATAAGAATAGAAGGGGAATTGGTCGAGCAAGTAGATGAGTTTGTGTATTTGGAATGTGTATTTAGCAGGGATGGTAGATATGATAAGGATATAGAACGAGGAGTGAACGCAAGAAATAAAGTAAATTGGGCTCTAGACTCTGTTGTGGAAAGTCAGAATGTATCCAAAAAGGCACGTATGGCAATTCACAATGCTGTGTTAGTCCCTACTTTAATGTATGGTAGTGAAAGTTGGGTGTGGCAGAAGAAGCACGAGAGTAGAATAAATGCTGTAGAAATGCGGTCATTAAGAAGCATGTTAGGGCTGAATCTGAATGACAGAGTGTGAAATTGTGTGATAAGGGAAGAGTGTGGTTTGCAAGATGATGTTGTGACCAGGATTAAGAAAGGAATGCTTCGGTGGTTTGGTCATTTAGAAAAAATGAATGAGGAAAGAGTGACAAAGCAAATTTATGTGGCAGAGGTGAACGGCAGAGTCGGGAAGTGACGCCCTAGGCGAAAATTTATCGACCAAATTGGCGATATATTGAAAATGGGCCAAATTAAGAGCACCCTTAACCGACGAGCGTGTATGCGTAGGTATATGGATGTGGAGGAGGCGAGGGAGGTGTGTCAGGATCATGCCAAATGGAAGTCCTTAGTCTCTGCCTACCCCTCTGGGTGACAGGCGTGAGGTTTTATGTATGTTATGTATGTAACTTAATAAGATACATGGAGCGTATCCAATCCTAAACCATGTCAACTACATGGTAGAGTCATGTTACAGCTATATTATGATTGTAGCATAAATGAATACCAGCGTAAAATAGTAGCTTAATGCTGTTATGTTTTGTATATAGGTACTGGAGGTCCTTTTTAGTTGAATCGAGGCATTCCATGTTAGTCCTCAGGAGTGATGACGCATCTGCATTTTGATTCTTCATCGAGGATGGACGTAGATCTCTATGGGCCACAGCATCCACTTACTCAGGTGGACGGTGTGCTCGTTGGTCACCCTTATTCTATAAAAAAATATTATATATACTTAAAATTTATTACATTGAAGCCGAAACTTGAAATTTGATTTGTTATTATATATATATATATATATATATATTATTTATAATTTAATTGAATAAATTCAGTGTTCATGCAAGTAATATTCTCTAAAATTCAGCTAAAACGTTAACGTTCTAATCACCCTCTGTACTTTATTTAATCCGTTACTAATGAAAAATTCAAGTACAAACGAAAAATCACGTTACCCCCACATAATCCTAATTCCAACATAGCAGCGAGTAAACACGCGGACTAATAACTATGCAAATTTCGACAAACAATCTGGCAGGCGCAACTAGTGTAGAATTACGTTTGTGATTAAATACGACCAGTTAATGAAAAATCCCTCAACCCCTCCGGGCGTTGGGGTGGGCGATATCGGGAGGGTTAAGCGAAGTGTTGCTTGGCTCGGGTTGCAGTGGATGAGAGGGTCGGCTACAAAATGTCTAGATCACCGGACGCCGCGGGCTGCTTACGAAAGGACTGTCGCGAGAAAAAGTGCAAGTGTGAAAAAAATTCGTTAGAATATGTTCTTCTACTTATTAATAGTTTTGTCATGTCTTTAACCTGAACCTAATCGTTGAATTTCCGGCCGTACAAAATTTGTCATAATGGGTCTAGTTTCAAATAAGCTCGATAAAAATAATTTACACTGCAGTCATAATCATAAACACTCACGCTTGTTCACCTCACCGCTCACCCAGAGGGGTAAGCAGAGACTACGGACCTCCATTTGGCACGATCCTGACACCTCTCACCGCCCTTACTATACCTATGCATACATGCTCATCGATTAAGGGTTCTCTTAATCTGGCCTATCTTTAATATATCGCCAACTCGGTCGATAAACTTTAGTCTATGGCGTCCCTTCACGACTCTGCCGTTCACTTCTGCAACATCTACATGACCAAACCACCGAAGTATTCCTATTTTAATTATACAATACAATACATTGTAAAAATATGACGGTGGTTTATTTATAAATTAAATAAATATTTGCAAAACCCTTTGCAAATACATACGCTTAACACTTGAAGAGATTTTTTAGTTATATATAAAAATCCAACTGGCTTTTTAAGAGTTAACTGAGGTAAGTTAAATACTAGTTTAAAAAATAGCAATCCTATTAACATTACTAATATTCTCGTTAATAAGTGAAAGGACTCCTTTGCTATCTAGGAGTTAGGCTGGGAGATATTCCATCTCAGTCCTCCTTGGCGTTAACGCAATCTTTATTTTGAATTTTAGTCAAAACTTGATGAAGGTGTCTATGGGCCACAACATCCACTTACCATCAAGTGGACTTTGCGCCCTATTGTTAATGAAAGTGAAAAATAATACTTTTTCTTTTATGTACTGTATTGCAGTAAAATTTTAAAATTTATTTACTGTTCACAAATAAAAAAGACCCTTCATATTTTTTTTATCAGTACAAATTTGAATGTTTTTCCGTGCGTTATTTTCTACCCGACTGTACTGTTTATAGGGATCAAAGCCACTCGTCCGCGGATTCATCGGGAGCGATTCTCGCAACGGTTAACTTGTTCATTCCCACTCAACTATACGACACCTACAACACGGGACACTGCTTTATACCAACCAATTTATACTTTAAAGGAAACCCTTGCTTTTATCATATAAGGTATAAAAGCTTTTCTCCATTTGATCATCAAATAGACTGTTCCCAACTTTTAAGTTACTTTAAATTTAGGGTTGGACACTCCCGCGAGCTCCCATTCTTCCACTTGCCCCACCATTTCGTAGTACTGTGCTTGATAACATCTCTCCTGTAGCTAGGTTAAGTAAACTTTATAATGTGGCCAGTAGCCGGACTGATATAAATTTTGTGTCCTCGTACAAGTTTCGCAAGTACTTGTTAGATACAATTTCAAATTAAGTTATTATTTTTGTATACTTATTACACATAATATCTATATCACTGATTGTTTTGTTTTAAAATGTTTTAATTTTTTTTTTCTTAACATAATATGTAAATTAAGATTTTAATTATGGTTTAGCGGTGTTTACCTGTAAGTAATTGTGCAATTAGTATTAGATCTTATTATATATTTAGATTTTGTATGTTAAATTGTAACAACTGTAGGTAGACCTTTTTTTTAAATAAAAAAAAAAAAAAATTTGCTTACCCTTTCAACAAAGGATTACAATGTATGTACATATAATGATTACATTGAGAAACACTGTTTATATTTGAGCTATCGAGGTTTCAAAAATTTGTCAAGATTAACATAATTTAGGTACGCTTTTTATAGAATAAGGGTGACCAAGCGAGCACACATAGCATAGCATACACACACAAGCGGCACATAGACTTCTACACCCATCCTCGATTAGGTATCGCAAATGCGCTGCCACCCTGAGGACCAACATGGAATGCCACGTTATCAGTAAAAAGGGTCTCCGGTTCCCTACACACACACTAGCATAAGAAACACATCATTATTCTACTGTTTTACGCTAGTATTCTGTGAGAGCGTGGTCTTAACCTGTTCGAGAACCATTCGTATTACAGCCATAATACAGCTGTAGTGTAACTCTACCACGTAAAAAATCTTCAAGCATAACATTAACTAAAAGCCTTATAACATAAAATTAACTATTAATGTGTAGGTGGTAATATATCTGGGAGTTTTCGCGGAAATTTGACATGAACGGCTTTTTACATACGACATACCACGTATTTGAGCAAAACGGTTTGCTTCGTCAGTCTTAATGCGTAAAGCAGAGCAGAGGAATAATTTGCCAGCATTTTGTCTTACCATAGGATTACAATGTGGGTGTCTTCAAGAATAGAATAAAATAGAATAATTTTTATTCAATATAGATTACAGAACATAATACTGATTGAAAGTCATTTTTTTACTATTACCACTGGTTCATCAAAAAGCCTATTTCCTAGGAAGAACCAGTATATTATGTATATACTATTACATTACTTTCAAGACAAGACTGTATAGGTTTTTTGTGTAAGCTTTCTGTATAAGCCAATTAATTTCTCAGACATACAGGTTTCTTCACAATGTTTTCTTTCATTGACGAGCCCGTACTGATTTACAGCACTAACAAATATTTATTGCTCTTATTATTATTGTTTGTATACACTTATTGCAACTATTTTTGTTCGCGTACTGTGAATTCTTTTTGCAAACTGTTTGGAGGCGGCGTGCTGGTTACTTTAAAAAATATTTTCGACTTCGAATAAACTGAAATCAGTTTATGAAATTACGCAAAAAAAGCCTTGCCATTATATCTTATTAGCAATGGAAAATACTTTGAAATGTAAATATGCTTAATTATCTATCATCCGATATTGTGCTTGAATCAGAGCGCTTATCCCCGAGTTCATATACATTATAGTATCCGGGTAAGCAAACTTTAAGACTTATAACTCCGAGAAAGCTTGCTCGAAGAAACTCTCTTGGGATAAAATAAATAATTTTTCAGTGATGAAACTTATCTACAAAAACTTAGAAAGTAAAACATTATCTAAATACAAGATTATATCCATAATCGTATGAGCCGATTCCGAGAAACCAATTACATATTATACATATAACAAGGAACAAATTTCACGACTTTGACATTGGATCTTATGTTCCTTTTGTGTTGTTGTTCATGTTAAATTTTTTACAGTAGGTTAAGGTGCGGCTGGGGTGGCCCTTTGGCCACTCTAAAGCCGCGTATATTATAATGATATAAAATATAATTCTTTTTTTTTTGGAGTTTATGGCCTGGTATCTAGACCTTTAGGCCAAGTCTTAGGTATTTTTATTCGGTTTATTATAATTTCTCCAAATGTTTATTTATCTTTCATAGTAGACTGCTTCACAATATGTTGCAGCCCTTGGGAGATTTTGACGGCAACTTGAGTCAGCAGACAGCTGATAGTTGGCGATGGTATCTCAAGGCGCCTCAGCAGATAGACACCTTATCTTGAGAATCACATCACCATCAGAGCACTTGTTTCACCGTTTCCACTAATAGTTCACATGCGCAGACACTTAATACACAAAATCGCAACACTTTTACATATCAAAATCCACTTCAAACCATTATTCAAACAATAATACAGGAGCAGCAAACCGCCGCCAATCAAGTTCCCGCCAAAACTCCTTATATAAAATATAATATTGAAGCAATTCAACTTTTTAATTTCAAAAATTCAAAAAGTATAAGTCAAAAGTAGTTTTGAATAACAAATTACAAACAAACTACACCTTACTGACTAACTAACTATACTAACCATCTTACTGCGACATATGAGAGAATTGCTTAAAAGTGTAGGGTAATACATTATCTATTCCATTTTTTTCACTCAAATATTCATTTTTATGTCGCTTCTCCTTTATTCCCTAGCAGAAGTCTAGTGTTTACAACTAAGCGTATCTAGACCATAATGGGCGAATCTTTGCATAATTTATTCAGTATCGATTGCCTGCTGTCAACCCTCCTTAATTGTCAATGGGTTTAGCTCGATAGTTTGTGCACTTCTTTGAAAGACTTCCGTTTTGCACATTTTTGCTGTTTTTAATTTTTTTAATAATGAGAATACATACATTTAATTTTTTATTCATTTTTCTTTTTACTTATAACAAGAGCCAAATAATGCACTATATCTATACATATAAAATTGAGGTGTCTGTTTGTAGTATTGAAATAACTGGCTTCTATTAAGCTCAGTATGATAATAAATAGCGAGCAAACACACCTGCAAGGCCCTACGTACTGCTGTAGTTTATAGACGGCGGTAGTCACTTACCATCAGGTGAGACGCATGCTCGTTTGCCCCCTCTTATATATAAATAAAAAAACATGCGTGAGTGTCGTGGAACACTCGGTTGGAACGAAGTTCCTTTCGTAGTATATTATTATTGATAAACGTATTATATTAATGATTAACAAATACAAATAAATGAGTTACTAGCGTCTATTAAAATGACGTGTCATTTAAAATAATAGTTCTTTCATGGCAAGATAAGAACTACGTCAGAAAGGGTCGTGACGGAAAAATCTTACACTTTTTCTCGACTAGCCCCCATCCGCCAAATTCGTACCGTCCAATAAGTAACTTCGTTCCAAAAATAGTATATTTATAATATTAGAGCTGTGGTAGGGCCTAAGCCGCGGTCAACTCGGGCTGTATCCGTGCTGATACCACGTTGTCGTCGTAAATAGAAAACATCGGTAGGAAACCTGCATGTCTGAGGAATAAAATATGTCGAGGAATGTTAAGTTTGCTCGCACGTAATGGAGAATCTCAGCGGTTTTATTAATTGAAAAACCCTCTCAGAAATGACGAAAAACATGTGATCTGCAGTGAGACGAATATAGGCTGTAAGTTTTATGTAGTAAAGCTACGCTGCAGCTGCATGATGACAGCAGCTTGACCGGAGAAGAAATACTCTCTCACAAAATACCAAAGTAAAATAACAGGGCAGTGCTACTTTATTTGGTTGTGAAGAGAATCCGAGTCCGGCTGGCTCATGCATGCTGCACTTGTATATTTTTTTAATATTAATATTTATAGGTGTTAGAGCCATGCTGCAGCTATAGTATACTAGCGTAAAAAAACAGCTAAATACTGCTGTGTTTCGTATGGTGAGTGTAGAGAACCGGATACCAATTTACTAGAAACGAGACATTCCATCTTAGTTCTCAGGGATGACAACGCATTTTACATTTTGATTCTTAATTGGGTATAGATGTAGATGTCTAAGGGTCACAGCATCTACTAACCATCAGGTGGACTGTATGCTCGTACGTCACTCATATCCTATAAAAAAACCTTATTGAATACATACAATTAGCGTTAAAACAAACTTTGTAAAATTTAAAGCCAACCCAATATTGCAGCGCAGTTACTTGATGTTACTTGAGTAAGTTAACCGGGCCACAAATTACTATGAACTTTACACTTGTAAAGTTATGTCTAAATTTAACTTCTCCATATAGGGCTTAAGACATAAAGCTCAGATGAGCTTTACCTATTGTTACCACGATAATTAATAGAGTTATAGTTTAGCTCAGAAGTTTCTCAGGGAAGTGCTTACGTTTTATAGAAGTGAGGGTGGATCAAGAGCATATAGCATAAGCAATAGCAATAGCCCACCTAATATTTATGATTGATCAATTCAGAATCAAAATACTGACCCACGTCGCCACTGAGGAACCTACATATTATCAGCTCGTTATCATTCAATCATTATTCATTTTTTTTCTAATAGAAAAAGGGCGACAAACAAGCACACAGTCCACCTAATGGTAAACCAATAATAGTAATGTGGCATAGACTTCTCGATTGAGAATCAATCTCATCCTCGATTGAGAATCAAAATGCAGAATGCATTGTAACCACTGAGGACTAAGAGGGAATGCCTCGTTTTCAGTAAAAAGGTTATCCGGTTCTCTTCACTCACCATACGAAACACAGCAGCATTAAATTGCTATTTTACGCTGGTATTATGTGAGAGCGTGGTCCTTCCCTGTCGAGCCGACAAATTCGTGTTACAGCCATTTTATAGCTGCAGCGTGGTTCTACCATGTATAACATTTAGGTTTATTCATTCAATAAAGCACATACCAAGTTCGCCGCTAAATATAGTCCTTCCCCATAGTTTACCTCATAGAGTGGGTAATGGATATTTACCATAATTTCAAAACCAAAAAAGGTCGTGGGTTCGAATCCGCCATTCGAATATGTCGTGAAACACTCCTAACACAAGCATTTTAAGCTTAAAGGTTAAAGGGAATATTAGTAATGTTTTTTTTTTTTCAGATTTTTTTCAGATTTACTTAACATTTTTCGTTATATTTTGGCCAATTTACACAATATTTTTATGAATTATAGCTTATGTATTATTCTGATGTATGACTATATTATTGTAAAGTTTCATTAAAATCCATTCAGTAGTTTTAGCGTGAAAGAGTAATAAACATCCATACTTCCTCACAAACTTTCACATTTATTATATTAGTATAAATAGTACAATATTGTTGAGGCGGTGTGTCTCCCCCGTGCATAGGAAACCTCGTAAAGCCGTTGGTCCTGCGCCTGATCTCTCTCCGGTCGTGTCGGATTGGCGTCCCATCGGACTATGAGAGTGAGGGATTAGAGAGTGTATCTGTGCTTGTACACTCGAGCACTATAATTGTGTCCTGCGTAGATGGCTAGTCTCCGTTGAGACTGACCGCCGTGACCGAAAATCTGTCTGGAGCACATAATTATTATTATATTCAATAAAAGTTAATAAAGGTATTCATATATAGGTATCTTATATAGTTCTTGAAATTTTTTTGTTATTGTTATCAACAAATGTAATGTAAAAACAATCTTATTGAGAGTTTTCTTCATGTCCGAAGTATTCCTTTCCCATTCCTTTTGGAATTGCGTATAAAACCGGTAAAGTGTAGCGGAACTTGGTCATGACAATTGAAAATTATAAATAATGATAACTTTTAACAAAAATTAAAACCCTTAGGGTTAAAAAAAAATCTCCAAACTTATATGGAACCACCCTTGAAGTCTAACCTATTGAATAAAGAAAGAACCATCAAAATTGGTTTACAATCTGCGAAGATATCGCGTAACATACATACAAAAAAAACATACACTCGAATTGAAAACCTCCCCCTGTTTTGAAGTCGGTTAAAAAATAACAGGTGAAACTAAAAGCAAAAACCGAGAGGCTTTGGAATAAATTTAAGATAAGCCGAACTACATTATAGTCGTATTGACGGATCATCGGCCACTGATGCCGGTGGTCGTTCGCTACCATCGCTCATTTTCCTTATGATAAACTTTATCTTTAACTGAAAAGTACATACTTTCCCAGTCCATTCGTCTTGTTAATAACCGCTAATGTGAGTTTGTTGGCTAAATATTGTTCTTGTTTTGTAGTAAGAAGGTAATTCGACTCTTCAGTTTTTTTATAAAACTGAAGTATCAATCGAAAATACATTCCAATTACCACTTGGTGGTACTGAATGTGGACTGTGATGGTGCTACTGCAATTTCAAATTAAAATTCAAAGCGTTTATTTGCAAAGAAAATGTGTTTAACAATGGCATTACACAATTAAATAATGTCCAACATCTTATATCCTACCGTTTGAGTCGGTGTGCATTATCATATAAAAATATATTAGGTCCTTACATATGAAATTAGCGTTTTGTCGTACTGTCCACTTTGATCTGAAATATCTCCTCTTTGGTAAAGAATTCCATTTGAGTTTTGAAAACAGTCATTCATTTGTTTTTCCTCATTATATTTTTCTTTGGCGTCGCTTATTACCGCACAATGGAAAACATGAAATATCGGTATATTTACGAGTACGAGTTCTACCATGGCATCAGTGCTGCAGAAACAGCTCGAAGGACTAATGATATGTACAGCGCTGGTGTCGCAAAAGAAAGCACGGTACGCTTTTGGTTTCAACGTTTTCGTTCTGGAAATTTAGACCTTCAGAACCAACCCCGTGGACGGCCGGAGACCAAAGTGGAAAATGAAGAATTAAAGGCTATTGTGGAAGCGGATCCATCACAAAGCACTTCAGAGATAGCTGCAGGCTTCGGGGTAAGTGACAAAACTGTATTAATCCACTTGAAGCAAATCGGGAAAGTAAAAAAACTTGAACGATGGGTACCTCATGAATTGAGTGAATCGAACTTGCAAACACGCGTCGACTGCTGTGTTACTTTGCTCAACCGACACAATTTCAAGGATTTTAAATCGAATCATTACTTTCGATGAAAAGTGGATACTGTACAATAATCAGAAGTGCTCGTCACAATGGCTGAACCCTGGAGACCCAGCCAAATCCTGCCCTAAACGAAAATTGACTCAGAAAAAGTTACTTGTGAGTGTTTGGTGGACTAGCGCCGGTGTAGTTCACTACAGCTTTCTAAAATCTGGCGAAACGATTACGGCAGATATCTATTGTCAGCAACTGCAATCCATGAAGGAAGAACTAGCTGCTAAACGACCGAGATCGTTCTAGACCACTGCTACTTCACGACAACGCAAGACCACACACTGCACAACAAACAACCACTAAGTTAGATGAGCTACAATTGGAATGTCTGCGACATCCACCGTACTCCCGGACATTGCTCCAACAGATTACCATTTTTCCGGAATTTGGACAACTTCTTACAAGGAAAAAATTCAACTCCGATGCGGCAGTCCAAACCGCCTTCAAAGAGTTTATTGATTCTCGCCCCATGGTTTTTAGTAAAGGAATAAATGAACTACCTACGCGATGACAAAAGTGCATAGATAACAACGGTGCATACAAAATAATTTTTGTTTTGTAAAATATATTGATTAATTAAATATATTTTACGAAACAAAAAATTTACTTTATATTCCTCCCGTACAAAATGCCAGTTTCATATGTAAGGACCTAATATAATGGATGATACAGCCAATGGACACCTGTAAACAACTTTAAGCAAAAAGCCTACAGTTGTCTTACAGCCACCTCTAAGGACTAAAATAGAATGCCTCACAGTCTATAATTATATACTGGACTTTTGACATTTACTTTTGCTTAGGTCCTCCAGCGATTCTGCCATAAGGACTATATCGTCGGCAAATCGAAGGTGAGTGATGTACTCGCCTTTGACGTTAATACCGTATCCTTTCCAGTCCAGTAGATTGAAAACGTCTTCCAATGCAGCGGTGAAGAGTTTCGGGGATATTACGTCACCCTGTCTTACACCTCTCTGCAGTTGGATAGGTTTCGTACTCTGGTTCTGTACTCGGATAGCCATCGTAGCCCGAGTACGAGCGAGCCGAGAGGCAGGGTGTGCCGTTCAGACCACAGCAGTGCAGGCACTGCTATTTGGTAATAAATAGGTAAGAGAATGACTCCGAGACATAAAAGGAGACCTACCACGTAGTATATCTAGCTAACACTAATCAAAGAAAGCTACGGATGTGTTGTCGCCCTTGAGGACCATGATGACATGCATGTAATTGTACTGGCTCTGTAATGCCTGGTTTTTATGTTTATAATTTAAAATTGAAAATGTTGTACAATCGACTTCAATATAAATTATTAAGAATAACTTAAAAAACTATTAGTCAAACCGTGATCAAATTTATATGGGACTACATGAGAAGCTCCATCTTTTAAATAAAAAAAGAATCATCGAAATCGGTTCACCCAGAAAAAAGTTATGAGGTAACACACATAAAAAAAATATACAGTCGAATTGAGTACCGTCTCCTTTTTGAAATCGGTAGAAAATACTTTAGTTTACCCATATGGATCAATCACAATAATTTCAACAACCTATGATGATGAATAGAATCAGGTGTTATTTTGTGGAAATTCATTATACATCTTTAACTTATGATGGTAAATCCTTCCTAAAATGGTAGAGACCCGTGACCAGCAGTTGTCTTGACTACAGATAGATAAAGGTGACGGAGAAGGATAACTAAGAATGACTGAGAGTTGTTACATTTAAGTCGTTATAAGTTGTTCAACGAATATTTTGTAATAGAAACAATTTATCGTGCATTTAACCGAGAACGTAAAGTTTCTAAAACATAATAACAAATGAAGCTCAAATAATCTTTCAAACCGGAACAACTGCAAGTGGAGCTTTAGAAAAATAAAAGCATTAGAAAAATAGGAATGCCATCTAGCTAGGAAAAGCACCTAGATAGTAATCCTAAAAGGCTGCCTGCCTTTACTTTGACGTATTAAAAAATATGCTATAAGAATTATGATTACAAAAAACGGTTTAGCCCTTTACTCTCAGCTTTCCTTAGTAGTTCGGGGCCTGGCATAACTTTTAGTTTTCGGTTTACTAATCACCAGTTTGAATTTTCAGGTTACATAATCTTAGTTTTATTCACAGTACATAAAACAAAATAACATTTTTCCTTTGTTTATTAGAACAAAGAGTTATGTACTACTTGCAGCTACAAATCAATATTAAAAACGAGTATACGACATAACCTCACATCTATTGTACATTACAATCCCATTGTATTGTATTAACTAACTGGCAATGGCATCTGACTCGGCGTTATGCTGCAGTAATAATCATTACATTCATTACAGCCTATCAGACGGCCATTGCAGTATAAGCCTCCTCTATAGATTGAGTATAATATAATAAAAACCTCTATTTTCATTATTACTGTGGATATTATGTGTACATACGCACGTTAAAGAGCATTACTTGTCTCAATCGTTCGGACACCGTTAGGATAAATTATGTGATTATGTATTTATTGTATTTATCAGCTTTATATTATTTTTTGAGGAATTTTGTAATTTATTTATGTATTTTTGGGAAGATATGTAAGTTTGTTTAAATATTCATATATATGTATGTATATGTATATATTATTTGCTTTACTTTATATTTTATTATGGTATTAGTTATTTATATTATAATAATAATAATTCTTTATTTAAATCACAAGGTATTTAGATGTTATTCTATTGCATTTATTGTCTATATATCGCATGTATTGATGTTATATTTTGTTTATTTATATTGCACGACCTACCTAGTATTCATTGTTTTATTCCTTTACACCTGTGGTTGCCTGGAAGAGATCGCTATGTAGCGATAAGGCCGCCAAATTGTACATTTAATCTGCCTTTTGTTATGTCATTTATATATTTGTTTGTGGTGTACAATATAGTATATTCATTCATTCATTCATTGACGTGCTTGCGTGTGTGCGTGCGTATGAGTATGTGTGCACATTACATTGCTTATACGTGGTACAGCCACGCTGCAGCTATATTATGTTTGTAGCATGAATGGGTCGGCTCGACCGAGGAAGGACCAAGCACTTACAGAATACTAGCGTAAAATAGCAGCTGTTAATGCTACTGTGTTTTGTATGGTGGATGTAGGGAACCGGAGACCCTTTTACTGAAAACGAGGCATTCCATCTTAATCAAGGATCTACATCTAGTAGATGTCCATGGGCCACAGCATCCACTGACGGACTGTGTGCTCGTTTGTCTCCCTTATTCTATTAAAAAACATAACTAATGCTACTGCAGCCCCTTGATTGTAAACTTTGTTAACAGTTTACAATGTCTTTACATTTAAATGACGTAAATCAGCCATGTTTTAATAGAAATGAGGCAATTGTTTGTAAAACAATTTAAGTTCGAGTGTTTCAAATAAAACCAAAACATTTCTTATTATAAATACGACATGAATTGGTTAAATAAGTTTTGTTAGTATAGTTTTGGAGATTTCAAATACTGTTTAAATATTCGTCAAGACACTTATCAGTTCTTTCTTTTATTTAGGCGGGATTTGCCGCGTGGTGGCTGAGTAAGAAAATCATCACTTAATTTTTCCTTATTGGTACCGTAAGAGACGACTATGGAAAAATCAAGAAAGATATCATGATCTGCGATGGAACAAATGGTGGTGTACCAACTTTATATATATAATCCGTTTGTCACGGAACTCCTCCTAAACAGTTGGACCGATTATGATGAACTTTCTTGTATCTGTTTGTTTGGGTCCCGGATTAGATTCACAATTTGACACGGTAGATGGCGCTGTTGTCGAGATCCAGAAATCACCCGTGCGAAGCCGCGGCTGATCGCTAGTGGTAAATTTTATCCATAGATTTAGTACAAACTAACCTATATCTATGCATTAATCAGACACTTTTTTCACACTTTGTGTGGTCGCTTAAACCCAGAATTCATTGGTTTCCAAATTTTGAAATTGAATTTAGAATCACTCGTTTTTAATTACATACTTTTTTCTGTTTATAATCCAGGCCGGGGACAGAGCTAGTCTCGTATAATTAAGAAAAGTTACAGCATTATATGCATAGGCCTCCTTACATTTATGAGGTTCTAACTGCCATCTGGAAAAAATTTGGCAATATAACTACAATTGCCTTGACTTATATTACAGCTCAGTCCATATTGGAAATAGAAAAAATTAAAAAACATTGCGCAAAGTTAAAACAGTTTCATTGATTAAACCAGTGTTTTTCTTAAACATAATGATTACAGACCGTTATTGTGAACCAAACTTCCTCTTGCTCTCGTAATATGTTTCAATAAAAGATAATATTTTATTTTATTAAATACTCGCGATCCGCTCCGGCTTCGTCTGATCTGATGATGATGATGATGTCACAGGTAACCAGATTGACAGATAGATCAGATTTGATAGACCAAGAAACCTCGCAAAAGAACACCGATTCCTACCAATTTCCAGTTTCGCAAGGCTAATGAAATTAAAAAACATCCTAATTTCAATAGAGAAGATACATGGGATCCTATAGTAAACAAAAATAAATCCAAACCCAAGCATACAATTGCAAGACTTCAAGATACTGTAAGCTCATTCTGCGTAGATCGGACCAAAAAATACTATTCAAAAGCTGAAGGTAACCCCGGGCTAACTCTAACATCGGGACGTCAAACACCTCAGCCCCCTACGTGACCATGGGTGCTGTAAAGTACCCGAAACGTCGGGACTCAAAAATAAATAAATTAAACGCGATAACATCCGTAAAATTAGTTTCATTAAATATCAAGTATTCGTGTAAATGTAAGAAATCATTACGAGAAATAATAAATTAAGTCGATATTTAACTGAATCAATAAACTGGCAGTTTAACGATCGCTTTGTTGCATGCAAATGCACTAACACAATAAAAACGAAATCACTTAATAGGATAGTGATGTCACTTGCGGCGCTTGCTTGAATTCCGTCCAATAAAATCACTATTTGTCTCGTTTAAAATGTGGCGAAGGAATCAAACAACAAGCATCCGTAAATGAGCGCGGGGCCGCGGTCGTAGTTGCAAACGGTAAAATCAAATTGTAAAGACTTCGACGTGACATGCTTATTCAGAGTCGCTAATATATGCGAGTATATTGTCATATTTTGTTATACTATTCATAACTTAAGTAATAGCGGTCGTAACCTTTCCGATGTATAAGATGTATTGCTAAGAATGACTGCAGCACGAATGGGTCGGCTTGAACGGGGAAGTATCACGCTCGCACAAAATACCAGAGTGAATTAAATAAAGAAAGAGCATATTTATTCATTGCTCCAATTAAAATAACACATTAGCAAGTTCCACTCTGGACTGCTGCAAAAGGCTAGCGACGCAGAATAATGCTGCAACAACAGAGTTACCGCAGCGCTGGTATTCTGTCGGAGCCACATAACTCGACTCGCGAGCAATTGCTGAACATAGTTTCTTCCCTTTTTTATCACAACCACTAAATACTTATGCAAAAATCACATTAAATCTATTAGTTTTAATTAAAATCCTACCTAGTTTGAAGAGCACCTCCCGCCCTCCCTAATTGCGTGCACTATTGTGCTGGGATTAGTGGTAACGGGGATCTCTTCTATAGGACAGATACTGATCGAATATACCCACTTGTTAAACTTAAAACAATACATCAAGCTTCTAAACTCTAACAATAAGATACTAGATTTAGTCTTAGTCGATATAATTGATCGTATTGTCTTTCGAAGTATTAGCGCAATATGTAAAGTCGATCCATATCACCCACCTCTCGAAGTTAATATCCCATTAACCACCGATCCTACTTCGAGCAAGATTAATATAACAGACTATCGTCTGTCTGTAATATTGTAATAACTGGCTTCTATTAAGCTGAGGGAACAACCGTTCGCATGATATTATGACGTAAACAACATTTTTTTAATTTTTGTCTGTCTGTCTATCTGTCCGGGCTAATCTTCGTAATGGCTCAAGCTCAACCGATTGTGATGAAACTTTACAAACAGATAGAGGGCAATGCCAGGAAGGATCTAGGCCATCTATATTTTATTCAAAAACTTGAAGAATAAACCAAAAATTGTCTTATAAACCATAAATGGTCTTAAATCTAAATAAAGCTATATGAATACATCCCATTCAGGTGAAGCTAGGGTGGGTCGCTAGTATAAAATATAAACAAACATGTACATGTACTAATCAAACATCAGTACAACAATGTAAAAACTGTTGACGAAACTTAACAATAAATTTAAAAAAAAATATACGTTTAACTATCTAACTTACACTAAGCTATGCTCCTGTTCTCTGTGAAGCTACGTTTTTATCGATATTTCTCTATGGTACAAGCTGAAAGTCTATTATTCTTTACTATGATTAAAGAATTACTTAGAAAATACTGGCGTAAATTTTATAAGTTTATGTCTTTAATAATATAAGACTAAAAAAAACAACACGCATTGATCTGTGATCATCCTGATAATTGTTTTATTTTATCCTGGTGATCCTGACCAGATAAAGTTATCAAATTATTGTATTGTCATCGGTCGTTGATACGAGTGCAAAATTTAAAGTCAATTGGCCGTCTGTAAGTTGGTGAAAATTAGATAATATTCTTTACTAATAATACTGGTGACTTTCTAATGGTAAGTGATGATTACCTTGAACCCTTTTCTCCTCCTCACCTCAAAGCTACCACTGAAATTATTAATTACAATTGCAGCCTTTGATAAAAAAAAATATAGAATGTTGGCAAACGAAACTAAACCCCCTGTGTGCAGTAGCGTAGCAAAAGTCGTGGTGAAAAAGTCGTGGAAGTTATTACAAAAAGACACAGACTGTAAATTTGACAAAAAAAAACAAAAATTGAGAATTGGAGATTAAATCATCAAAAGCAACAAACCTTCTCTTTGAAATTTCTGAACGCTTCACTGGCCAGCTCACCGCCATTGTTGCGTCCAGAAACGGGACTGTCGATTCAATGCACAAAGAGCAATTCATTATATTTACGCAAATTAAACTTCGACTAAGTATGTTATTATATATCTTAAATATTTCCGCGTTGCACGCAATAACTTAGTTATCCAACGTTATGTGTTTTAAATTATATTATTAGACATTAGAGGAAATAATTACGGTAGATTTATAGTAGAGGAGAGGTAGAGGAGAGGTACGGTAAAATATTTCGTGATTCTTCTAGACATGTGTAATGCCTTTTAAAATACTTAAATAACACATTGTTAATAATATTGTGATGGCCGCATTCCAAACACGGAGCTTTTTACAACATTAAAATGAGAAGTAAATTACACGTCTCTATACTCTAAAATATATGTACTGCCGTATAACATTTTTAAAACTGATGAATGAACCTCATTTTGGGTATTATTATTTAATGAAAGACACTATTTTAATACCATTGACTAAATTAGTGATGTTCATAACTTTAACACGAGTAATATATCTGTTAAGGTTATTGCTGTAAGTATTGCTGTTCCAAAGTAGGTTAAATAAAACTAGCGGATTACTCTGATTGAAATATAACTATTTTTAACAATATAATATATTTTTATAATTTTACGAGCATACATTTGTGTGTTTTTGTTGTGCACTATGATATAACCTGGGCAGTTTGTTTATTTAATCGGAAGATGTCAACGTCTTCTTTATCAGGTCGTAACAAACCACGGCCGAACATTGGCCTTTTCTATTGTGGGGAGGAGGATTCACCATAATGAATACGCTTGATAGACGCATCGTCGATCGCAGTATCGATGCAGACATCTCGAACTGTTGAGACTGACCCGTCGATGAGATGTTGACGTAGTCAAAAGAAACATAATCATGCACTAACAGCACTATATTATAATCTACCGGTGCTAGAATATCCCATATCATCCTGTGGGTGTCGAAAGAGGGCGACAAAGGATAACTAAAATAAATTAAAAGTAAAAAAACTTTTTTAAAAACAAGCTTTTATTTATATGCGCTAAAAAGAATAAAATAAACTTTTCCTTTAAAACTTTTACTATCAACTTATAACGTCATTACACAATGTATATGATACAAAAGCTTGTCGCGAGATTTAAGAACTTTACTTCGTTTGAAAATTTTAAAAATTAAAATCAATCGGATTTGAATGTTTAAAATTTTTATTTACTTGTTTATCTACACAGGTAAATTTCGCGCCAAGCTTTTGTATCATATAAATTGTGTAATGACGTTATAAGTTGATAGTAAACATTTTAAAGGAAAACTTTATTTTATTCTTTTTAGCGCATTTAAATAAAAGCTTGTTTTAAAAAAGTGTTTTTACTTTTAATTTATTTTTTACTTTTTAGTTATCGCTGGACAGGTTTCTCAGTCTGTTCATCTCATTCAACGCATCATTGTTGTATGGTCGTTTGTCGGTTAATTTCGAATAGTCTAGCTCTTTTCAGACGGATTGGAGCAACATAGGTTATGATCACCATCTTATTTTTTTTAACTCGCATTAATATTAGTACTTTAATTTGATACCCATATTGTAGGAAAGCTTAAAAAACTGAGTCCGCCATCTTTAGAAGTCTGCTATATTGGATTTAGAGTGACGTCACTTTATTTTTCGAGTTATTCTCAGCAAGCCCTTTCATTTGATACCCATATTGTAGGAGTGCATTAAAAGTAACTAGTCCGCCATCTTGGGTGTACCGCCATGTTGGATTTAGAATGACGTCACAAAGCTAACCATGCATTGTCATCCAAACTAAACGTATATACAAAATTTCAGCTCAATCGGTTGAAGATATCTGCTTTAAAATTGAGTTGCAAGATTCCACCCGAACATAGTTACATCGCAAGTTAAATAAAAGCTTGTAAAATAGGAGAAGGGCAGCAGTGGACTTTAATAGGCTTTAATGGAAGAATGGATGGAAAAGAATAATTGCACTATGTTCTTATAGTATACAGTACACATTTACTCGACTCAGTCAGTAATTCCTTCATGGGGCAATGTATACGCTTTTACAACAAAGTCTCAGAAAGTGCATACTGCCTAATCTATCAAAAGGTTTAAAAATTTTATCAAGCAAAATTGTTCAGTAAAGGATATTATACTAATAAAGAGTATATGATTGATAATAACTACTATACTAATTGTACAAAATATTATAAATTATGCTTTAAAAAAAAGTCCCGCTGGATTTGTTTCTGGTTCTTCTCAGGACAGAGGTTTTTTCCGAACCAGTGGTAAAGCTTAAATGACTTTTAATATGTATTCTTGTAATCTATATTGAATAAAAATTATTCTGTTCTACTCTATTTTGGACTGCAATCATATCTTTGTTAGAGCACATCAACGTAATAATAAATAATAATAAATCATATATTTCAGGTATTACCATCCATAATTTGTAAGAAACATTGAGTTCTATGTACTACGTACTAGAGAAGCTATTCCAAACAAAAAATGTGCACTACTCTGTTTTCGCGCATGCGCGGGAGATAGTAGATTTTAGTCTATGGTTGTAGATAGCGTGGCATATGAAGAAATTTATTTTTTCTATTGTAATATTATTACCTATTTATTCACTTGAACAACAAATAATTTTACTTATTTGACAACTGAATTATTAATTACGTTCAGGTTTAAACTTTAATTTGAAATCTCGTATTATTAGCGCAGCTCCACACTCTATGAATATTGAAGCCACACTAAATGACACTAAAGGTGTACGGATTGCAGTACAGTTCATTTGAACATAGTGAATGTTCGGAATGCCAAATCTAGTACGTAGTACATATATATCGATGGTAAGAAATGATAATTAATGAAATAAGTAGTAAAGATGAAATAAATAAAAAAAAAAGAATTTCACTTTAAGTTATTATGTCCGCTTAGGCGCCTTGAGATACTGTCGTCATCAACTGTCTCCTGGCTTAAGCAGCTGGCAAAGTCTCCCAAAAACTTTGCAATGGGATGCACCAACTTAGTGTAAAGAAGGTTTTAAACAAATTAATATAAAAGATAATTTCATAATACTTGACACTGGCGAAAGTACAACCGTACGAGTCCATTACCAAAGAAAGAAAGTAAAGTAAGTAAATCTTAAATTAGTACTCCGGTATTAAGAAATAAAAAGCAGGTTACTAATTTAGTGTTGTTTATGTAAAAGTCAATTAACGATCTCCGTGATACAGATTACAGAGTGCAGGCGTCTGTGAGAAGTTTTGCAAACTGCAGGTCGCTTTGAAGTCGCGACAAAAAACAGCTGCGGAATATCGAAACCCGACGCCAGCAACGTTTCTCAGATTTTCTGCGTCAGAGATGCTTTCCATATTTTTAGAATTGCGTGATCAGCAATGCTAAATTAAATTTATATAATCCTATTTATTTATTATTTATTACAAGTATCACCTGTGGTCTATATACGACCAATAAGGGCTAATTCCGCTCACCAGATGTCGCTAATCGGGACTGGTGATTTTATTTTCACGGAAACGGTCACACAGTGTCATTTACATTGAAAAGTTGCAACTGCAGGTATAGCATGAGTGGTTCGGCTCGACCGAGGAAGGACCATGCTATCACACGCTCCAGCATAAAATATATACCGCTATTTTATATGCTGCTGTTTCGTATGGTGAGTGTCTCACTTTAAGTTACTAGTTAAAAGGGTCTTCTGTTCTCTAACCGAACACCCTTTTAACTAGTAACTTGGCATTCTGTTTAAGTCCTCAGAGGTGACAATCCATCTACATATTAATTCTTAGCCAAGGATAGATGTAGGTGTTTTTGAGCCACAGCATCAACTTACAATCATAAAAAAAACCTCTCAAAAATGAGAAGAGGCCTGTGCCCAGCTGTTGAACTGTAACTTAACTATATTACTATTATACGTAAGTTGTGACATATCTGGAACTGCAATCGTCAACCCGCCTACTAAGCATGGCGATTTTAAGAAACAAACAACTAAACTAAATAAGTAATTTCGTATAATTTATTTATTTTATTTATAATAATTAAATAGATGATAACAAAATAATACAAATGTCAGTGATGAAGTCATCCTCTCATATTTTGACTTCAAAGTAATTATAGATTTATTTGCGGGAACTAAGAGGACTTTGTGGAGCAATTTCCTTTGCCTTATGAAAAAAGTTTGACGAGCATTCATCGGGCAAATGTTACAAATCAATTTCGTCTCCACATTAAATGGGATTCATGAAATAAGTTACTTCGAGTCTGTAATTAAATCTATCAAACCACAAATGGACCAGAGTTAAAATTAACTTTGTATTACTTGACGTACACTCCGCTGTATTTCAAATTGGATTCATCCAATGAGTAGTGTTTTTAATATTTTTTTAACGACTTTACCTCCATATTAGGTATTTTTCTGTGTTGTAAAGACGTTTTACATGCATCAATTGCACACTGACAAACGTAAAGATGCAGAACAATGATCTGTATGCCTTGCGCTTGTTCCACGAGAGATTTGAACCTTTGTACCCACAGCCCTTATGACTTTAAGGCCAGGTGGTGCAAATTTAGTTGTTTGTTTCTTTATGACAGTTTGGATAAAATATTGTATTTTGGACACGATTATTATGACGCGCGAGAATTAATACTTCTTAAATTAGTATATATGCTCGGGAAAAAAAGCGCATACATGAAATACTGAATTAAATTGTTAATTGAATGGAATTTTTAAAATACTTTATATTAAAATAAATTATAATTTAATTGCCGGGCAAAATTTTAACGTTCGAGTTTTGTTTTTTTAAGCGTGTTTGAATTGGATTCATCATCGGCTACATTTTTTTAGGTCCTTTATTTTTTTACAAAATATTTCCAATAAAGAATGTCTTACGCTTACGCCATGCTGGACAAATTTGCATACAGCGGAGAAGGGAGGAAATCCTTCCTTGAAATTTAATTAAATCTGTATGAAGCTATGAGGACCTTCAACAGAAAAGTTTAAAGCGAATATATGAATATTCAACACCTCAAATCAATTTAAATTGGTCAACATAGCAGATTTTAAAGGAAAATAATAATCAGACATAAAAGACAATGGAGATTAATGATTATCAATTTCGTAGGGTGGATATGTTTTTATATGACACACACGGCGGAGAAACAAAATAGATAAGAGACGTCAAAAAAATGGCGAGATCTTTTTTTTAATAAAAGTAAAGTAAGAAAGTTTTTACGTGGTAGAGCCATGCTGCAGCTATATTAATAGTATAGTTGTAGCACGAATGGGTCGGCTCGACCGGGGAAGGACCACGCTCTCACAGAATACCAGCGTAAAATAGCAGCTTAATGCTGCTGTGTTTCGTATGGTGAGTGTAGAGAACCGGAGACCCTTTTTACTGGAAAAGAGGCATTCTATCTTAGTCCTCACGGCTGACAACGCATCTGCATTTAAATTCGCAAACGTAAATAGATGTAGATGTCTATGTGCCACAGTAACCACTTACCATCAGGTGGACTGTGTGCTCGTTTGTCACCCTTATTCTATAAAAAAAAAAACGAACTCGCAGTCCATATGATGGTAAGTGACTACTGCAGTCCATGGCCACCTGCAGGCAACTTCAAACAAAAAGCGCTACAAATGCGTTGTCACCTGCTGTTAACTGCTAACTGCTGAACAGACTTCTACCCACAGTAGTGTACGCACTGCACTTTGGCGGCAGAAATAGGTAACAAGATTGTACCTATCCAGACGGGCTCTTAGGCAGAAAAGAATTCCTATTACTCAGTAACTAGTAGTAGATTTTTAATCGTGGATAGGAAGTGTCTATGGGCCAAAGTATCCACTATTAACTATCAGTATTACATAAGACTGTGTTCGTCACACTTGTATATATAGAAGAAAACAAAGACGTTTCTTCATTTGTTAAATCGTTGCAGAAAGGTCATCCTAAAACCTAGTAAACATTGAAGCCGACCGCCTTTAAATTTTTCACACTTCAAATGCTCTCTTACTCTCTCATGCTCTCTTACTCCATAATTGCTCCATAACCAAAAACTAGATCCCTGTGCCCAGCAGTGGGCCATATAAAGGCTGTAACTTTTATTTTGCTTTCTCCTCGCACTCCTAGAAAGTTACTTTATAAAAATTTTAAAATATACCTATAACAATGCACAGATGATACACTGAACGCCATTTAGACTCGTGTAGTTTTGCAATAAACGCGCTTCGAAGTTAAATCGGATACACTCACTGAAACACGTAAATAATGGTCAGAGGCGAGAGATAAATCAGCGGAAATGTGATCCCAGTTGCAAACCAGTGAACATTCGAGTGCTTTTCTCAAATAAGTTTTATGTTAACCAACATAAAGTTAAATTTAATTTGAAAGCTGAAGCGATGTGATAGGATAAGTGATTAAGCAAAAACAAGTGTAAAAAATTTTGTCCTTGCTAACGAGTGATTTAAAACTTACTGTATTAAACGTTTATTATGAGGCATTCAAAATCCAAACAATCGTTTTACTCAGTTTAACTATCATATTCCAAATTTAAAATAAAATAAAAAATGATGACATGCACTGACAACTTTACGCTATCATAATTTTCCGTTACATTTCATAATTCATACATTCATACTAATTTTTTTTCTAAAATATCTTTTTATGCGCTTAACTGTGCTTATGTAGTGACCATAAATAATATAGAAAAAAACATTTCTCTCGATCCGGTGACCGCGCTTTTAGCCGCGACTGTTCTATTTTTGAACGTATTACAAAATGCCGTACGTGTATCGATTAATTTGTCATACTCTCAACGCTGCATTCTGTAAGCTGCCCGCGTGTTTATTCTTATTTTTAATATGGTTAATGCCTAATCTTTATCGCGTCGAAAGATTTATTATACTTTGTAGTCAATAGGGTTGACATTCCTACAATCTTTCTTACGCTAGATAAGCTTTTACAGTATACATTTTTAAATGTCAAAAATGTATATTTTTATATTCAATATGTGTAACTCAATTACTTAAAATGTTTACTCTTAGTCGTAAGTTTTTCGAAAACATTCTCTGAAACATTAAAGGATTACAAAGGGCGGACTTAACGCCTTTTGGCATTCTCTCCCAGTCAACCCGGGACGTGTGGAAAATAATGTGATTGGTGCCATAAATAAAATGAACATTATAGTCAATCAGAAAAACAAATATTGATATTAAACAAATTGATAAAATTAAAAATAAGCTAGTAACTAGTTTAATATTTATATCAAATTAGATGACGTTGCCACAGCAAGGCTTTTTTATAAGTGTCAAACGACTGTTGCCCTTAAACACTGGCATACCAAGGCTGTAACCCTAATGACGGAGAAAGTTGTAAGTGTAGTGACGGCGTAAAATATCCATATGAGACAATCTATGGGAGAGGCCTATCTTAGATGTAATAAAATGACGTAGGTAATGAAAGTGTTTTATTTAATATACATATTACCAGCATCATCATCGTCATTACAGCCCATCACAAGTCCACTGTTGAACATAGGCATCCCCCAAGGAATTCCATAAAGTACGGTTCTGAGCAACCTGCATTCATCGACTTCCCGCATAATTTACCAGGTCGTCACTCCATCTAGTGGGGGCCGCTCTATACTTCGCTTACCGATACGAGGCTGCCATTAAAGATCTTCCAAGTCGGTTGTCGGTTCTTCAAGATATATGAGCTGGCCCATTACCGCATAAGCTTACTGATCCGTTAATCTATGTCGGTTACTCTGGTTCTACGCAGATATCCTCATTATGAAGTCATGCAGAAAAACTCCGAATATAACCCATAGCTCGCTGAGCAATCTATTGTTTTAAATTTAAAAAAACTTCCGTTTATGTAGCAACCCTAAATATATCTTTGTTTTTATGCGTGGTAAGACGGTCTCACAGAATACCAACGTAAAATATCAGCTTTATGCTGCTGCGTTAGTATGGTGAGTGTAGAACCGGATACCCTTTTTACTGGAAACGAGGTATTTCATCTTAGTCCTCAGGGGTAACAACACATCTGCATTTTGATTCTTAATTGAGGATAAATACAGATGTCTATGAGCCACAGCATTCACTTACCATCAGATTGACTGTGAGCCCGTTTGTCACCCTTTTCTATAAAAAAGAAAAAGTTTTTATCACACACAATGCTATTTTTTTACAGCATTTCGGTACCCCTTTGTCGTATCTCCTCAGTTTCAAGGCACTCCCCTTGCCTCAGCCAGTATCGGAATCCTCGGCGTCGACATATCGAGTGACGTGTAGTTTCGTGATCACTTGGAAGAGAAGGCCAAATTGGCCTCTAAAAAGCTTGGCGTGCTCAGCGGAGCGGGACAGTATTTCATGCCGGCACACCGATTGCAACTTTACAAGGCGCAGGTTCGGTCCCATGGAATACTGTTCCCATCTCTGGGCAGGGGCTCCCCAGTGCCAGCTCCTTCCACTTGACCGCATCCAGCGGTCTCACGGCACTGCGTAGAGATGTTGCAACTCTTTGCGTATTTTATCGCATCTATCACGGGGAGTGCTCTGAGGAATTGTTCGGACTAATTCCAGCCGCTCAATTTCACCATCGCGACAGAACTCGAGATACCATCCATACCATCTGGATGATTGGCGGTCCACCACTGTGCGATTTAGAAGAAGTTTTCTTCCTCGCACAATTTCCTTGTGTAATCGATTACCACCATCGATTTTTCCGGACAGATATGACTTAGGGACCTTCAAGAAAAGAGCCTACTCCTTCTTAAAAGGCCGGCAACGCATCTGCAATTCCCCTGGTGTTGCAGTTATTCATGGGCGGCGGTAGTCACTTACCATCAGGTGAGTCGCATGCTCGTTTGCCCCCTCTCCTATAAAAAAAAAGGTAATGAATTCAAAATTGGATAAAGTTACTATTGTGATCCGTTAAGAAATCAAGATTGTTGCAATGTTTACAAGCTATGACTATTAAAATTCTGTTATGCTTGTTGAATTCTATTATAGATATTCCTGTCAACTAAAAAAAAATACACAGAAATATGGCTGCCGTTTGGCGCCAAGAATTCAAATAAATTTTATGCTTCCTTCATAATTTATAATATCCGCTGACATAAACTTTATGACGTTGTACTGACACTAAAATGTTGCCTGAGCATTTCACGTTTAAATTTTTATACACGTTTAAATTTTTATACTTACATATAATTTACCTTTCACTTTAAAAATAGTAAAATGTTCAATATTCAATATCATATTTCGTTTTACATGTGTAAATATTTTGTATGGTTTAAACAAAATTCATAAACGTTTTTAATATTTGTTTGTAAGACTTGTGTTGTAAACAACAATACGTCTAGATATAAATTGGTCTAGCTAAGCCTTACATCCAGTACAAATACGAATCAGTAGTTAGATTTTAAATTCAAAATGCATTGTCTTACTTTCTAACAAGAATGAAGCAATTAAATTGTAGATGTAGATATATAATATTTCAACATACCATAGACATCACTGTTATATAAAAGCCATGAAATTCTTCTAATTTACAATCGTTTAACAATCCAGATGTTCAAATATGGAACACATTTGTGTCAACGAAGAATGCATAATGCATGTGCCGCTGTTTTAAGATAATCAAAATATTCATGCTATAATCAGAATTCGAAAACGGAGCTCCATTGACAATCTCCATGTTAAAGATAAGAAGTCCAGTGTATTCTGTATATGGTGGCAAGGTCCGGTTTAGAATAAGGGTGACAAACGAGCACATAGTCCACCAGATGATAAGTGAACATAGCCCATAGTAATAATAATAATAATAATTCTTTATTTAAATCACAAGGTATTTTAACATAAATAAGTGGCTGTGTGTGTGTGTGTGTGTGTGTGTGTGTGTATGTGTGTGTGTGTGTGTGTGTGTGTGTGTGTGTGTGTGCGCGTGCGTGCGTGTGTGTGTGTGTGTGCGTGTGCGTGTGTGTGTGTGTGTGTGTGTGTGCGTGGTGTAATTATTTGAGTATTCATATGAGCGACTTTTCAAGGACTCAATTTCCTCATAATTAAGTGGTTGTAGATACATTTTTACTGCATTTTTACATTCATAATGGGTCATTGTGTAAATTCCTACATGTTTATTAATTTTTTTGTATAATTCTGCTGCGCGTTTACTATACTGAACTCTAGCAAAAAAAAAAGTGTGAGTATTGGGAACTTGTGCTAATAATTCTTTTCTATCTATTATCGATTAAGAATCAAAATACAGATGCGTTTCTACTAATAAGGAGGGAATGCCTCGTTACCACACTCACCATATGAAACATAGCAGAATTAAGCTGCTATTTTACATTGGTATTCTGTGAGAGCGTGAACCTTCCACGATTGAGCCGGCTCATTCGTATACCATAATATAGCTACAGCGTGGCTCTACCATGTATATTTTTTCAATATTAAATTTTACTTATTACAAACGATAAAAATCTATGCAAAGCAATTTATTCCGGGAGGAATCTGGTTGAAAATTAAAATATTGGTATCCAACAAAAATTGTATTATTCTAAACTGCAAAAGGTAAAACAAAACAAAAAGACATATAATTGAAGCGTTGGTAAACGTATGGCCGTATAACAGGCTATCGATAATGCCTTACGATCGATCGATACCGTGCGAGGTGGAGGTGTGATACCGCCTTAGGCGGGATTATAAATGATAGCCAAGTAATAAGCGATTCCATTACATCCTATCAAAATTCCGCTGCTGAATATCCGCTCCTATTTCATATATGGAGTATTCTCTTACGCCATCACTTCAGAGTAGCGATTACAATAAACATAATCTTTATAAGTTGACTAGCTTTCAGCCGCGACTTCGTACGCGTAGAACTTAAAAATCTGCAAAATTCTAAAAGTATGGTTTTTGGATAAGTAGTTCAACTATCGAAAACTATAATGATTTCTTATATTTACACGAATGCTCGACATTGAATAAAAGTAATTTTACGTATTTATGTTACGTTTAATTTAAACTATTTCATTTACTTTTAGTTCCCGACGTTTCGGGTGCTTTACAGCACCCATGGTCACGGAGGGGCGAAGGAAAGGGAAGGTGTTTGACAGCCCGGCTACCTTCAGCTTTTGAATATTAATTTTTGGCCTGATCTACGCAGAACGAGCCTCAAGGCAAGAATCATCAAGGAATTCTTACCAAGGTAGTAATCGATGTTTTTTTGTGAGGATTTGTAGCCTATCAAATCTGATGTTATGGTTAGGACGCCCTTAAACATCGGATATCCTCGTTTCTAAGTTTATCACGCAGAGAAACCCTGAGCATAGCCCTCTCCATAGCTCGCTTAGCGACCTCCTCAATATACCATATTACATTATTTTGGTTGCAATCAGTCTCAAAAATATTAAATTGGACACATAAATTTGCCCTCTGACAACATGATGAGTAGGTTAAAAAGGGTGAGTGAGTTGATAACGGAAGGTGATAACGAAATAAACATTTTTTAAATTAGGATTAGGAGTGTTAATTTTATTGCACTCTTTGCAACTCTAACTTGCACCATACAACAAATAAATAATTTGTCCAGCCTAGTCACGAAAGATGAGTTTTAATAGTTATTTGATGGGATCGGTGAGACTTAACCCGCGGTTAATGCGCCGTCCCGCACGCCGGTTAAATAGATTGGCCGTTAATGCATTCGATACCGAATTATGCCTTTATTGTAACGCTCGGCTAACATTAAACCCGTCCAACCATATTAGAATTATACAAATTACGGTCAACGTTTTTTAAGATAATTGATATGTGTACACTGAATATTTAATAAAGATGCATTTTCTTAGATTATGCAGATGCCCGATATTTTGTACATAACACAGTAACTGTATTATTATCATCTTTATTTGTCGATAACCTTTACTTTGACGGTTCGTAGCGCAGTGGCTTAGTAATTTGCGGCGCTGAGGGCAGCGGGTTGGAATCCCACAGACATCTCATCAATCTCATGAAAAAGGTATTTTTATGGCCTACAAATATTTGTTCCAGGTATGGATGTTTGTCCTAGTGAAATTTATGTGTGTAAACTGCCTTCACGATATAGGAGAAAATCCTAGAGTGAGGGTAATTCTTTTTTAAATTGCAAAATAAAATCAAAGAAAAAAGAAAGCTCTGTAGGTTTCTTTATTGAGAGAAAGTCTCAATTGTAATGGCTTTCGACAGACGGTCTCATAACCATCTTGTTTAAGCCAGACATAAAATACTCAGACCATCGACGGGCAGCAGGGTTAATTTGCTTTTTTGATTGGCATTGCCACTGCCAATTCGCCTGCCAAGCGTGCTGATATAAAATTTTTCAGCAACTTAGTATTAGACGCCATCTAGATCTATACAAATAAATAAAATTAAAGTGTTTGTTTGTAATGTCAAAAAAACAGCTTTTTACTAAACGTATATGAAAGTATATACGGTACTAATAACAAAAAAAAAACAATTGTTAAAATTTTTTGTCTATCTATCTGTCTATTTGTTCCGGCAGATAGCTGGTGTTATAAGGAGTAACTTAGGCTACTTTTATTTTAGAAGCAGAATTAGGGTTCTGCGCAAAAAAAATATTAAACCAATGAAATCCAATCGTAATAAATTCCACGCGGACTAAGTCACGGGGTACAGCTAGGCACTAATAAATTATTTTTCTCCCTCAAGCTGTAATTGTACTGACTCTCTGGTCCTTCAAACCAGAACACATCAGTGGATATATGGTGCTTAACTATTCAGCAGTGGTGTCCAGAAGCAACTTAGATCGACTCCAAGGCAGTAAATGATATCGCTGATGATTACAAAGAAGCTGAGACATCTCACAACTCTGATTACCTTTCTAGCTTGATTTATGCGTCCCACTACTGCTTTGTACAGGCTTCCTCTCATTTTTGAGAGGGTTTTAGGGCAATGAAGTGTCCGCCACGCTGCCCCAATGCGTGTTGGCGAACTTCACATGTCTTCGAAATATTTTTTTCTTATTTCTCAGACATGCAAGGTTTTCTCACGATGTTTTCCTTCATTGCCGAGCACGTGGTAAATCAGCACTTAAAATTGCAATTAACAATTTCATTGGTGCCGGCGGGGATCGAACCCGGTTTGCTCGCGTACTGTGAAATTTACCGCGAGTGCTAACCATCTGAGCTACCACGGCTCGATCAAAATCGTAATAAATAAACCTATTAATTAAATTCCCAAGCTCGGAGTCTTTTCACGTTTTGTTTTATTGGCATTAAGTTATCCATTTTACGATTCCAGTTTAAAGTTAAATTTTCTCATGTTATAAACATGTCTCCCACTTAATTAAAAGTACCTAAGACATTTTTTTATTCGCGTTACAACCTACATGCGGTGCTGTTTGGATACAGATTCTGGAGCAGGGATGCGCTGCGAAATTGGTGAACCTCACATGTCTTCAAATATTATTATTTCTCAGAAAACATAGGTAGGTTTCCTTGCTATGTTTAATTTACAAGTCATGTGTAAACTTGTACTCCACATACTATATGCGAGTTCCCGGTGCATGTGTCACCTCGGCTCATAAAGATTTTATCATAGAATAAGGGTGACAAACGAGCACACATTCCACCCGATGGTATCTGAATTCTATGGCCTATAGACACCTACATCTGTCCTAGATTAAGAATCAAAATGGAGATGTATTGTGACCCTCGTGTACTAAAATGGAATGCCTCGTTTCCAATAAAACGAGTTTCCGGTTCTCTATACTCACCATACAAAACACAGCAGCATTAAGCTGCTTTAATTTTTTTTACACGCTGGTATAATTTCAGAGCATGATCCTTTCCCTGTCGAGCTAAAATAGAACTGCAACGTTACTCCTTAAATTTTCCATCATTTATTTATATATTTATGAATGTTTCTTTGTTTGTCTCGTATGCGTTTCTATAATATTCATCCGATTACGATGAAGATTTCTGACAAAAAATATGATAATTATATGTTTGTTTGTTGTTTGTATAATAGAATAGAATATTTTTTTATTCAATAAAAAAACTTGGCTTGGAAAAAACCTCTGCCCTGGGAAGAACCAGCAAGAAACCCGGCGGAACTTTTTTCAAAGTAAATTATACAATAAGAAATGTATTTACTACAAACTATTTACTATTTGTGCGCACGCCAGCGAATGTTTCCGACAAAATAGAGATTGCCATGCATGCCGGCCACAGTAAATGAAACAGCTAGTACCAAATTAAAATACCGCCATAATGGGAGCTTCTGTAACACTTTTTTTTCTAAATCGAAGCCACTTGTTTCCAAACATTTTGTCTTCAATCCGTTCACTTACATCAATAAATTGTAGCCGCATCTTATCTACATCGCTAAGATAGATAACAATAGGGTCCACTTAGCCCTTATCTTAGATCGGCAGATAGCGGCGGACTGACTCCCAACACTGGTTTAATTGTATTATTTACTGCCTTTAATGGTGTCAATTACTTATCGCCTCCTTAAATTAAAATGGAAGTTGAATGGCAATGCAAGTTGCTTAGTGAAATGTTGTTAATGATGACATTCTTTACTAATGGTGTCCCACAGGCCTATTTCATTCATGGCAGCAATCGTTTGTTTGATCGTGTAGAAGATGTAAGAATTTTTGCGTAGTAGAGCCATGCTGCAGCTATATTATGGGTGTAGCACGAATGGATCGGCTCGACCGGGGTAGGACCACGCTCTTACAGAATACCAACGTAAAATAACAACTTAATGCTGCTGTGTTTCGTATGGTGAGTGTAGAGGCTTACCATCAGGAGGCCTGTGTGCTCATTTGTCACCCTTATTCTACAAAAAAAAAACCACTATCCCATATCGTCCCCTGGGTATCGTGAGAGACGACAGAGGGAAACATACCAAGAGATGACGGTAGTTTTTATCTAATAACAACTAGAAAATAAAAAACTGCGAATGCCAACCCGCATGCAAAGTGACTTTACGTGACCCCTTATTAGGCAATTGTCCAAAAATCTATGGTGAGGTCTAAGTTTAACAGTAGTAAAAAATCCTTAAATGTGGTTTTATTAAATATTTTTAATTTTATTTCTTTAAATTTTTAAATTATATAAAATTATAGTTCAGCAAAAGATAAGGGGACACTCCATGAACTGGACTGAACCACCTAAATAATCACCTGGCACCAACTAAATAATCAGGTGAGATTGTTCCCCCCCTTTCCCCATAAATGAGACTGAAAATGATTGAATTGAAATTTTTGTTCCATTTTCGGTTCAGTTCAATAAATACTTTTTCTGTCTCGGAGTTAACAAACATGTTTGCTCTTTTACGGCTGTGTTACCAGTATTTATAGCAGCCGTAAAGAAATCTAACGACCTGACAGTGCACTGCTTACGTATGCGCAATGTCATTTAGTTTTTTTTTTAAATATTGGAATAACCAATCAGGTAACAGTTTTTCCTTCGTGGTGGAAAGTATATTTAATAACACCTGAGAGATTCTTTCAATAGCCCTATGTGTTAATGGTAGTTGGTCCGTCCAAGGTCGGCCTAACAGTCAACCTGATGGAAAGTGGCTTAATTTTAATAAAACTTAAGTGACAAACGGGGAAGAAAGGCTCTCGAGTGGCAGCCTTGTACCGGTAGCTGAAGTGTAGGGCGGCCTTCCACTAGATGAAGTGACGACCTGTAGATAGAGTAGACCCTAGGAGAATCTGGTATGACATACAAATGTGATGGATGCAGGTGACGCAGGTCAGTGTTTTGTGGCATTCCTTTGGGGAGGCCTTGTGAAGGGCTGTAATGATGGTGATGATGAAAGCGACTAACAAACTACAGTCGAACACCTGCAGCAAACTTTAAACAAAGAAGGCTACAGATGCGGTGTCACCTCTGAGGACTAAGATTCCCTCTTAGCCTCAGAACTTCAATCATGCTGGCCCTCGATGCCCTTCAGACCGGAACACAGTGCAAGCAATGCTATTTGGCGACAGAAATGACTACAACCCATATTACTCCAGCGCATCTTCAAACAAATTAGAACACAGATGAGTTGTCTTGTCACTCCTGAGGACGCATACTTTGTTTTTTATTATACAGGGTTATTTTGCAATAACCGGCCAAATTTGCAGAGAAGGTTCAGAATAAGTAAAATAGGCAAATGGTGAAGAAAAATTAATTAAAAAAAAATCTCAAACATTCTGTCCTTTTTATCTTTTAAATTCAAAATGCGTGGTAATGCATTATTTTAACTGATTTATTGTGTACGCACACATTTGTAAGGGTCGATCGGTAGGCAAAAACGTTGTTGTCCATAAATTACATTCAATTTGGGATAATTTCAAATAAAAGTAGTGGCCTTATTTATCCGTATTTTCAAAAAATGCAATAACGGTATATCATTATTTATATATTTGAACTTAAGTTTAAAATTTGGCTACTACATATTTGAAAAACAACCCTGTATAAACTTTTCGTTTACCTTTACAACCCGCTGTACGGTGCAAAAGCGCATGAAAAAACCATTCATACAAAACAAGCTGTAATACCCTATTTCACCCCTTCTCAAAACTGTTAATTGCAATTTTAAGTGCTGATTTATCACGTACTCGGCGGTGAAGGAAAACATCGTAAGGAAACCTGCATGTCTGAGAAATAAAAAAAAATATTTCGAAGACATGTGAAGTTCGCCAACTCGCATTGGGGCAGCGCGGCGGACATTTCGTTGCCCTAAAACCCTCTCAGAAGTAAGAGGAGGCCTGTGCCCAGCAGTGGGACGTATATAGGCTGTAACTTTACTTTTTACTTTACCCCTTCAGGGGTTGAATTTTCCAAAATATTTTCTAAATGGGTGTCTTCTTCGAGAAAGGAGTACATATGTAAAATTGCAACTTAATCAGTGTCAGTGAGTCAGTGGTATTTCACTTATTATTTGCAAGTTCCCAAAAATTAAGCATAACACTGCTGTGTTTCGTATGGTGAGTGTAGAGAACCGGAGACCCTTTTTACTGGAAACGAGGTCTGGCATTTTTGTCCTCAGGGGTGACAACGCATCTGCATTTTGATTCTTAATCGATGTTAAATGAAGATGTCTATGGGCCGCAGCATTGGATTGTGTGCTCGCTTGTCATCCTTATATTATTTTAAAAAAAATCGCGCCCGCAAAGATTTCTGACAAAAAAGTTTCTATATCTGTTCGTTTCCTATGCATTTATATACCATTTACTAGACTACGAGAATCGCAATGCATTCCGGACAGAGCTAGTTATGAATAAAACGAAATTAACTTCGCTTAAAAGCACCTCCAGCTATTTTCCTATTCACTTAAATCCTTTTCCCAATCAGTTTCTAGCCCGAAGGTTAAACAGAGCACGTCGTAAAATCCGAGACTAATATATTATTTGTAAAGCTGCCTATTCACGGGCCCATTAAAACTCGTTGTATATCCAGACGTTGCGCCCAATTTGAGAAGTATAATAAACATAATGAGATACCTCTTAGGACGCCGGTAATTTGGTGTAGAAACAAGTCTCGGGTCTTGAATGAGAGTGATCGTGGTAAACAAGCCTCGGTTAAAGTACGGCGGCATATTATTAACAGTAAATTGAGTTAATGCGATAGGTCAAACAAAATAATGAACGTCTTTGTATCGAGATATGTTTTTATAACCTTTAATGTTATAATCTCTATTGTAAAAAATCGCAGGATATGAAAATTTAGGCAATGTCCGTAGTTAAAAAAATACATTGACTTAAATATAGAACTTAAAACGAAAGCATGAGAGTATGTTATTGAGTATGGTTTTGAAAAACGCTGTTAAAAGTGGATATCAAAATAATTTACTGCCGACATCTATGAAATAATATGTGTACTATTGTCTATGCCTCTTGTCTATGAATGTTTGTCTATCAAAATAAATACTAACTTGTTTATGGTCAACCAACGTGTCATAATAAACGCTTTTACAAGTAATAATTTGATATTTGGAAAAACAATGGAAAACATTGAAACAAGTGGTAAAATTAAAAATTTTGTACAACCGACTTCAATATAAATTATTAAGTATAACTCAAAAACTACTGCTGAGACCTTGATCAAATTTATATGGGACCATGTGCTTCCAAACCAGCTTCCAAATAAAAAATGAATCATTGAAATCGGTTCATCTAGAAACAAGTTATGCGTTAATACACATAAAAAATACAGTCGAATTGAGTACCTCCTCTTTTTTGAATTCGGTTAAAAAGTGAACCAGAGAGAAAATAGCAGCTTAATGCTGCTATGGTGAATGTGTCTATCATATCATTTCAAGAAAAAACTGAAAATGAGGTATTCCATCTTAGTCCCAAGGGGTGACAACACATCTGCATTTTGATTCTTAATTGAGAATATATTTAAATATTTATGGGCCACAGCATCCTCTTACCATCAGGTGGACTCTGCTCGTTTGTCACCCTTATTTTATAAAAAAGTATTTTTGTTTAAAAAATACAGCTTCTTTTCCTTCTTATTAGAATCACTCGACGTAATTACAAACATTATCAGAAGTAAATGTAGAAAGGCTTTAAAAAGAACTGCGAGGGCTTGTATTCTTGGTGCTTAACGGGTAGTTTGCAGCTTTGTTGACGCGCGTTCATAAATTCGCTTGACTGCGCGCGAAAAAGTCGTAGTGAGCAAATTAGTAACTTGTTACTCAGTCGATTATCCTGGGTTCGAATCACAAGCTAGGCTCAAAAAATTGCGAAATAACACAATTTGTGGATGATTTTTAATTATGCCCATCTTTCTGTGTATCCAAATTCGATATTTTATGCTTTTGTAACACCCAGATAGGGTTACCTTAGTAAGTTAAATTCTATGATAAAAATATTTTAACGAGTTTATTTTTTCCTAGCGATCCGCCCCGGCTTCGTCTGAAAAAGATAATACAGTGTTATTAAGATTTAAGATAGTCAAAGACCATTTATGTTAACAATTTTTCATTTTTCAAAAATATAGCCTAAATCCCTCCTCGCATTGCTTTCTATCTGTTCGTTAAGTTTCATAACAATCGGTTCATCCATTCCGAAGATTAGCGAGACAGACACACAGACAAAACTTTTTATAATATTTTTTAATGTATTATTAGCATGCAAATAACTCTCTGAGCTTAAAGGAAGTCATGTATTTTAATATTACAGACAGACACTTCAAGTTTATTTACATGTATGGATTATGTTGTTACATGAACATTAAAATTTGTCTTACGTTTTTTTTAAGTGTTAATTATAAAATTAGATAGATATAATCATATAATAATGTCCTCCAGAATGTATTTCGGTCACGGCGGCCAGTCTCAACGGTGACTAGCCATTTGCGCAGTACATGATTATAATGCCCGAGTGTATGCACAAGCACAGGTGCACCCTCTATTCCCATGACCGCGGCGGACAACTGTGGTGGGGCCGCGGCCGCTGCTAAATTGTTCACGTGGCCCTGCCAATATGCGGCTCAGATAGAACGCCATGGGGTTTAGTCGGTGCGAATCCGATATAACCTGTCCTTGCCCCCGTGAGAACGGTATGCGTAGACATTTCCCCATGTAAACGAAGCGAAACTAGCATTTGCACTTAAAGCGTTCTGTTGGCAGACTTGTTCAGCCAGGTCAAAGTCAATGACAAAAATATTTTTTTAATTAAAAAAATATTATAGTATTGCTATTATTATTAATATATCCATTCACTACCGTTAGTTTAAAATACTTGTATTAGGAGGGCTCCACGATAGTAGTCGAATCCGCCATTCGAATCCACGACTTTGTGAGATCGTGGTCTGTACCCATACTGTTAGGCTGCTGTCGCTTACATTTAATTCAGCTTATTTATTTATTTAAAATCATTATTACACTTAAAACATACTATTGGCAGAAACAAAGCCTCTGTAAACCGCGATTTAAGATTATTACCATAATAAAAAAATAAAACTAAAAACTTTAATTATCATGCAGTCCTACTCCGTAGCGGTATCGTGCCAAGAACGCTGGCTATGTTTCTTTGCTGAATGGCTATTCATAGCCTTTGATCGAGAAAGGAAACAACCCTCTTATCATCAGCAGCGACTTAGATTTAAATTTAGACTTATTCAAAGTAAAATATCTACCACAGGTTCAAAAAATTTACGCTGTTATTCTGTGAGACCGGTCGGTATAGGCTCTATAATATATAAACCTCGACCAATTTTTAAAAACTGTACAACCAGTGCGTATTGCCAGTGATGACTTATGGAACTGAGACGTGGTCCTTCACTGCTGGCCATATGAGGAAGCTCAAGTTCGCTCAGCGAGCTATGGAGAGGGCTATGCTCAGAGTTTCTCTGCGTGATAAACTTAGAAATGAGGATATCCGCAGTGGAAACAGTGTGACCGTCATAGCCCAACGGATTAGTAAGTAGTAGAACATAAAGGCCTCGAAGAACCGACAAGCGATGGGGAAAAAGGGTTCTCGAGTGGCATCCTCGTACCGGTAGGCGAAGTGTAGGGCGACCCCCCACTAGATGGAGTGACGACCTGGTAAGACATGCAGGAAGTCGATGGATGCAGGTGGCTCAGGACCGTACTTTATGGCATTCCTTGGGGGAGGCCTATGTTCAGCAGTGGACTTGTGAAGGGCTGTAATGATGTTGATGAATTTTTAAAAGATTCTCCAAAGCATAAATAGAGTTACGTTGAAGAAATGGCTTCCCTATCTTTGACTATTGGCTAGTTAAAAATATATATACGATTATCGCATATAATAACTTCTGAGAAAGGTAAGTCTTTCCACATGACGTATATATCACGTCATTCCAATAAATCGACGAAGGTAACGCTGTCAGTTAGCAGTCTACGCTTAAAATATCCCCATAACATATTCAGGTCTCATTAGAATTTTGCCAGACACTTTATTGAATATTGATGAAAATATCAGTATAAATGGCCACAATTTTCTCATTAGAACACATTCCGACCCCGGGAACCATCGGGATTATATCGTGCCAAAGAATTGAAAAAAAAAAACTATTCACAATGAAAATACAAGTGTTGCTCCTTCTTACCGTAATAGGGACAATCTCCATCGAATCAGGAAACAGTCAGCGCATCGTTCTTTGTGGCAGAAGACTGGCTGAAACCCTAGCTATGGTATGCGACAGTGGAACAATGATGAAAAAGTCAGTTTCAAACTCAATCCAGCAGTACGAATACGGGTGGCAATGGCTGGCACCTCGAGTAGCTCACAGTTTTGGCCAGCCCAGAGGTAAGAGAGGTATTGTCAGTGAATGCTGTGAGAAGTCGTGCTCCCTTGAGGAACTCCTGACCTACTGCTAGACATATAATACAAGATAAATGTTGACCAATGAATAAAGGCTTTGAGATGTTTCACTTGCTTTGTTTCACTGATGAATAACCATTTTTATTTTAAACTGACGTCGTATTTAGTCTAAGTTTGAAACGCAATTGTGAAAAATCTATTAAGATTTCATTTAAAAAAAACCCAGCAAGTTTAGAAGCAACGCATCGACGTGGATATTGGACACGGAGGTAAAACATACCAGTCGCGGTACAAAACCGAAACTATACTCCTTAATTATTTGTATGATCTACGGACTTTTCTGAAACCGCCGTGTTCTTCATACAAGAGCTTGATAAGAAATATTATCTGTAATATATAAATCATAAGTGTAATGAATATATGATTGCAGCGCTAAAAGTCGCTGTTTCAATTCACGCACAGAACAAGCGATATGGTCCAGAACTAAGAGGGGGAAAACAAGCATACGGCTGACCTGGAAGTAAGTAAATACCACCGCCCATAAACAACTGCAACACTAGAATATTCGGAGGAACGTTAGCGGTCTTTGAGGTCTCTATTCTTGAACGTCTTAAGTGTTATAGGCTCGGAAAAACTCTGATGATAGCGAATCCCTCAAAGTAGTTACGTGGTAGAGCTATGCTGCAGCTATATTAGTAGTATAGTTGTAGCACGAATTGGTCGGCTCGACCGGGGAATGACCACGCTCTCACAGAATACCAGCGTGACATAGCAGCTTAACACTACTGTAACACACTTAACCTTTTCACTGGAAAAGAGGCATTCCAACTTAGTCCTCACGGGTGACAACGCATCTGCATTTTGATTCGCAAACGAGGATAGATGTAGATGTCTATAGGCCACAGCAACCACTTACCATCAGGTGGACTGTGTGCTCATTTGTCACCCTATCCTATAAAAAAAAAGTAATCATATGGAGAAGAAAACTATTGTTATTGTGGAGAAATTCCTGATGTTGCGTTAGACATTTTAAAGAATAACTAACTTCTTGATATGTGATAATATGATCATTATTAAATACACTTATGAATATTACAGTGTTAAATAAATTAATATGCGGCCATAGAATCCACCGTAATAGAGCCTTCAAATAAATAACGCGACCCCTGCGGTCTGACCCGGTGGTCCAAGATTGCAGCGGAAAGCTGTAATAATAGTAACCTATATTTTGTAATCCGTATGTGTAGTTTCATAGATAAATTAAACTTGATTAAATATAATACAAATATAAAAAAATTTACTTGTAACTAAATGTTATGTATAAATAAAACAACGCTTATATGTGTATTAAAGGTTTTAACGTAAAAAAAAATGTTTTTTTCCTTTACGCCATTACATAAACGATACTTGATATTTGAATGACACCATTAGGAACAATAATTTAATTTATTAGCCTTTTATACTCATTGGATTATTTAAGACTTCACATTGAATAAAACTATTTTTAAAGATTTTATGGCGTTTAATTTAAATATAATTATTTAAGAATTTTTACTAGTAATAATATCTTAATGAATTCTTATATTTCCGCGGACACTGCACATTAAATAAAACTATTTTTACGGATGACGGCTCCGTGGCGCAGTGGCTTAGCAATGAGTTGTTGCGCTGGGGGCCGCGGGTTCGAATCCTGCACGGAACAAGTATTTGTATGGCCTGCAAATAATTGTTCCGGGTCTGGATGTTTGTCCTTGTGCAATTTATGTTTGTCAACTGTCTCCGCGATACAGAAGAAAATCCTAGTGTAACGTTTTTAAAAAAAAAAAGGATTTTCGCATTTAATTTTAATTTAAGTTGCGTTTAAATTTAAATTGCCAATATTCAAAACGAATCTTGATCAAAACCAGCAATAAATCACGACGAAGATTTTACTTTACTTTATATTAGCTTCACGAAGAACTATGTCATGATATATTTTGATAAATTTTAAAGAAGAAAATATCGCTGCGCATGTTTAACTCGGACCAAAACAATAAATTATTTAAGTGTATTCATACTCTATAGTCATTCATTTACCACCTACCGTTATTAAATGGCTGTCCCTGCTGTAATTTTTTTATATTTATTTTAGCCAACAAAATAACAAAGTTTTTATGAATAATTACATAGTTAAACTGCTAATGCAGTTAGCAGAATCTTCTCATTTCATCATTAATCAGTACGTAAATACTAACCAAGTTAATGTAATTCCCAAAATATTTCTTTTAAAAGTAACGGTGACAAACGATAAGATAGTAAGTGGATGCTGTGATCCATAGACACCTACATCTATCTTCAATTAAGAATCAAAATGCATTCATGCTCCTAAGAAATAAAATGGAATACCTCGTTACTACTAAAAAGTTCTCGGGTGTGGCCGGTGGAAGGAAAAGGGGAGATCTCCCGCCGGGCAAGGTGTTCTGCCCGGGGAGCGGCCAACGCTCCAAGTGGTAGTTCGGAGCTATTGTATATATACTGTTTTTAATTCGGAACTTTGATAGCGCGATTTAGGCTTCGATGTATTTCGCTTGTGGCGCGACGACAGCGCTGCCACACGGGTTTTCTGCACTCACCATACATTATGCTGGTATTTTACGTTGGTATTATGTGAAAGCGTGGTCATTCCGCGGTCGAGCCGACCTTTTTTTATAGTATAGAGTGACAAACAAGCACACAATCCACCTGATGGTGTGGTTGCTGTGACCCATAGACATCTATCCTCAATAAAGAATCAAAAAATGCAAATGCGTTGTCACCTGTGAGGACTAAGATGGAATGCCTCGTTTCCAGTAACAAAGGGTCTCTGGTTCTCTACACTCACCATACGAAACACAGCAGTGTTAAGCTTCTATTTGACGCTGGTATTCTGTGAGAGCGCGGTCCTTCCCCGGTCGAGCCGACCCATTCGTGCCACTAGCATACCTGCATAGCTGCAGAATGGCTTTACCACGTATAAACCTATTCAAGTTGCAGTCATAATACAACTGCAGCGTAGCAATTTTTTTAGAAAACTGAAGTGAAAAATTAATTTGCACACCTGCAACCAACTTTAAACAAAAAGCAAGCAGATGTGTTGTGACCTCTGAGGACTGAGATGGAATGCCTCACAGGTTATTCTGACTCTTTTTACCCCTCAGACCGGAACAGCAGTGCACGCACGCACACAATTCTAGTGCGGGGTTGGGTGATGGAGGCACTCGTATCAATTAACTGTACTATAAAAGTGTGTGTGTGTACTTATGTACGCACGTATAAAATTATACTTCTTTTGCGTAACAAAACAAAAAAACTTGAGAGACAATTACCCACTGAAGTTTTCGCTTTTAGGTGTCAGTGTGCGCGCATCGTAACAATTTCATGGTGTCGTTTTTAGGTGTCGGTGTACGCGCGCATCGTAAAAAATTCACTCTCATAATTTTTCCCAAACGCCCCAAAAGAAGTATAACTTCAATAATATCGGTATGGAATTATATGATTTAATCCCTCCCCTTTCCGCCATCAGACGACCAAACGCTCGGCAGGTTTCCACCCCTTTGATGTGAACATTGCACGCCTTCGATCTAAACAGTTTGCGTCTTTCGTAATGCATCTGGTTCTCTACACTCACCATACGAAACACAGCAGAATTAAGCTGCTATTTTACGCTTGTATTCTGTGAGAGCGCCGACCGGGGAAGGACAAGCACTAAGAATATCCCAATACCAAGGGCTCTTTTTCTACCGTGGGGTCTGGTCAGATTGGAACCACTTTCTAAAACATTTTGGCCGCCAAGTAACACAGTATCTACTGCTGTGTTTTGGTTCGAGGAGTAATAACGAAATAGCATTAATACAGATGGAAAGCATTTTATTTTGGCCCTCAGAAGCAAGTAGAATTCTATGTCTGAGGATGGTGTCCATGGGCTGCAGGAGCCACTTACCATTAGGTGAACTGTTAGCTGATTTGTCATTTTCTTCATCTTTTTCATCAGTTCTTCATCTTCACCTTTTTTATTACGTGGCAGAGCCATGCTGCAACTATATTACTGATATAGTTGTAGCTCGAATGGGTCGGCTCGACCGGGGAAAGACCACGCTCTCACAGAATACCAGCGTAAAATAGCACCTTAACGCTGCTGTTTCGTATGTTGAATGTAGAGAACCGGAGACTTTTCTTACTGGAAACGAGGCATTCCATCTTAGTCCTCAGGGGTGACAACGCATCTCCATTTTGATTCGTAATCGAGGATAGATGTAGATGTCTATGGGCCACAGCAACCACTTACCATCAGGTGGATTGCGTGCTCGTTTGTCACCCTTATCCTATAAAAAAGATCAGTCCGTTTAAGTATCAGACGTATCACACTTTTTCAACCGACTTCAAAAAAAGGAGGAGCTTCTCAATTCGACAGTATTTTTTATGTGTGTTACCTCAAAACTTTTTTTAGGTGTATCAATTTTGATGATTTTTTTTTATTTGAAAGCTGGTGCTTTTCATGGTCCCATATAAATTTGATCAAGATCTGACCAGTAGTTTTTGATTTATCCTTAATAATGCGTATTTAATTGACTTGGACTACATTGATGCTGTTCTCATTTTCTACCGACTTCAAAAAGGAGGAGGTACTCAATTCGACTGTATGTTTTTTTATGTGTTACCTCATAACTTTTTTCTGGGTGTACCGATTTTGATGATTCTTTTTTATTTGAAAGCTGGTGCTTTTCATGTGGTCCCATATAAATTTGATCAAGATCTGACCAGTAGTTTTTGATTTATCCTTAATAATGCGTTAATTGACTTCGACTACATTGATGCTGTTCTCATTTTATTTATATTTATGTCGGTTGTTCAAATTTTTTAATTTTACCACTTATAATTCTGCTGCCCGTCGCCGATATATGATAAAAAATGCAGAAGTTTATCGACCAAATTGGCGATATGTTGAAGATGAGCCCAAATCAAGAATATTATTAACCGACGAACATGTATGCGTAGATCCATTAGTTAGTCCGAGTTTTCTGCTTATCCGTTTGGGTGACAAGTGTGAACACTCGTTCATGACATGTAGTATAAATATTATTATCAATATATAAAAATATGATCAAACGATTAGTTTTTTTTTGGAATATTACCACCAACTAAGATTCGAAAGTCAGTAGCTGTGAAAATGTAGCGTAATGTAAAAGCGTAGTAAAAATATACACTTTTATATGATTTATATAGTTCAAGGTGACACGATCATTTGAAAAATCTTTATTTACTCTCCTAAAATAGAAGAATCATGACGCCGATTCTCGTATTATAATTAAAGACGTATTTACATAATCTCTTTAATTTTTTATATCTTCGAATACTTAAAACACGGTACACTTTGCAATAGCGTTTACGCTGCAGATATGATTTCACAATTTAGGGTGTAATTAGTGAAGAGACTTCAAGTGTCGTTGTTACGCAACAGTTGTTTGTGAGTTGTGACTAATTATCAATATACAATCGACAACGCAATCGCATCTCAATCAATCATCTGGGTTCGTGGGATTTTATTCTTTAAAGCTTAATACGTACATACTACAACGGGGTAGCTTTTTTAAACGAGTAATTAAATGCATGTATATACAAAATCGTGGAATGTCATAATTTGAAATGTAGGAAATCTGAAGAAATTCATTCACGCTAATTGTTTTAGAGTTGAGTTTTGATGTATAATTTGTTTAATTACTGCAAATTGCTCTTACTAATGCGTGTTTTGAAACACGTTTTGCATATATCCGTACACGTGTTTTTTTTTTTACTTTGTAGTGGCGGTGAACCAACCAGATGAAGGGTAGCAGTGTCTTCCTAACAACTAGAAAATAAAAACTTTAGTTGCCAACCCGGCAGCCAAGCGTGGTAACTATGGCAAATATCCCCTTATGAGGCAGGGGGGGATGAGTTTGGGGAGGCCTATGTTCAGCAGTGAGTTTTGATATGCTGTAATGAAGAAATAATGAATTAGCAAGTTTTACTTATAACTTTACGAAAAGATTTTCTCGTAACTATCATTTTTTATAGGAATATTAGTCATTTTTGTTGCTTTACGCAGATGCACGTGCGGGGATCGATTTCGCCACGTGACTATGCACCAGTCCGGACTGGATCATAATTATAGCCCTTCGCAAGTCCACTGCCGAACATGGGCCTCTCCCCAAGGAAAACAAAGCACGGTCCAGAGCCACCTGCATCTATCGGCTTCCTGTACATCTTACCAGGTCGTCACCCCATCTAGGCTTTTCGGTTTAACTTCATTCGGGTAAAATAGAATTAGACTTTTAATAAAAACAAGCCGACTTCAAATAACTAACAAAAAATAATTTAATAATTCTATACACTATGTTTTAGCACCGACTTCTGGAGCTATTATGCGGAAATTATTTGATTCTTTTTACTTGTTTGAAGTCCGCTTTTTTACTTTTTATTACCCTTATGAGAAGACTAAGGAATATCAAAAGCTCGAATGTCGTCTAAAAAGTTGCATTTAAAAGTTCGTTCCCTGTTATTCCATATACTTACATATACGAAAGAAAAACTAATTTTAAATACAACATAAAAACAATTTGACTTCAATGGACGAGTGAATGAGGAGGAGGAGAAGGGATGAGTGTTTTTACGCTAAGACTGCGATTTGCCATCTAAAGCTTCTTCACAACTTACCACAGGTGGAATTATAGT